>VBSM01000282.1:334721-384005 GCA_008086735.1 Cheirogaleus medius | reverse complement strand
GGGACGCCTGCCTGGCCTGGCCCAGCCCAGCCTGGCCACCCCTCTGCTTGCTGCTGACATCCCTTGGATGCCTGTCACCGGCCCAAGCTCCTCCCCATACATGCCTGTCTCTCTCCTGCTGCACTCTGGGCTCAGCCTGGGCTCTGCAGTGGCCTGAGCAGGACTCCTGCCCTTGTAAGTGCCCCCCTGTGAAGCCAGGGGTGTGAGGAGCTCTGGGGGTCCTTCTCTTCCCAGCCCCTAATGACAGTTTATCCACCACACTCTTCGGCCTGGGCCCTGTCCTTGGCCCCCTGCCCGCCCCATCCCTACTTCCTCCCCGTCTTGTCTCCATGGCTTCTCCTCAGGCCCTGTCCTCCCCCAGCAAGACCCACCCCGGCTGCCAGCTGTGAGGCAGCCCTGAGGGGCTGGTGCTGGGCTGCTCCCGACTTGCCTTACCTTGGCTGCAAGTGGGCTCGGTGCCTATCCGGGGGGCAGTCTCCATGGGCCAGCAGTGTGGCTCTGCGGGGGCACCTGTGGGGGCTGACTTCACCTGCTGACTGCACCGTGGCTCCTGGGGCAGGAAGCCAGCGCCCTCTGCCACTCTCGCCAGCTCTTCTCCCTCTGTGGGGACAGGAGGCCGGCTGCAGGTTACAGACTCACCCACCCCGTGGGATCTCACGTGTCTGCCAGGCCCTGTGTGCCCTGGGACACCTGGCAGGGGAGTGTGGCCCATGCAGGGACCCTGGGCTGAGGTGGCTCTCCCTTTCCACAGGAGTGGCCTGGGAACCAGCAGGGCCTCCTCTGACAGCTGCACAGCTGGGAGCAGGTGGACTGACAGCAAACTGCTCACCAGCCGAGTGGATGCTGGTGGGGGCTGGCTCCCCACCCTGATGGCGGTACACCTGACATGGTGGGACACGCCTGAGACTGCATGGCCCCCAGGCCCAGAAAAACACCCGCATATGGCTGTGAGAGGTGGGCTCATGCGGGGTGGTGTCCACTCTCCCCTCTAGCTCAGGCAAGTGGCAATCAGAAACCAGGCCAGAGCCAAACCCAAACAACCCAACTGAAACTGAAGGATGGAGGAGCTTGGTGCACTGTGGCTGCCTGCTAGGTCAGGCCATACCTTCCCTGGCACGAGACAGCGACTAGGAACTTGCCTCAATTATGCCAAGGACTAGATGGGCAAAGGCTGCACCAATGGCCGCCAGCCAGGCCGTTACTCAGCATCGGCCCTGTGCTTCCCAGGCCTCAGGCTCCACCTCCAGCCTCCTCACAGCTCCCTGCCTGCCTCCCTCCACCTCCTCACTGCGACCTCACCGCGCCTGGCCCTCTTCTGCACTGGCCCAGCCAGCTTCTCTGCCAGGACACCCTCTGCCCTCCCCAGCAGGGGGCGCTGGCTTCCCTCGGCCCGCAGGAGTGACAGCAGGAAGACAGAGGCCTGGGCACCCCCAGCTTACGCCTGGGGCTCCTGCCTGCTGGCATCCAGGTCCAGACAGTCTGCCCAAGGCCTTGTCTTAAGCCCCCACCCCTGTGGCCACTCCCTCCCTTCCTTGGTGCCACTGCCTGGCCATCCATAGTCACAGCCTATTCCCAGGTCAGCCACACCGGCCGGCTGCAAGGGTAAGTTCCTCTGCAGGCTCCTCCTGCCGCCTTCCCAGCCACCGGCTCCACCTCCTCCTGGGCCCCAAGGCCAGGCCCTTCCATGGGTGGCAGCAGCACCGCCCTGGCTGGATACTCCCCTCCGCATCCGTCCCCTGAGGGAGGGAGGGCAGCCCGGCTGTCAGGCTGTCTTGCTCACAGCCATCCACAGGACAGGACGCAGTGGATGAGGTGGGGCCAGGTCCCCTTTCCCCAAGGCTACCCGGGCAGCCCCTTGAGGAAGATTAGGGTGGGCCTGAGGGGAAGGGGATCTACCTGGAGCCTTCCCAACGTCCCCATGCCTCAGGTTCTCTGCCTGCGGGAAGCAGGTGGCCAGGCCAAAATCCTGTGCCACTGAGGCAACTCTCCCTGCACCCAGGGCAGACTCACGGCCCTGGCACCAGGCCTGGGCTTTCTGTCCCCCAGGTGGGGTCCTGGGAGGCCCCTGGGCCTGGCTCTGCCCATTTAGCTTCTTAGGACTGCTTGGTCCTGACTGGGGAGCAGGAGCAGCCTCTCCACCCTCCCACCCTGCCCCACCCTCTCTGCCCTAGGAGGCCTGACTGCCTCAGAGAGGGACCCTCTCATGCGGGGCCAGGCTGTTCTGTAACAGCCACTAGAGAGTCAGCTGTGCGCCAGGTCCTGGCCTGTGCTGAGCAGATACCTGGCAAACATGGTGATAAACACATGTCCAGAGGAAAAAGAAGCCCGGAGAGGGACAGGCAAGGTGGAGAGGGAGGCAGCCAGCCAGCCTCCAGGGGGCACCTCTGACCCTGCCTCCTGGCACCCCAAGGAACCCCTCCCACACTGTACCAGGGATGGTGTGTGTGGCCAACAGTGCTGGTCAGTTGCTCCTGAGATTAGGTCACAGAAGATGCTGTGGCTTCCTCTGTGCTCTCTCTGTGGGGTCGCTGCCTCTGGGGAGAACCAGCTGCCACAACACAGGCACTCAGTTGTTTACAGATGCCCACAAGTGAGGACCTGGGGCCTCCAGCCACAGCCAACAAGGACCTGAGGCTGCCAACACCCCCTAGAGCTCAGAGGACCAGCTGACAGCTTGATTGCAACCATATGAGAGCGCCTGAGCCAGGTCCTCTCTGCTAAGCCTCTTGGGAATTCCTGACCCCCAAAATCTACATGATAATGAGAGGGCAAGACCTCAAGGTAGAGGAACAGGAACTGGGTCTTTGCAGGAGTGAGGCACGAACACTGACTGGCTCAGGCCACGGGCTCCCATTGCCACTGCCCTTTGAAATCACTACCACCAACCTCCGACCAGTCTCTGCTCACTATCTGCCAAGCACTGTTCCAAATCCTGCAGTGCTCTCGTCTTCATTTTATACATTCTGTGCAGGAAACTGAGGCAGAGAGAAGAGGGACCACCAAGGTCATGTAACCATCACTTAACAGTGCTTCACCTGCTCTTTGTCCTATAGCCTTCAGAGGCTCCTCTCGGAACAAACAGCCACAGAAGCTGACCCCGAGGGGAAGTGATTCTTTATCTCTCGGGGACACAGGCAGCACACCTGCAGCTGACTGGGCTCAGGGCCCCTACACTTTCTCACTCCTCGAAGCAAACTAGGGGAGGCATCAGGTGAAAACAGCAGTGTCTGATGCTCGAGCCACAGTGGGAAAGGGCTGAGGACGCCCAGCTCGGCCTCATTAGGCCATGTGGCCCATGGGGCTCTCAGGTCTGCCTTCTGCTAGGCACTCCTGCCAGGGCAGCTGCCCCTGTTGCTCAGACGAGTTGGGAAATGACAGCTGAGGTTACATGGCTGGAAGCAGCAGCCCCAGATGTGACCCTCAACCATGGGACCGGGAGCGAGATGACAGGTGAGCCTTCAGGGGTGACCCGGCTGTGGACCAGCACAGAGTATGGGGCAAGGGCACTGGCCAGGTCCCTGAGGCAGGGCGGGAGAAGCAGGGAAGGGCCCAAAAAGGAAGGTCAGCGAGGCCACAGGGAACCCACCGACCAGGCTGCTCTCCCCTGGGCCCCACTGGCTGGGGAGATGAACGGGTTAGGGAACATCCCTGTCCTATTATGGGGTCTTAGAGCCTGGCTGAGGTCCCAGGGTCCTGGGAACCAACAGGGAGGGCCCCATGCCATGGGTGGCAGTGGAACCTGGCCTAGCCTTGAGCGGAGCCCAGCCTGGCAGAATCACAGCTGCCAGAGCTGCAGGTGTGTCAGGACCAGCAAAAGTGACTGTGCCTCGCCCACCGCCTCTTACTCACTGGCCTTAGGGGCGCTGCTTCAGTGCCCCTCCGAGGAAAGCCCCGGCCTGTCTCCCTGCTGGGCAGGCTGCCAATCCGGTGGGTCCTGGGATTTAGAAGGAACAAGGGCTCCCAGCAACAGAGCCAGCAGGGCTCTCTATTGCCCACACCCTTGTCCTGTTTTCCTTCACAAGCCCCAGACTTGCCCCTGCCCTCATCCTGGCTGGCTTGTCTTGCCCACAGGGGTGTGATGGGCCAGATCAGCAGGGCCTGGTGCTCACAGGCATCTCTGGAACTGCTCACAGGCATCTCTGGTCAGGTGTCGGTGGCCTGGCAGCACATTCCCAGGGAGGCCTGGTCTGGGCTAGTTTCCCCTTTTCCTACCTGACCAAGCCACCGTGTGTGTCATAAGGCTTTGTAGGGAAGAGACTATGACAGTGGCCAACAGTCCCTGACATTGCTTGCTCTTTCCCTCTTTACCATTTCCTTTCATGGATGGGGAGACTGAGGCACTGAGGATTAAGAGTGCCAGACGAAGGATGTGCCCACCAGGGCTATTGACGCTGCCAGTGACTGGCGAGTGACCCAGCAGCTGCCTGTCCCTGAGGGACCGACCACCTGAGCTGGAAGGCACCCCAGCCTCCATCCTGCCTGCCCTCTCCACACAGGGAGGACTTACTGGTGGCAGGGGCCTGGCTTGGCTCTGGCACAGCTGGGCATGGGGGGTCTCATGCCACCATGGCTGGGATGGGACTCACCTGGGCCTAGAGAAGCCATGCTGGGGGTGGCCTCGGGCCTGTGTGGCCGGGGAGGCCCAGGGTCCTTGGGCGGGTCTGGGGTAGAGGCTGATGCTGAGGGAGGGCAGGCGCTGACAGCTGTGGTGGCAGCCAGCGCAGGGCGAGGCTTGGTGTGAGCATCACTGGGCCGTTGGAGAGCGTCGGCTGGCACAGGGTCAGGGGCTGTGGGGGCCACTGCTGCAGGAAAGAAGTTCTCTCGGCTGTCCTTGGAGTGTTTTGGGGTGGTAGGCGTGTCCCCCGAGGCCTGTGAGGACAGAGAAGAGGTGAGGAAGGCTAGCTGGCAGCCCTGAGCCCATGCTGCCCTGCCGTGTTCAGCCACCACACTGTCCCACAGGATGCCCTGCGGGGTCCTGGGACTGCCAACACTGCCTCACGGTCTCATTGACTGGCCCCCACAATGCTGCCCACAGGGCCATCAGAGAGGCACCCCTCCAGGATGCTGTGGACACCAGGACACAGAGGGACCCAGCACCCCTCCCTGGTAGGAGTATGTCTGGCTATGACTCTAGGTGTAGGGTGCAGCTCCCAATCTGGGGACAGCAGGAACAGGTTGTCAGTCTCAGAGGGCAACTTCTCAAGGGCTATTAGTGGGAGGGTCCTAAGGGAGTTGGGGGAGTCAGGGGGTGTTGCCAGAGTCCGCTCCCCGGGCTTGATACCACGGCCTGCGGTGCCCCCAGCTCAGCCTCTGCTGCAGCCCAACTTCGGCAGCACCCTGCGCCATAGGCCTCTGGTGCCCAGGTGAGCTGGGCCCTAGGGGCCTTCAAGTCTTCGTCCATAGTCCCTTCTGCCACAATGCCCTTTTGGGGCTCTATTCTCGTGGCCTCTCCTACTGTCCACACTCAGCCCAGCCCTCCTGGGATGGGTGTTTAGGCCTCGGCACCCAGACAGCCAGTCTCGAGGTGAGTGAGGCAGAGCACCTCAAGGCGGCCTTGCACAGCCGAGCTGAGGGGCCGGGCCTCAACCAACATGTGAGCCAAACCCCCAGCCCCTCCCCTGCACCAAACCCACTGTGCCGCCGGAGAGTCACATGCCTGTTGGCGGGCACCTCGGTGCTTGGGGGGCAGTTTACTTCCACTGATGACCCTGTCTCTTCTGACATTTGCTCTGCTTGAAACGCTGCGTCCCCAGCTCCATGTGGTCAGGACGGGCCCCTGTGTGCTGTGCCATACCGCAGTGTCTGGGAGGAGCCCATGCTGGTGCCCTGGGGCCCAACCCTGTGCTGTGGACAGCATATCCAATGGGAGGGTAGGGCAGGAGGCCCATAGTGGTACCAGCGGTGTTGTTGCAGCGCCGTGGCAGTGTGAGTAGACACACCAGGGCAAGGTGAGTGCTGTGCCCCTGTCCTTGCTCAGGGGTGGGCCTTAGCTGCAGGTGACAGTACTGAGCCTCTAATTATGTCCAGAGTACCCTCCAGGCGTGTGCTGGGCTGCCATGGCAAATGGGACATGCCTCGAGCAAAATGGATACTCTCTGAGGGGCGGGTGCAGTGGGTCTGATGGCCATGGCCACCTTCTTCCCAGTGCAAGGTCAAGGATGGCTGTGACTGTCCCACTTGCCTCCCTGAGGTGGCTTCTGGCTGGGTGTGGGGGCTGTGGGGTCCTGTGGGGTTGGGGGTGCAGGTGGTGTGGACCTGGGGGAGACCCTGAGATGGATGGGGGGCAGTGGGGAGAACAGAGCAGCCTTCAGGGTGCACGAGGAGGAAGCAAAGTACAAAGGGGAGAGACAGGGAGGCAGGACTGGGCTCCAGGGAGGGGAGGACCTGAGGAGAGCAGCTGGCACACCGCGCAGCTCTCGGCCTAGGGTAGGAGCCATAAGCAGGAAACATGGTTAGAGGGCCTCAGGGCAGATACCAGGGGTACCTCCACCCCACGGGGTCTAGTAGGAGGGCGGGCAGGTCAGAACGTGGCCGGGGAAGACCTCAGGACTATGGGCTCGCCTCTCCTCCATAGTCTCCCGCACCCCAGGAGGGGACTGCTGAGCCTGGCCTAATGTAACCCAGCAGGCAACCTAAAGGTCAGGACCGGGTCCCCTGGCTCTAGCCACTCCCATGACCAGACAGTGTCTTTCAAGCATCATTGACAGAAACTTCTGCCTGACCACCCCTCGGGGCCCTGAGACTTGTGTGCCTCAGCTCCTCTGAGGCTTCAGGAAATAGGACGTTTCCCTGCCCTTGGCTCCTGCCAGCTCAGCACCCCTTTCTTCTCAGGCCAGGGAAGGGGTAGGTTTTGGGGGTTTCCTGTATGGGCCTGCCATATTACGCACCTTAAAGTCAGAAACAGGCCTCTTCTCTCCAACGTGGTCACCACCCACATATCCACCCACTCCCTTGGGCCAGTGGAGGAGGTGGTGGGGTCCCCTGGTAGGCCAGGGCCTGAGCCCTGCACTGGTGCCCTGGTGGTCAGTCTTGCTCCATGGAGCACAGAGGCTGTGGTGAGGGCCACGGTGGCTGTGAAGTAAACTCTGGCTACGTGGACAATAAGAAGTGATGGGGACTACAGGTGGGCTGGGGCATGTCCTACCAAGGATTCTGGCCCTCAGCTGGGGGACTGGGCCCAGCTACTCCCCCAGAGTGTCCCCTGTCGGGCCCACAGCCCGCTGGGTCAAAGTTGAACTCCCCTGGGCTTCCTTAGACCTAGAGCCCAGGCAGGGGTGGTGGCCCGATGCCCCACTCCACTGAGAGAAAACTTGTCTAGACTCCACCTGGAGTGGTCAGGCCATCCCTTGGGACAGGAGGCTGGACCTATTCAAATGGCAAGCCACTCACCCCGACCTGGAGGCTCTTGCTTTAGACGGGGTGCCACTGCTCTTCTGACTGCCACACCTACCCATCCCCACACACCCTCCCATTGAGCTGATCTACCCCCCGCACCTCCTCAGTCATCTGGACCCTTCCCCATAGCCAGACCTGCCCATGGCCTTCCCTCAAGCCAGGTCTCACCCATGGAGACTCCTCTCCTTCAGCCCCAGCCCCGCTCCCCTCCTATTCAAGCCCTGTCCAGCCCCATCTCTTCTCAAAAACAGTCCTGGTGGCAGGGTCCCCCTATCCAGCGGGCACCCATCCTCACTGCCCCGGCCCCGCTGACTGGCTGGTGCCTGGGAACACTCTCCTTCCTGGACACCAACCCGTCCTGTCGCGAGTCTCCCTCCCACACCTGTGCTCGGCCCTGCCTGCGCCCTCTCCTGGCCTCTGGTCTGCACTGATGGCCTCAGGGGCACCTACAACTGGCATGGTCCCCCCAGGTGGGGACCCCTAACTTCCTGGCCTCTCCTTTGAAAGAGTCTCAGACTCAACACAAACCCCATCTCAACCCTGGCTTGGGCCGTCCCAGGCACGTCCTGGGAGGGGCCTCTTCGTGCTCTGCCAGCCCAGCTTCACCCCATCTCTTAGACCCTCCCGCCCTGGCCTGGCCCCTGCACCAGCTCCTCCTCTCCACCCAGGAGGAACGCTGTCGCCCTGCTCCCTCCCTGGCTCTATAAACCCAGTACTCCCACTCACCCTCTCAGGATGACCCCCCTGCTCCCCACATGCCCTCCCCGCAGTGGGCCCCTATACAGGCTGTGTCTCTGCCTTATGCCCCAGCCACTTGCTCCTAATCAGCCTGACTCTGATGTCACTTCCTCTACCTCTGTCCCAAACGGAACCACCTTTCCAGGGGAGGTCAGCTGGCTAGGGGCCATCCTCCCAATTTATTGAAAAGGTAGCTGAGGCGAGAGGACCCCTCAGGTTGTACATGTGTCTCTGAGCCAAGGTGCTCCCTGTGGGTCTAGGGCTCAGCCACCTCCCACCCATCACCCCTTGTCCCACGCCAACCACAGGAGCAGTCTCGGGCGTACCCACTTAGCCTGCATCCCAGGGTGAGAAGTGGGGCAGGCTCGTTAGACGAGGCTGGCACAGCCTAGGCCGGGCTTACCTGTCTCTGGGCAGCGGCCCCAAGGTGGACCTGACAGAACTTCACGGCCTGCTCCAGCGCAGCCTCCTCGTCCACCTGAGCAATGAGATGCATGTGGTCAGGGGGCCCTGGCCTGTCTGTGCACACAGCACAGACTAGCCAGGTGGGTGGTGGGGGTGTGCCCTGTGGCTCAGGTGCCCGCCTACACCCCCACCTCCAATGGAGAGCTCCCCCCACCGCTGACTGCACCTAGCCCTGCCTGGGAAGTAGGGGCAAATGCTTGTCCAACTCTGGGGTGGGGGTACAGGCCAAGCTCTCACAGCACCAGGTGCTGGTGCCAGGACTGGACCCAGCCACCCCTCTGGGCCCAGGTGGCTACGCCAAGTTCATTTCTGTGGCTGAGTTATTTATGTCCTCAAGGTCTAAGGCTGGCAGGGGGACTCAGGGCCCCAACCAAGCCTTCAAATGCGGCAGAGGCCCGGCTGCTAGGGAATGAGGGGAGTCCTCAAGCTAAAACCTGCCTCTCAAGTAGGCAGGATGGAGGGCCGTGATCAGAGTGGGAAGGGCCTTTTGGAATCCCAGGCCTGATGTGGCTGTGCCAAGGGTGTCTTGGAGCTCAACAGCCCAAGGGTGGTACGAGACTGGGGAGGCGTGAGCTCACCCTGGATGAATAGTGGGCAGGGAGGAGGGAGATGCCACATGTTGCTGGGTGAGGCCAGGGGAGCGGGCAAGGCAGGGAAAGGACCCAGGCCCACCAGCAAGGAAAGCAGCACTTGGAGTTTTTCTAAGTAATTAGCAACAAAGCCAAATGGAAGTTAACGCTGGATGCTGGCAAGGTGGACATAGGATAGGCATTCTCTACAGTGGCGCTGCAAATTGACACGATCTGGGAAACAGTGCATTTCAGCACGGTTGTCCCATTTGAGCCGGTTACTTAAGTTCTGGGGATTCCTCCTGTGGGAATAATTTTAAATAGAGAAAAAGGTATGTGTTTGATATACTAAAATAAAAAAAAAAAAAAAGTCAGGCAAAATAAGGGTACCAGGCTCTCTGGTCACACTGAGAGCACTGTAGCCACCTTTATGTGACAGCCACAGAAGTCTCAAAGGAAGTGCCCCAAGATACATCTGGGGACCCAACGCAGCAGTGGGATGGGGGTTCCGCCTTCCTGCGCTGGACTTGAGAAGGCTCCTGCGATGGGTCTCTGTTCCTCTTCAGGCTGAATACAGACTTTTTAGAGCTCACTGTAGAATGTGAACAGTGGGGATGGGTGGGAACACCTAAAGCCCACCTGAGGGCAGGCCAGGCACATGTGAACAGCCAGGGATGACCCTCCTTGAGAACAGAAAGGCAAGGGCAGGGCATGGCGAGCCGGCAGACAGGCCCACCTGCTTGATGAGCATGTAGGTCTCAGACATGATCCTCTCTACGCGGCCCAGGTCGTAGGCCATACCCTTCTGGCCCTGCTGCCACACGCGGTAGGCGTCCAGCAGGAGCGTCTTGCCTGACTCCGTGTCCTCCAGGAGCTTCCTCTTGCGGCTGGGCTGTGGGGGTGGCTCCTCAGTGTGGCCGCTCCCCCTGACCCCCGTGGTGGTGGCAGCAGCAGGGGTGGAGGCTGGCTGGGCTGGGGTGAGCGGGGTGGGCTGCTGCCGTGCGCTGATGCTCAGCTCCTCCAGGGACAGCTCGGCGGGCCGGCTCTCAGGGCCCCGGTCCCTTGGGGGGCGGCCTGGCAGCAGGGGTGGCGTCCGCTCCAAGTCTGAGCGGCGAACAGTGGCCTCGCCCGTGTCCATGGGCTCAGTGGGCCCTGCCCGGGGGGTCTCCTTGTCTTTCCGCTCCCCGCCTTGGTCTGCACTGTCTCCTGCATCCATGGCCACAGGCCGGTGACCCACTTTGCCCCCTGGTTCAGGCCCTGGTGCTGAGTTATCAGCCAGAGGGGGCTTCTTGGGGTGGGGGAGGCCCTCCTGGCCATCCTCGGGACTGGCCTTGTGTGAGACGTCGGTGGTCATCCTGGCTCCTGGGAGGACACAGGCCTTTGGCCCTGAGTGCTCTGACCCCTGCAAGGAAACCAAAGATAAAACTGTGTCTCTGGTGTCTCCACTGCGACAAAGCACCTCTGGGTGCCAAGTGTGCCTACCCCGGGCCTCTCCCAGCCAACATGACTCTGACTCTGGACAATCTACCAGCTGGCCAGGGCTGTGCCCCAGCTATCAGAGAGGACACTAGGCCCAGAGACCTGCCTAAAGAAGGCCTTCCCTCCTCTGCACTTCCAGCTGTTCCACCACACTCCCAGGTAGCCAGGGCCCAAGGGACTCTGGAGGTGGCGCTGCTCCTGAGTGGGAGGCCTGGCCCTAGCTGGCATGGCACCGTCCAGCTCGCATTTGGCTCCATAATGTGAGCCTCGAGGCAGCTCTGAGCATTTTTATGAGAAGGGGATCGGCCCAGGGCCACTAAGTGTGCTTGCTGCAGAGCCAAGTCCTCTTGGCACCTAGAGCATGAGGACTGGGATGAGGGTTGGCGAGGACCACTCCCTCCCCAGGTTCAGAGTGTTGTCCCAAGCCCCTGCACCAAGCCACAGCCAGCCCTACTGGGCATGAGCTCTGGAGTGGGTGGTCCTGGCTAAGTTCCCAGCTGCCCCACCTGCTAGGCTGGTTACTTAAACTCCTGCGGTCTGGGTGCTCAGCTGTGAAATGGGGGTTCTACTGCACCGGCTTACAGGATAAAAAGGGATGGTACACATACATGGTGCTCTCACAGGCCTTGGTCAGCCTGCCAGGTGGAGGGCTCAGGACCCCGCTCTGGGTGGGGCGCACTGCTCATGAGCTCAGCCCGGTGGAGGATCACTATGGCGCTCATTACATTAGTCACCAAGTGCCTCCCTAGGTGCTTGTGTGCTCGGTGCCACATCTGACCTTCCCTACCTAGGCAGAAGGAAGATGGGCACTACTTCATAGATGGGGACATGGGGACAAGGGTGTACAAATGGTGGGATCAGGCCCACCACCGTGGGCTGTGGAGAGGGGAAGGGGTGGTGTACCTCCGCGAGCTCGCTCAGGGTGTCCTCCAGCACCTTCACAGTGAGGATGAAGGCCCGCTGTGCCAGGACCTGGCGGTCAGCATCTCGCAGATACTTCCTGCAGTCATATGGGGTGGCCAGAGATGACAGGAGAGCATCAGACACCACACAGCACTGCTGGATGGTGGCCCTGTGTCCTATCCCTGCCCTGAAAATGCCTATTTATCCCTCATTCCATCTGCTGGGGTGCATGAGACCTCCCATGGACGCCTCCACACCCAGCAGGCCTCTGACCTGGCACTAATTTGCTGCCCTGGGCTCCCTAGGCCTGGCTGCAGTGGGCCGGCCCTGCCTGCTGGGCTCAGGGAGAGCTGGGGAGGGCCTACAGTGCCTCTCCCACAGGCCTGTCTCCCGTGTACCCCAGGCCCCAGCTGGAGGTGCCCTGAGCTGAATGACACAGAGGTGAGGCAATGTAGGCATGGGAGGCTAAGTCCCCATCCGAGCTGCCTCCCTCCAGGCATCCCTCCGATACTCCCTGCAAATGGCAGCTGCAGCAGATGCCCCTCTGTTCTGTCTCGCCCCTCTGGCAGAGAGATCCCTGCCTACCTCTGAGGCCCAGACCCCGGTTGCCCACCCCACTGTCATCGGCCTTTGCCTGGCCATACCACAGCTATTGTTTGAACATCTGTTTTCCCTATGACCTAGTGGCATCTCTGAGAGCCCTGAGGTGGAAGAAGCAGGAGAAGAAAGGCTGGGTTGTCAGGGCCTCGATGAGGAACGAGGATCAGTGGGGAGAGCCTGTGTCTGTCCCAGGGTGCTTAGGGGCAGAGGATGCAGTTTAGGTTCTCAACACTAGGACGGAGAGGCCCCTAAGGAAAAAGAAGGGCTGGTATGGGCTCCCAGCCAGTGGGCTTCCTTTGTTTTCATTACTGCAGGGGGTAGGGGGTAGGGGGCAGGCGGCAAGCCAGGCTGTGCCCAGGGTGGCTGCACTCACTTGCCCTGGTCTGGGGTCCGCTGCAGCATGGAGGACACCTTCAGCAGGGTGCTGTGGTCCCGCAGCTGGGCCAGCACCTTGAGCAGCAGCACGATGGAGCGGTTCATATGCCAGGCGAAGCTGCCCGGCCGGTCGATCTCGTCCACAGGGATCCGCCAGATGCCCTGTGGGATGGATGGATGGGGTAGGCATGTGAAAGAGGCTGCTGCAGCCAGAGTCTCAGGGACACCCCTACCTGGGGTTCCCTGGAACCTGCCACAGTGCCAGAGGGGACACCATCCAACCAGAGCCTTCTAGGACTCCTCTCACTGTCCCCAGGATGGGAGGGTGTCCCCCACCCCCACCCTGGTCTATTTCTTCCTCATAGATGACAGCGAATGACACACCCACCCACTGTTCCACAGCTGCCTCCTTTGTCTGGCTGTGCTGTACATGTTTACTGGACCTGTCCCCTGTGGGAGGCACTTAGGTTGAGCCCAATCAAACATGAGGACAAACACCCAGGAGCCTAGTGCACCCACCTCTCTATAGAGGGTGCTGGCCCAGCTGTGGGGCCACTTCCTGGAGATGGAACTGCTGGGTCAAAAGTGGGCTGCAGGGAAGCTCTGGCACAGGCCCCACCTTTGCATCCTCCCTCTAGTTGTGCCCAGAGAATCATCGAAGCTCCCAGGATGCTTGGCCCCCCCCACCCCCGCCATGCTGTCCCAGCTCCGGGGGGCCCCCATTATCTCCCTCAGTCCCTGCTTAACCTGCTGTGGCACTAGGCACCCCTACCTATTGCCAGCTCCAGGGTCTGGTTCCCTGTCTCGTCCTAGCGACCAACAGGGCGTCTGACATCTACTCTGGGTCCAGGAACGGTGTGAGGAAGGCACGAATGACCAAGGGAATGAGTGACATGGACATTAAGGAGGCCCATCTCTGGAGCCTCGGAACAAGTTGGTAGACTCTGGATGGACCCCTATAGCCAACACCTTGGAGAAATTCCTGCCCAGAATGGACCAAGACTATACTGCCTTCTTCTTGGCAAGGGGCCTGGCCCGAGTCCCCTGGCCCAGCCTGGGGACCTGGGCTACCAGCCATGGGACCACGGCAGGATGTCCAGGTGGCAACCCTCCCAGGGCCTTCTCCTGTGGGTCCTTGCTGACTGTTCATGGTATCTGCACAGAGCTGTGGGCCCTCCCTCCTCAAGCAGTCCCAGAAGAGGAGGTAGGGCCCCTCCAGCCCTGAGCTGTTAAAGCCTGGGAGGGGCATGAAACGCTCAGTGTGGAGCCCCTGCAGCCTCCACACTGGCTCACGCTGTGACACAGAAGGCCCACCAGGCAGGCTGGGGGACTATGTTTAGGCCAGCTGCCTGCTGCCACTCTCAGGCAGTGCCCAACAAGGACAAAACTGGGGGTTGAGACCATTCACACAGGGTGGCAAACACCAATGCTCTATCTTCCTACCACACAGACATGGGCCCTGCAGAAGCTTATGAAAAGCTGTCACTCAATGAGGGACAGCCTTGAGCAGTGTCTGCACCAGGAGAGGCAAGGACCCCAAGCCCTGGCACCCTGCCCCTCTTTCCCCAGGGCTGCATAAGGCCCAGGTGTGACAACAGTGGCTGGGAAAGTGCTATCCCTGTGGCTCACTGGGCCCAGCAGTGTGGGGCTGGGGAAGGGCCAGGCCCCACTGAGGGACTACAGATGTCCCTCACAGGGTCCTCATGGAGCCTCACACAGCTATGCCTCAGAGCATGGGGCTCGGAGACAAGGAGGGACTCCCTTAGGGTCATACCTCCTCAAGTGGCAGCTCAGGGCTGGTCCCTCACCATACCCATGACTCCGAGGACAGGGAGGGTGGTCCCAGTGAGCCTACTGAGGGAGGCCTCCATGTGGGATAGGAGGGGAAAACCCAGGGCCACACACCAAGTCGGGGATCTGGTGTGACCCTGTTGCTCCTGTACCTCATTCCTCAGTGGGATGCAGATGGGAATGCTTTGCTTTAGTCAACTGAGAGGGTCCCAAATGACCCAATTTCACTGAATCCACCCCCATTGGCCCCGCAGAGCCTCTGAAGACTCAAAGGCCAGACTGGTGATCACTCTTCTCAGGGTACCCCCAGCTAGGGGCCAGACCCTCCCACCTCCTATCTGAAGCCCTCATGGCTTGTCACTCTGCTCTCTTTTCAAGACCACTCAAGGTCAGCCCCTCAGAAGGTTGGGGGTGGGGTTGTGACCGGCAGCATGTCCTGCCTGGAAGTGCATCTGCTTCCGCTCAGGGTCTACAGGGCCCTTGCACAGACCTGGCAGAACAGTGAGAGAGATGCCCAGCTTCAGATGGCTCTGCAGAACCTCTGTCTGGGGAACCTTAGTTCCCTTATCTTCCTGTTGGCCTTTCACCCTGGAGATTCCATGCTTAGTTATACTGGACAAGTTTGTTCATGGCAAACAGAATGCTCTTCAGAGCCCCCGGTGTGCATGTGAGCCCTGTGGTGGTGGTGGTGTGGTCTGCAGGGAAGGTGAATGGTACCTCCTCACCTAATAAGCAGTTACTGCAGAGGTGAGCAGTGCACGCTGATCATGGGCTCACCTGGCCAGGCAAGAGCTGGCTCCCCTCTCTCCCATGGGAGAGGGTGAGAAAGTGTTGCCAGAGATAAAACCACGCTTGATCTCTGCAGGGTGGGCCAGATGGACACAGTGCACTTGGCAGATGGTGAGGGGCGTGGGCAGGGCCCCTACAGAGAGAGATTCCAAACTCCTGCTCCCAAGTTCAGGGATTGAAGACATAGTGCATTTACCTATTTTGGAGGGTGTGGTGGGAGGAATATGCCAAAATGAGCCAATGAGCACGTGGAGACAACCTCCTGGAAGGCCCACCACATGGTCACCTAAAGTGGGCTAATCTAGGAAGGCATGTGTGGCTTGGCACTAGCCCACCCTCACCATTTTGGGGGCAGGAGCCGTCATCCTCTTGTTGAGCAAGGCAATGCTCCCTGGGAGATGGGTGGTGACGAAGCCCCAGGTTCATACCAAGCACCACTTAGAACATCTAGAACACCCAGAGTGCTTTGCTCCAGAGGGGGCTGTGCTATGCTGCACACCCCTCCCTCCTGCCTCCCCTGCCCTCTGTTGCCAGCCCACTATAGTTGGGGCTGGGCTCCACTCTCACCTGCCGAGCTCTGGGCCAGGTCCTCACTTTGCTAGGGCCTGGGGAATGAATGGGGCAGGTGTACTCTCCGGACCTCTGGTCTGGTGTAGAGGCAGAGGAAGGGCCAGCCTTTCCTTCCAGACAAGGGTAGGTGTGGGGAAGACCCCTGAGTGCCACAGAGGCCTCACAGGAGACAGAGGGCAGGTGACAGCAACAGCAGCACACTCGATGTAAGGGGAAAAAGAAAACTGCACTAGATAAAAGTTCTTAAAGAAACCCACTTCCCAACAGACCAGTCTTAGCAACAGAAGCCCCACTTCTGGGTCTCCGGCCACTCCCCGCTGAAGCCCTCTCATCCTCATGCCTCCTGGAACACCCGGATGCTGCCAAACACGCCCATGAGGACAGGCCTAGCTTGCAGCACACACGCCAGCACATGGTTTGGATCCCTATCTCCCTTCCGTTTCCTTGTGTAACATAACACCGCTGATTTCAGAAAGCAAGGAGACCAAACACATCAGGCAGCGAGTCTGTGGAAACCAGAAGGGGACTACAGATGCTGCCGCCCGCTTGGCACCTCCATGCTGTCGTGACTCTCGGAACTCCCCCAGCCAGCCCTGGAGGCTTGGAAGGCAGCATTTCACATGTGCCCGTGCTCTTGGTTCACTCTGGCATTTTGCTTGGCCTTTTCCCAACAATGGCGGTGCTCAAGAGCATGTTTCCTGGGCAGGCTCCACACCCTCATTCATTTCTTCACCCTTTATTCATTCATATGCCCCAGCATGGGGGCTCCTGTCTTTGTCTACTGGGCGTGGGGCACCATCCCCTGCCCCTTGTACTATAACTCTGTCCCTTTGCCCCTCCCCAACCCCAGGGTTGCAGCCTTGGCCTGCCTGGCTGGACCCAGGGCCCAAGGCCCAAGACTCACCCACCCAGCATGGGGACTTGGCCAGCAGGTGGGGCCAGGACTGCAGCCAGGCTTCCTTTCCTAACAGGAGCCCTGGGGAACACCCCCTCCTCCCTGTGGCATGTGGCTGTAAATAGATGGTCATAAGCCCCATGGGGGTTCCTGTGGCCATGAGGCTGCCCTCCAGGGACAGCTGGCCTGAGAGAGTGAAGCCACCAGGCAGAGTAGTGAGCCAGCCAACAACTGCTTTCTGCCTGAGCCAGGAAGAGCTGGGCTTCTATGCAGCCAGAGCCACAGGGAGAGGAGCCGAAGCAGATCCCTCCCTCTACCTGCTCTTCACACTCTGCCTGGGGATGGCCTCTCAGTACCAGGTTGGGGACAGCACTTGCCTCACCTGGCCTTCGTCATCCAGCCCCACACTGGAGGAAGGGACACAGCCAGGCTCCACTCCAGAGGGCACAGGTGTTGGCCTCAGGGAAGGCTCGGGGGGTGTGCCAGAGAGAGCTGAGCCTGATGAGAAAGGTGTGGGCAGCAGTGCCCGGAAGGAGGCCTGGCTGAGGGCAGTTGGAGGGAGGCAGCACTGGGGCTGACACCCTCATGGCATCTGAGGGAAAGGCCAAAGCAGGATCACAGATAGGCAAGGGCTGAGAGTGGGAGTGGGAGCCACGGGCAGTGGGGACCCCGCAAAGAGGGTCTTCGGCTAGGGCTCTCCCCCAGTTCCCGGCCCTGTTGCTCTGGACCTAGCCCAGACTCTCCTCTCCAAGCTCTGCAGGCACACCTGCTACCTGTGGATTTGTTCCACTCAATTCCTGGGTCCTGGTGTCACCAGGGCTGGGTTCCCTGGTGGCCAGTGAGGCTGGGAGAATGCCAGGAGAGCTGTGGGCAGATGGGTATGCTGACGGCAGACTTAGAATCCTTAGACACCAGGACTGTGCTCAAGCTCCTGCTCTGTGCCACCTATGTATCCCAAACATCTCAGCCAACCCCCCAACCTTCAGAGTGATCTCTGCTCCTCGCTGGCAGATGAGGTCACCGAGAATGACTATAGTAATCTGAATAATTGATGGAGCCCCAGACTCTGGGCCGAGTGCTTGATACAAGTTACCAAACCCTCAGCCTTAAGAGTTGGGCGTGCTCCCACTGCTCGAAGAAACAGAGCTGTAGGAGCTGAGTCTCACAGTGGGGTGAGGGTGAGGCTGGGGGTCCACAGAGGGAGGGCACAGCTGCTGTGGTTTGGGGGCCCATAGAGACTTTCCTAGGGGAGCTGAGAGCTGGCAAGTGGAGGCGGGCGGTGCTGCCAGGCCAGCCTGTGGTCTTGCCCAAGAATGCACTGTTTACGTGGGGGCTGGAAAGCAGGGTGAGGCCAGGGCCCTGTGGCCGGAGGGCGGTGAATCACTGCAATCTTGGCAGGTGGCACCCCAGGGAGGTGACAGAAGGCAGAGGCTTCTGAAGGTTTCCCCGAGGGTATGGAACACTGCTCCTTGCTGACAGGCCAAGGCCAGGCCCATGTAAAGCTCATGCTGTCTCCAGCACCCTGTGGTCTAGGGAGGTTATTCCTGCAGGGACACGGGCTCCTTCTTTTCCAGATTCCCGACTCTGCTGGCCAGGCCACACTCCCTAACTGCCTTGGCACAGTCAGGAAGGGCCACTCATTCACACTCCTGGACCCCAGGCTCCTGCACACAACTTCTTAACTCAGCCTAGGGCCAACCCTGAGCCCAGTAGCCTGAGGCCACAGATTCAAACAGTTCTGGTTCTCAGGTAAACCTCACTGCCGGCTGCTGGACCACTACTCAGGCCAATTTTCATGGCACAGTCTAATGCTATTCTGCGGCTCCTTGGGCCAAGGGTTCCCAGCTCCATCTGTCAGCTTTGCAGACACCCCTTTAGTTTTGGCTCCTTCTAGAGCTTCCTCCATTTCAAAGGCACAGGCAAAGGCTCCCCAGGAAAATAAGTGCCCCTGGAAATGCCAGAGCAGGAAAGAAGGGTGGGCAAGAGGTATAGCCCAGTCAGAACTGCACTCGGACCCAAGGCACGGGCTCGTCAGAGTGGGCACGGCTCAGGCGTGGAGCTGGGTAGAGACTCAGAGATTCATATGAGTGTGTAATCAATTCACCCCTCATTTTTCAGAGAGGGAAATGGAGTTCAGACCATCTGCCCAAGGCTGCCCAGTGATCCCAAAGTGGGACCAGGACACAGGGGCCAGACTCCTTACCTTGGGCCTCTCCCCATGCCCTTGCTTAATTCTCACAGAGACACAAGAAGTTGGCAGCATGATCCCTGCTTTACGGATGTAGAAACAGGGAGAATGCAGTGATACCATATCACCTCAGTTTTGGCACCTTTTAACACCTGGGAATGTTCAGGAGTGGGGTGGGACTGGAACACCTGCCCACAGATGGGGTGGCCAGTGTCCTCCACTAGTACCACTGGTGCCTCAGAGTATAATTAAGTCCCTTCAGCCTCTGTTGCAGAAAATGGCCTCCTCTAGCTGGCCCCTGCTGCCATATGCACAGGTCTCATATGCAACTCCTTCCCCACTCTGTCATTCCCAGGGCCAGGCCCAGCTGGGATGCCAGGTGGGGCTGAAGAGGGGGTAACCATGCCTGGGAGCACCCAGTAAGGCTACAAAGGAGCTGCCGAGCTGCCTGGGCACTGTCTACAGGTACTGAGCGGGGAAGGCAATGAAGTGCACACAGCAATCTGGTCTGATTAGATCTGACTGGGTGGGTGGCATTTGCTTCACACAGTGGACTCTTTCCTCTCCCCCTCACCGAGGCTGCCCAACCCAAATAAGCCTGAGTCTGCTTGGGGCCTTCGTGGGCCCAGCCTGGCCTGGTCACGAACTGCCCACAGGGCTGCCCCCAGCTCCTGACCCAGCACCAGGCCCAAGGGCCTGAGTCTTGGATAGAACAGCAGCCCTGCCATAACTCCTGCACAACAGGGGTGGGAGGGCTGCATCTCTCTTGTTTACCCCTGCAAGGCCTTTGAACAGAGACTGGCCTCCTAGGCGGGCTCATGACCTGTGAGGCGAGACAAAATTGTGGGGAGCTCCTAAAGCCCCCAAGGGGGAAAAGGGAACCCAGCAGGCATGAGAGAGTCAGGACAGACAGACAGGGACATCAGCCTATTGGACTTGCCTGCAGATCGCCCAGAAAAGGAGCGTTCCAGGTCAAAAACAAACCCTGGCCTCTACAACCCTTCGACCTTAGTGCAACCTCAGGGTGGCTATGAGTGAGTCCCACGAGGACAGGGAAAATGTCTTGTCCTACTGTGTACTCCCAGTGCCACACATCTGGGCTAGCCCCAAGCAGGCTCTGAGGAGATGATGCCACAGATAAATCACCTTGGAAGGTGCTGGGGAGGCCCAACTTCCCAGTGATCCAGGGTGAGGGGACAGAAGAGAGGCTGGCACATGAAACAATGAGCTAAGACGCAAAGACTTTCTGGGGGTGTTCAGGGAAAGCCAGGATGGAGCAGGAGCCTCTGCCAAGCAGGTGAGGAAACAGGCAGCCAAGGCAGGGTGCAGTAGTGACTCCCTTAGAGTCTACACTGTCACCTGGGGTGTCCTGAGCAAAAAAGTGTATAAGCTTTATTCCTGACTTTTAACTCAGCAAATGGAGCACATGTATTTTCCCACATTGTCCAAAACATATCATTTAAAATGACCACAGAGCACTGTGCCTCACAGCGAAGTGAGCTACTAGCAGGCATCTGGTCTGCATGTTCAGGATTACTATGGCGAATGCTGGGCTGAATATCCTCCTCCACGAAGCTGTTCTCCTTTTCCTTGGGACGGATCACCCAGAGGGGCCAAGAGGTGGGCAGGTGGCGGCAGGCTGGTCTCCTGGAGGCAGGGCCAGGTACCTGAGCTAAAGTAGTGGGTGCGATGGGTGAGCAAGGCGCTCCAGAGCAGTTCAGCTCCACCAGCCTTGCTTGCAGAAAACACTGCAGCAAGCACACAAGGGAGAACCCTTTCCCCTGGTAGAGGGATTCCTCCAGCACTCCCCGTGGCATGGGCGCTGTGGTGACTCAGTACTCAGAGCAGGCAAGAGAGGGGAGCTTGCTGGCATCCCATTCCCAAGAGCAGCGGGCATGGGGCTTGGGAGCAGCTGCTGCGAGCTGAGGGCCAGCTGCCGAGCCGGTGGCTGCAGCTAGAGACAGTAATGAAGCCTCTCCGCAGAGAGGGCTGCTGGGGCAGGTTAGGGGCCTTTTCCTCCAAGAGAAGCACAAGAACTTTCTCCGGGTTCCAGGATAGTCTTGGTGTTATTGCCTGATCCCAGGGTGAGCCAGGAATGAGACGATCTGTATTGTAGGTCCTGAGGTCAGAAGCAGTTGTGGGGAAAATACCAAAATCCTCCAGTCTTGGGGAGACACCTGTCATCCACAAACCCACACAAGTCACCCAAATGGCAAGATCACTTGGAGAGGGTAGGGTAGGGGTGGGGTGTATGGGGAGGCACTTGGCTGTCTTCTCATGGGGCCAGTGGTACTCACAGGGTGACTGCCCAGCTCCCCCAACACACTATTTCACTCACACCTTGCTGGGGGAGAGACTTGTTCAAGTAAGACTACAGATCCTAGCCTATCAAGCTCTTTGCACTCCACCTCATTTGTCCCCAAGGAAGATGAGCACCACAGACTGCTGGGCCTCGCGGCCAGCGCCCCTTGGACCACTGGCCTAGATGGCTCCTTCTGGAGCCCCCTGCTCAGGAGTCCTGAGCCATTTAGAGACAAGACTGAGTTTCCAGGGTGGCAGTTCCTCCCACCTTCCTGATGCCCTGAGGAGCTAAGAGCCCTGCCCCCAGGGCAGCACTCCTGCTCCAGGCCTAAGGCTGGGGGGAGGGGGTCCCAAGAGCAGGCCAGGTTGAACACCCCTGGGGCAGGAAGTTCCCACAGCTTCTACCACAAATCCGTCAGGGCAAGCCTCTCTGGCCACAGGGGCGCCCTCCTTGCCTGCCCCCACCCATGCGGTCCAGGCTGGCTAGTGAGGGCAAGGGATTCCCCAGTCATCCACAGGTAATGAGTCCCTGACGCAGGCAGGGGCTGGGAAAGCCTGCAATTTGCCTGCAGCTGCGCCAGCTCCTTTCCAGCCTCTTCTGCCAAATGAGACATCGCGCACTAGGTCCCCAGAAGTGCTGGGCTGTCCCTCCCCTCCCCCTCCCCCTCCCGGGAAAAGCAAAAACGACAAACAACCAAGTGCGTGGGGAGAGCCGAGCTGCAGTGGCCAGCCCAGTCTCTGTGCCCCACCCCCACCCCATGCAATCCCCCAAACCCCCAACCCCACCCCTCCTCCCACTTGCTGTGGGGCAAGGTCCTGGCCCAAACGCAGAGCTCCAAGCCGGCCAGCGCCTGCAAAGCTCTGGCACCATCTTCCCGCCCCCGCACAGCGGCTATTTATAGCTAGGGAAGCACCGCGCCCGGGCGCCGCTGCCCACCCGGCCAAGCGGCCCGCTCACCATCCCCGGGAGCGGCACGGCGCAGCTCCTCCTCAGCGCCTTCCGCTGCGAAGTTGCTCAGGCGGACGGGCTTTCGCTTTCGTGCAGCGCACACCCCCGCGCGCCGGCTCCCAGCCCCGGGCTTGATCGGGCTGGGCTCGCAGCGCGGGCGCGTGTGCCGTGTGCTGGCTTCACCAGCACCCGCCGCCCCCACGCGCCGCCGCCCAGGCCGGCCCAGGCGTCCACCTGACGCTGAACAGGACGCCCGCCTGGCCCGGGCATGGGGACGCCGCACCCCGCCGCCGGCGACTTCCTCTGCAGGGGCCCAGGGGAAACCACGGCCCGCGGGCTTCCTGCTGCGCCTGGTGGGTCGAGGGCGGGAGGCGGCTGCCCGAGCCCACCCGGGGAGGATTGAGCAAAAGCGCAGGAAAAGAGAGCCAGGCAAGCAGAGGTGGCGAGGCGGCCACGCCGCGTGGCCCCGGCCCCAGTCCCCGCCAAGTTCCTACCCGCCGGCTCCGCCGTGGCATCTGTGCAGTGGAGCTAGGGCGGGCGCCGGGCCATGGCCGCGGAGGCTCGCTCGCGGCGGGCCGGGGCGGGGCGGGCAGAGCCGGACCGGGCGCCGGCGCTCGCCTGGAAGCGGGCCCAGCAGCGCAACTGACTTTTGCCGGCCAATCCTCTCGGGTTCCCTAGCCCAGCCGCCAGTGCGGCGGTGGTGAGCTGCGGACCCAACGTGGACTGCTTGCGGGCCAAAGTGGCACAGTCCTCACGGCGGGAAGCTGTGGGTCTGGGCGGCCTCCACGGATACGGCCAACTGCGCAGGGGGGCCGTCCTCGCCCTGCACGCGGTACCTAGGTGAACGGCGCCCCCTGGAGTTGTGCCCTGTGGCCGGCAGAAGCATAGGTGTGTGTGGGACACACGGCCACACCTGAGCTGTCCTTTGGAGTAACATCCTCAAGGGGGAAGGCAGAACAGAGATGTCACGGTGAGTCCCCCAATACATTTTAAGCTGGAAGGGGCCTCATTTTACAGTTGGGCTGTGAGGCCCAGCGAAGGCGCTGCGCTGAGGGCTGGAAGTAGATGGGCTGGGCAGAAGCCAGGCAGGTCTCAGGATGCCCCTGTCTCCCCTCAGCCTCTGCCTTGCAAGAACAGCAGCGGTACCCCTGCCCCCAGCACATGATAAGTTTTGCAGAGCTCAGGGAGGGCTGCTCTCCTGCCTGGAAAGGGGTACCTCCCCACCCTACAGATGAAGAACAGGTGCAGAAGGGAGAGCCTCACCCCAGAGAATATGCCCATGCTCCTGGCACCCACAGCTCCAGTGTGCACACACCGTCTCTCTTCCTTCCTGAGTTCCAAGAGGGTAGGCTGCACTGGGATTGTCCACCAACTCCAGGCTGCTCCTCCTGCCCCAGCTGAGGAGAGGCCAAGGAAAGGCAGGGATGGGCCAATTTGCATGGGCTAAGATGGAGAGATGCTGCCCCAAGCCCTGGCCTGGCACTTCCCTCCCCAAGTGCTTCTTTCTCACCACCTATGCCAATACCTCCCCTCCTCCTACCTCCCTCCTTCCCCAGAGGCCCTAGTGATATCTCTTCTCCAAGCTGGCTAGTTTCCACCTGTCCTACCCCCAGACTGGCTCCTAGAGCCAGCTTTCCCAGGCTTGCCAGGTGCCTCTAGTCCTAATCAGCCCAGGTAATGCTGCCCTCTGCCCTCTGAGAGGGTTACTACTCTCTGCCAAGCACTGGCTTGCTGCTGGAGATACAGAAACAGGCCCAGGCTCCAGAGGTCACTCACCTGCAGGGGAGAAACACATGAGCAAAAGCCACCCCAAGGCTGCTCGAGGAGGACAAGGAGCTCCTGACCATGGCCAGGTCTCAAGCAAGGCTCTAAATCTGCATGTTGCTCAAGCCATGACTGCCCTCACCATCTATATTCATATCATCATTTGACAGACACATGTGGGGACAGGTTCAGAGAGGCTGGGCACTGGTGTAGTCACACAACAACATGGCCACTATGGCTGGGACCTGCCTCCCAGGCCTGGCTGACCCCAGAGCTGGTTGGGCCACTCCTCCCAGTTGTCCCCAGTGCTGGAGTAGACATGGGGATTGGATGCCACAGCCATGTTCTTGCCTTGCACAGCTCATGACTTCACTTCATACCTTATCTACTTCCTGTGAGATCAAGGCAGACCAAAGGAAGCTGGGAAGTGCTTATCACATCCAGGCCAGGAAAAAACTGTTCTGTGTTGAGTGTGTGGCTCCCTGGAAATCAGTCCTCTGCATCCAGGAGGCCTCTAGGTCCATCACAGGCAGCAGCCAGCTCTCCCCAGAATGCGTGCTGTCCCACACAGAGCCACTGAAGGGGGCTGTGGGCACCACCCCACCTGCCAGCACAGATGTGCACACTGAGGCCTAGGGTGGGCTGGGCAGCCCAGGGCTGTAGCACCTGGCTGTCACAGCAGGAAGGAGGCCTGTGGTGGCTGAGGGGAGCTTAGGGGTTTTGTGCCAAGTCCCTGCCAAACGAAACTTTTGGAGGGACTTCCCTGGGAGAATGTCTGTTCCCAGCTGGGCTCTAAGCCCCATGGGATTCGGCCTCTTTGGCCCTACACCCTTTGCCCTGCTTTGTCCAGCCCTCTCCAGAGCCCCATGAGACGGGCATTGCTGTCTCTAGCTGATAGGTGAGGACACTGAGCCTGAAGCAGGGAGGTTGCTCTCCAAGCTGAGCTCCACTCTCTGCCACCCTCCCTGCCAGAAGCGCTTATGTGTTTACCAGGAGCCCCCTGGGGCATCGCATGAGAGTACTGTGACAGAGGCCGGTGGGCCCAGATCCTTGAGAATTCTTTGCGCCCAGAAAGAGCCTTGTGCTTCCTGGGACTCATCAGCACCCTCTGCAGGAAAGCCCTGGGGCCTAACTGCTCAGGACACAAGCCTCTGACCACTGTCCTGGAGAGAGAACTGCTCACCTACCTCAGGGCCCCAGGAGACCAGGCCACCCTGACCACACTTACCCATGGGCCAGCAGGAGCCCCTTTAAGTGGCCATGACCCTCCTTGGAAACATGTTTTCGGCCTTTGGTTCACATGGCCATTAGGGTAAATAGCCTCAGTCGCATACCCGCCAGCTGTTACCTCAGTCCCTGCCAACCTAACTCAAATGCTGTGGCAAGAATGCTCCTTAGAGTTAACAGTCCTAATTTTCAGCCAGCTTGGAGGCTGCCAGCTGTTCTGGAAGCACGAAGCCTTGCTGCTGCTCACCTGCCTCCTTGCTGGGGGACACTGGCTCTGTGTGACCTGTGCCTAGGCAATTTCTCCGCCAAAAGTGTGACAGCCAGGGAGTCGTAGGCCTTACAGTCCCACGTCATTTAGTTTCCTTTTCCTCCCTCCAAGGCCAAGACAGAGTGAAACATGCCTCTCCTCCCCAGGCCCACAGACCCCTGGAAGCTGCATGGTCCAGACAGCCCCAGCCCCACCTGATTCTCAAAAGCTAGAGCTTCTGGCACTCAGCAACTGTTCCGCCTGCTCTCAACAGCTGTAAAGCATCTTTAGATGTCAGAGTCCAACTGTTCTATGTCACCTATGAGTGACAACACAGACGGGAAAGAGGGAAATAACTGTCCTGGTCAGCCACAGCAGGGCTTGGTTCAAGGATCCCTGTCCCTCAGTCTGGGGATGCCTTGACATCAGGGGACAGCCGTGTCGGGCCACGTGCACATCCAAGGGGAACAACACATGCAGCACCTGGTGTGCACAGGGCTACTGTTCCCACCAGCACCTTACCAAGGGGGAAAGGCTGCCTTGAGAAGGCTGTGCCCATAGTCCTCCCTTGCCAGGAGACAGAGCTGGGATCTCGGTCACAGCTCTCATGGGCAGGCAGCAACGTAGCCACAGCCCAAGTTAGCTCAGCTTACCTGGCACTTCCAGCCCAGCTGGGAGCTCAAGAGCACAGCAGATCAGAAAGGGAAAGAAACAAGGACTGAAGCTGGGACAGGGTGGCTTCCTGGGGAAGAAATGGCAGTCTCGGGCGCTGAGGGACTAGGGATCTCCCCACGAAAGAAGAAGGAAAGATCGCCCACTGGAGGAAACTGAGGATGGTAGGGCCTGGGATGGAAGGGAGCTCGCGGGGGCAACGGGTGGGCAGTGTGTGCAATGGGGCTGCACGTGGCAGCAGGCATCACATCTAGGCGGGGACCAGAGAGAGAGGGAGAAAGGTTGCAGAGGGTCTGGGGAACAGGCAGGGTAGAGAAGAGAGGCCAGCAGGCTCCAAGACCACTCAGGGTGAGCTGGGACTGACGGGATCAGGACTGTTGCCGGTAAGAGCCTCCCTAAGGGAATAAGACACTTACACTGGGCTCCTACTAGCTCTGCCCCCACTTCACTGCCCAGGCTTCTAGAATAGACCACTCTTTGGAGGATTGCTGAGCTGCTTCGTTTCATCTCAGGAGGGAGCCTAAGTCCCAAAAAAGCCACATCTAACATGCACACTGAGAAAACTAGGACAGTCCATGTTCCATGCATCTTCTGACCCCTGGTCCCTAAAAAATGGTCTTTGTGGGCTGAGGGGCTCTGGCTCCTTTGGCTGGGCTGCTAGGTAGGGGGGGTCATGGGGAAGCAAAGGGGGAGAGGCACATTCCTTGGGACCAGACTAGGGTTCAGGCTACAAATGGCGGCAGTGGCCATGGCCTATGCCAGGTGTCCTCCCTGGATGGCCTGCACAGGATCCTCATGCAGGAAGGGGGCCGAGCTGAAAGGGCAGTGGGCAACAGGCATTCTGGTGGGACGGGCTGGCCTGACCACCAGCCAGAGGGGAAGTTCTATGCAGAGCTAGCGCCTCCATGGGCATTCAGGTTCCCAAGCAGGCTCATGTCCCACCACCTCCTCTTGCCCTGTGATAGCCACAAGAAGGAACCCTTCAATCCCCTGTGTAGCCTCAGAAGGGGAACAGACTCGCCCTGTGGAGCAGTGCTTGGTCCCAAAGCTATAGAGCTGCCCACACACCAGAAGAACAAATTCGAAATGTGACCAGAAAGACCTGACCCAGGCATAGCACCCCTACATTATGGCACAGGGGCCTCCCACCCCTGCTGTGAAGGAATGGGACAGGGGTCCACGGCCAGGAATAGGGTCACCCATTCAGAGGGGCTCCCACATTGGCTCCTGGCTGATGGCAGGACTCAGCCTAAAGACAAACCCAGTGCTCTTCCAAGAGCTGAGCCTGAAATGCCTCTGATTACCCTGGGGCCCAAACATACTCCAACCCCCTCCTCTCAGCCATGAGGGCATGGGGTCTTCTCAGTCCCCCACTAGCACTCTCCCAATCTCTCTAGCTGTCACCTCCCCAGCCCTGCCCCTGGCCTGCTCTCTAAGCTACACAGCCCACTGCTCTCAGAGAGCCCCCTCCATTGACTGCAGGACTCCTGGCCTCACGGTGGTGAGCCCATGACCGGGGACCAGTGCCTGCTGGTAGTGATGGCAGGAGGCCCTTTAGGACAGGCCCATTTGGCCCCCTACACTGCCCCTCTTGGTTTTCCCTCCTGGAATGCCTTCTCTCAAGTCTGTCTGACAACCTGGCCAACTTCAAGATCAGTCTAGGCCTCTGGGAGTATTCCTGAACACACTTGCTAAGGACTGGCAGACACCCCTTTTTTGTATTTATAGCACCCTTAGACCCAAACAGTAGTACACTTGAGGCGCCTGGGAGGGGGTGCTTACACCCAGCCTCTTAGGAAGTGAAGCTGAGTGTGGTGGGTCCTGAGCCGGTTGAGCCCTCCCTCTTGCCACTGTGCCCCTGAGCACAGGTATCTTCTGTCTTCCAGGAGAAGGGCACCTCATCTACGCCTTTAGGGGCAAGCCTTCCATGTCAAAGGCCTCCACAGCACCACCTCATTGGGTGCCTCACACCCGAGGCAGGGACTGGGGTCCAAGGCTCCTCTACCGGCTGAGTATGGCCAAGTAGGCCCCTCCCTGGAAATAAAGTCCCAGGCCAAACCGATGGTGGCCAGTTCCTGCTGTACACTCTCTCTGGCCTGGGGTTCCCAAAAGCAGACTCTGGGTGGTCTGAGAAAATGACCCAATGTCCCTACACAGCAAGGGCGCCTAGGGGACTCTCTACAGAGCCCTGCTGGTGTTGGGCTAGGGTCCACAGGGAAGTTCCATGAGGCTCCACCTGCTCTGACCTAATTTAGTTTTAGACTACTTATACATATTTAGAGATCAGCATTTCAAAACTTGTGTTTTAATCAACCAAATTCCTGCAGTTCCTTCAAGGGGCCTTTCCAACTGGCCTGATCCATATCACCTTCTCCCCCAGACCCCAGTGAGACCTGTCACCTGAGTGACTTTATCCACAAGGTCCCTTCCCTACCACAGGCCCCCTGGACACAATGGCCATCACCGTGTACCGTGCACTGAGCAGGCCCTGGGGGCCCACGGCAGTAACCTGCTTCCCCTGAGTATTCTCACGTGATCCTCACTGTAACTGTGTGACACAGGTCCAGTCAACCCCACTTTGCAGATGAAGAAACTGAGCCTAACAGACACAGCCCAGCTTGCCCAAAGCCACCCAGGCACAGGGGGGGCCTGAGGCTGGCCAGGGTGCTCCTCCCTGTGGCTCACAGGTGGGGAACAGGACACACATCACAGAGGCCCACGTGTGTGAGGGAGTCCTCTGCCTGCTCCTCCTGGGCAGTTCCTGGCCCCCAGGGGGGCAGTTGTTGGCCACAGCCTGTCACCATGGTAACCAGGCAGGGGCTTGAGGAGCACTAATCTCTGGTTTGGATTTCAAACCCAGCGCGGCTCTCTCAGAAGCAGTTTGGTCAAACTTTCCAAAAAGGAAAAGTAGGAAAAAAAGGTGGGGGTGGTGAGGAGGAGAGTGGGAGAGAGCCAAATTCCCAGACTGAAGCCCCCCAGAAAGGAGGCCTGGCCGCTGAGCTGAGGAAAACTTCCCTTGGATGGCAGAGTGGGTGCCAGCCAGGGCTGCTGGTGGCAGGGCAGAGCGGCAGCCCACAGCCTCTAGGGCCCATGTCCCTCCTGCGGGAGCCTGAGCTGGAGTGGGTGAGCCCAAGCAGGCGGGGCCTGGCCCTTCCCGTTGCCTCTGCCTGAGCAGCTGCCCTTTCATCTGGTTTCCATCCGGGTGTGTGAGAAACATTTCTTTTGGAAAAAAGGGGTGGAAAACCAGTGACCTCATCCACTGGCCCACTTTTGGGTATGGAGAAACTGAGGTCAGATGGGCAGGGACCGGGAAGTTGAGAGCAGGACTAAACACCCACCCTGGAGAGGGCACACAGGGGGACCTGAGGATTGCGCTGGGCTTGGGCCAGGTGCTCTGGTCTTCTGGGCCTTCCTGCCACCCACAGAGGCTGTTAGCTTGAGGCCCTACACAGGGCAACCCCAATGACATGCACAGCAAAGGATCAGAGTCCTCAGGCCAGCGTGTGCCCTTTAACCCTGGGGCTCAAGGGTCAGCCAGGGCCCCCAGAGAGCTTTGGGCAGCCCCGAGCTCTTGGCTGCTGTGGGAATCAATCACAAGCTAAACCTGTGGCCCTGCTATCAGGACACACATGTGGAGCAACTGCAACAGTGCCCATCTCTGGGCCACAGGAGCCACTGCCTGGGCCTCTTGCTTGGGCTGGCCAGTGCCCAAGTGGAGCGAGTGCCTGGTTCTCTGTGGGCTGAATGGACAAGGCAGAGGTGGCACTGCCAAGTCCTCTCTAAAAAGGGTGCGTTCTCATAGCAACCCCTTTTTCCTCCTGGCCCTGAGATGGGGCACATGCAGCCCCTGCTTTCGCTGGGTCCTGCAGCCTCTGTGGCCACAGCCCTCCCTTAGCCTCTCTTTACCGCTCATGCAGTCTCTGCCTCTGCCAAGGCCATCCTGAGCCTGAGTGAGCTGCCTGCTCAGCCCACTTTCCAAAGCCTCACAGAGGTCCTACGCCTCTGCTGGGAAGCGTGCCGTCCCCTGCTGCTGTCCTCGCCCCCGGGTGTTAGCCCCAGGGTGCTGCCCCTGCGCCTGGAGCACTGTCCTGGGAGGACAAAGCATGGAGAGCGTGAAGCTCTGCCCGAGCTGAGACAGTTATGTGCGTGCCTCAGAAAGAAGGGGCTGGGACACTTATTCCAAGAGCAAACCTCTGAAAAATAACTTGCAGTGGGAAAAGAAGTCCCCACTGCAAAATGTTTTCTTCAGGAATGCTCAACAGTCGGCTTCTGACTGAACACCAGGAGCGGCTGGGGGGTGGACTGTGGGTAAGGTCGGTGTTGGATATATATACAAACACTGCCCTCCCACTGGGGAAAAAATAGCTGCGCTCCTGCAAGGCTGGTCAGAAACCCTGGTGTGGAAGCCAGTTCACAGGACGTGGGTCCCCAGGGCTCTGTCACTTACTGGCTATGTGACCTTGGGCAAGTCACGGCTGCCCTGTCTGTAGGAGCTTCTGTGCTCCCTTGTAGGACTTCCCTGAGGATTCAGTGGGGTCACAAATACTAAGGGCTTAAGCAGATCATCTTCCTCTGCCAGAGCATCCTGGCTTTGCCACAAGTTTGAATCCACATCTGGAGACAGCTGTCTCTGATGGCAAGAATTTATACAGGGGATGACAGCCTAAAGCTTCCTTATGTTTGATTGCATTTTTATTTTTTGAGACAGGGTCTCACTCTGTCACCCAGGCTAGAGAGCAGTGGCATCATGCTAGCTCACTGCAACCTCAAACTCCTGCTTCAAGTGATCCTCCTGCATCAGCCTCCTGAGTAGCTGGGACTGTAGTCGCGCATCGGGATGCCTGGATAATTTTTCTATATTTTGTAGAGATAGGGTTTCGCTATTCTGCCCAGGCTGATCTTAAACTCCTGGCCTCAAGCGATCCTCCTGCCTTGACCTCCCAAAGTGCTGGGAATATAGGCATGAGCCACAGCACCCGGCTTGACTGTATTTTTTTTTTAAAAAATTCCAGCTATGAGTGTGGGCAGCCTGGCTTGGCAGAAGTTTCCAACTTTGTGCTGTGGTCCTATCAGGGGAGGGGGGCCTGGGCATCCTGTGGCCTTGTCCCTGCCACCCCTCCATGAGCTTCCTCTTGCCGGCCCCTCAGTGAGGACATGCTGTAGCTTTGCAGAAGGGAAGCAGCTCCTCTCCACCTGCTGCCTCCTGGGCTCACCCACTCCTCAGACAGGGAGGCAGGGATGGGACAGGGAGCCCTGAAGCACTTGCTCCAGGATGAACATGGGGGCTCCGCAAGCTGGAAGCTGTGAAGTTCCACAAAGCTTGCAGAGCCTAGGACACGGGAAGGAAGGAAAGCCTGGGGAGAAGCTTAGAATCCACACAAGTTTGCTAACTCTTCTAAGACTCTTAAAAATAGGACTTCTTTTTTCTGGAGAACTTGAAGTGTTTCTTTTGTTTACTCTGCTTGTGCAACTGGCCCAGAGATCATGTCAGCAATGCTAAAAATAGACCGTTGCTGCAATTCCTACTACAGCCAAGTAGCTTGTATTTCTTCAATTTAAACTTTTTCCTTTCTTTTCTGTCCTCTGATTCCCACTATGACGTGACTCCCTGACAGTGGTACGGTGCTGCTGCACACCTTGGGTGATCTTAGTGATGACGAGTAGGCGGTTCAAGGAGGCCAGGTGACCTGTCCAGGTCACAGCCACCAAGGACAGGGCCAGGAGCAGAGGCTCAGCCTGTTTCCTCGCCAGCAAGGGGTGGGATGTCCACAGCCATCAGAGGAAAAGCTACAACCAGTCCCAAACCATTTCTGCTAAGAAACAGATGACGCTGATGTTGAGAACAGCCTTGGGGAAGCAGTGGGACAATAAGCAGTACCCTCTCATCCCTGCACAGACTTGTGTGGCATTTCCACTGAGGATGCTGCTCTTCCCTCAGTGGCATCCTGGTGCCCTGTCCACAGGAGGATGGACACACACAGGCTCAGAGACCCAGGGCCATATGCATGCATGGCACATGGGACAGAAACATGGGATGGTGGACCTGGAGCATCAGAGCAGAGCTGAGCACCAGGCCCACACCTGCCTGAACCCACCTCCTCCGCCCTCCTGCAACCCCCCTTCCTTGCTTCTCACTCCTCATCCCCTCAGGTCACGGTGCGGCGGGTCCTTGCTCCTGCCTGTCTTTGGAGCCTGGCCACTGGCTGCCATTTCTACTGACTTAGTTCAGACACCCAAATCCCAGCTGAGGCACCAACATGCTGTGTGGCTGAGTCTCAGTTCCCTCCTCTGCAAGGCAGGGGCAATGGCACTACCTACACCTTGTGAATTCTGAGGATGCAACGAGCTGCTATGTGTAGAAGCACTGAGTGTAGCGTTTTGGAGCCCGAAGGAGTGGCAGGTTGGCAGCACTCCCACTGCCCCTGACCGGCCCTCCAGTGCATTTGTGGCAGCCGGTGCCAAATCTGGAAGATGCTACTGCATCCCCGACCCTCTGCCTTTGTGAGAAAGTCCACACTCTGCACCTGGAAAAGAGGGCAGGGCCCAGTGGCAGCCAGTCACCCACCCTGTGGCTCCGGGAGGCCTCCCTGCTATGCATATGGCACCGCCTTGTACCCCCACACTGTGCCTCATCCTGTATCCTCTGCATGGGAACCTGGCTCTGTTCTGTCCTTTGTAGGCATATCCTCCAGCGTCACCTCCTCTGTCTTTCTCACATTGTCCATGCACCTTCAGGAAATGTGGTCTGTGCTTCAGGAGGGGTAGAGGCTTACTCAGGCCTGGGTACCTCAAAAAGCACATGTGCCAAAGTGACTCCTATGGGAGGCTCAGGCAGGGCCTGACACTTGCCGAAGAGTCTGGCCCTGGGCTACATGGGAGGCTGAGGCAGGAGGATCACTTGCACCCAGGAGCATGGGATTGCAGTGAGCTATGATGATGCCACTGCACTCTAGCCTGAGCAACAGAGTGAGACCCTGTCTCGAAAATATTAAATTAAAAAAATTAAAATTAAAAAAAATAAAGAAAAGAGCTTTTGGTTTTCACAGCCTAACAATTTCCCCATGTGTACAGTGAGGATGATAATAGTACCCAAGCCTCACAGACATGCTGTGGAAGACCAGAGGAGGCACCCTCAGTTAAACCCCCAGTGAGTGCTTATACGGCTTATATGGCGCCAGTCCTGCTACTGTTACTGTGGGCAGCTGCTCCCTGCTGGGTCCCCAACAAGGCCAAGCATGGCCAGGCTCAGATGCTCTGGTGCTGCAGGGAGGGTGGCAGCCACCACTGTCGCTACTCTCAGCCTTTGGACAGGCCTGGGGGGCTTCCATGGAGAGGTGGTACAACCTAGCCAACCAGCCATTCAAGGCCACACCAACAAGGCTTGGGGACCGAGCTAGCCAACTGTGCAGTCCCAGCCCCAAAGGGCAGCCCTGTTCAATGCCACAGTTTAGTCACTAGCGCCTTATTGTCCTGGAATCCTGGCCTCATCTCCTAGGGCAGGGCTAGATGCCCACGTGCCTCTGCCCACTACCACCCCACCCTCCCCAGCCAGCAGGCCAACTGGGTAGCAGCCCCACCTGGGACAACAACTGGGCCAATCCCAGTGCAGGAACCAGTGGGTCACTGACTGTCCTCCTTCCCTAGAGGCTGCTGGCCACCATGAATGGGCTTCAGCAGTAGACAGAGTGAGGTTCATATCCTTCCTCTGGTACGGACTGGTCATGGGACCTTGGGCAAGTCACTACCTTCCTGGCTCCTCTTTGAAGAAGGGTCTAATAATCCAGCCTTGTGGATTGGCCTGCAGATCTGAACTCCTGTTGACAACGCAGCTGGCCCAGTACCTGGTACATAGAGGGTATTACAGTGGGTTAACACGCTCCTTGAAGTATGGGTAAAAGGACAAGCAGAGGTGGAATGAGAACCAGTCACAACTGGTCATGAGTGGGGACAAGATGATATGGGGCTGACCTGGGACAAGGAGGGTGGCTATTATAAACCATGCTCTTCCTATCCCTATGTTCCCTGGCCTGTCACAGAGGGTAGGCAAGCACACCTGTGCTGACAGTCTTGGGGCTATTTTACCCACGGGGAAGCAGCCCTGATCTACTGGCTGCCTGGGGTGGGGTGGGGCACCAGCAATTGGGTGGATGCCAACACCTCTTTCCTAGGTCATACCTTGGTCATCAGTTGATGTCTGCCTGCAATAGACGCTGAACTTGGGGCTGGTGTCTGGGGGCAGGGCCCTCCCGCCAGGCCCACCAGGCCCGGTGCCTCTTGAGAGCCAGAAGGATAGAGGGAGGGAAGGGATAAGTCAGGTTGGGGCTGGCAAGAGGAGGTGACACCAGATATAGCCCTGAAACAGGAGGCAGAGATCTCAGGCACAGACCCTGAGACCTGGCCATGCCTGGGTCCCTGAGCCAGGACATACCTGTTCCTCTTGCTCTGGGGATGCTGCTTCCCAGGTATTCATCCCAGGGACTTCTCCAGGGTGAGAGGAAATCACAGTCACCAGGCAAGCCCTGCCAGCTGGGCACTGAGCCAAGGGGAGGGCAATGGCAATGCTGTTCTAGATAAGGTCCCTGCCTGGGGGTGCTCGGGTCTGCTGGCCTCCAACAGCTTCCTTCTGGGCCACCAGCTCTCTCTAAGGGGGAACAGCACTGGCTGAGGCCTGCCCTGGAAGGTGGGTCCACTGTATCCATCCCTCCCCAACACCTGGCATCTATTCACTGAATGGGGGGTGGGGGACTCCCTCAGGGTCACACAGGCAACTAGTGGCAAGTTAGAGTAGAAGGGGCATGACTGATTCTTGCTGAAAAGGATGAAGTACCAGGGGCTTTAAAGACCTCTTTTCCTTCCCCCAAGCCCTGGCAGGTGTGGGGTATCAGGAGTTGGATGGAGACCCAGCCAGTGGGGGCTTTCTTCTCCACAGACCACATCAAGGCCCTTGGTGAGAACTCAGACCCCAAGGCTGAGGATGGCAGAGAGCACACATTATTCAAAGAAACAAAGGTGGCTCATGACTACTGTACCTCCCACTGGTTTAAGCAACATAGAGTCAGGACAAATAGAACCACCTGGGCCTGTGTGGTGGCCACCAGGTAGGAGAGAGCACGCCAGAGCCTGGGCAGACAAAAGGGACTGGCCACCTGCATGGGAAAGGGCTAAACCTCCTCAGTTACCTGGGAAACACAGACTAAAGCCACCTGGGGTTTCTTGTCACACCCCACAGATGGGCCAAAATGAAAGCCATCTGTGGTTTGAGTGCTGGGAGGGGTGGCAATGAGGACTGCTCTGCAGAACCACCTGGTGTGATGTGGACCCACTGGGTGCAAAGGGCCTCCACTTCCAGGCATCTGTCCTAGAGACTCTTGCATGGGTGAGGAAGGAGACCTGAGAAAGCAGCAGTTTTTATAACAGTAGAGAACTAAAAGCCACCCATCCACCGGGAAGAGGGCAGGTAGACCAGCCAGGACAAACAGTGGCGTGCTATGCAGCAGTGACTAAAGCACAGGGAGCGTGACCAGCGTCCACAGGCACCAACCGCTGGGCCAGGCCATGCAGGAGGGGCCTGTGTGGTGGGCACAACACTATGACTGCTGTCCCCATCTTGGGCTGCTCCACTCAAGCCAGGGCAGGGCCTTGAGCTTCTGGGGAGCCCCGGCCAGCTGTTAACTGGGACTCCCCCATCCCATGCCTCAGACATGTCCCAGCATTGGCCTCTGGGATCAGCTGAGGGCCACTGGGATCCTCAGATAAACTCCGAGGCCTCCGTGCAAGCCAATATCCGGGCCTAAGGGTGAGCTGCACAGCGTGTGGACCATGTGCCGATAGATCTTGTCCACCTGTTGGGACCGCCTGCGTATAGACAGCCCCATGCCTGTGACAGGCCAAGTGAGGGCTGGTTTGGAGCTGAACCTGCCTGTGCCCAAAGTCTGTGCTCTTCTTAGTGACCTGAGGCCTCGGGGCTGCCCACCTGACCAGCAGGCAGACATGGGGGCGGGAGCTGTGGAGGAGACACTGTACGCAGGGCAGCCATAGCAGACCAACACCTCCCCTCTGCTATCTCAAACTCAGGCCAGAGCCACTGCCCACCCCACACCACACCAGCCTCAGAAGCAGGAGGCAGTGCCAGCCTGGCCCTCAACTCTTTCTGCTTCTTTCAGAGGCTGGAAACTGGGTTGAAACGAGAAAAAAACCTGCCTGCTAAAATAAGCAAACATTCTGGGGAAGGAGGGAGAATCATGTCTGGCTTGGTTACTATGGGAATCACGTTTCTGAATCAACTACGAGATAGGGAGAGAAGTTCACCTTGGACAAAGCAGCCTGGCTTCAGCCCACGCAGGCCTGCGTGGATAGCCCCAGAAGCTTCTGGGCACCTAGAGATAAGCTCTCAGCTTCCGTGGTATGGGGAGCCAGCCAGGAGCACCTACCACCCAGCCTGCAGCACCTACCACCCAGCCTGGTGCCTGCTTTCCTGGGCCCCTCCACCCAGGGAGGACTAGCCCCTGGCTCCTCCCTCTCTGCAGTCCCCCCTGGCCTGGGTCTGGCTCAGGAGAGGTCCTGTACCAGTATTCCACAGGCCCAGGCTCACTGCCTCCCACCCTAGGCCTCTGTGTTGTCCTGGGCTCCCTGCTCTATGCAGTTGGCCAGAGAAGCCACCTCTGAATCACCTGGCCACACGTCTTCTGCCAGTTCCTCCCAATGCTGCAAAAGGACAGGCAATAGGCCCAGGCCAGGCCCTCAACCAGCAATGTCCAACAACTTCGGCTCTGTTTTGGCAAAGACCAGACTGTTCTGCCTGGTGGGAGAGGCTGAGGTAAGGGCGCCTTCAGCTGGGACTGTGGCCTGCCCTGGAGCATGAGTCTCAGTGCTGGAGCTCTGACTTGCTGGGCAGACAGCTCTAGGAGCAGGGATTTGCCATGGCAGAGGTGGCAGTTCCCTCTCTGTAGATGCAGGTTCAATCCATGTGCAGGACAGTGGGACTGGACACTTCATTCCTCCCTCATGTCCTCATGTCCAACCACACTGCTGGGCCCTGCCACATGCCATAGCTGTGTCGCTGCAGGGGGCCAGCCAGCTGTGGGGCAGCTGTTAGGAAAGCTGATATAGGAATCCGAGGTCCCACTCCTCCGGGCCCCTCACACTCCTCACAAAGGCTCAGTCAGCTGCCTAACCTGAGGAGCTCCCCTGAGAGTGTCAAGGGTGCCTTTAATCCTGGCCTCCCTCTCCAACCCCCTTCTTGGCTGAGCTCACCCACACTGCCAGTGGCAGCTCAGCTTCCTGTCCCTCCCATGTGCCCTGTGGCATCCTATGATGGCCCTGCACGAAGACTTTCATGCAGTGCTCTACCGTAAACCTTGAGCATCCTGTGACCAGGGCCAAGGATCTCCCTGTCCCCACATCCAGCACTGGCTCGACCAGGAGAACATGCTCAGAGACTACCTATTAAGGGAAAAGGGATGAATGGAATCAATCCACAAATACTCAGTGAGCACCTCCTCTGGTCCAGGCTGGGCCAGGGGACTCAAAGAGGAACACGGCAACAGCACAGAGATGCTGTGAGAGCAAAGACTGGGCCCACGCATGTGTCTGCCCACAGAGACTGGGCAGCAGCTGCAGAGAGCAAGATGGCCTGACCTCACACGGAAACTTCTCTAAGACTTAGTGTTGGCAGAAAAAGCAAGTTGCCAAAACACACACACATAAACATACACAAATACACATTTGTAAAAGCTGCAAGACAAACTTGTTTTAGTACACACACATCCAGAAAAAATGTACAGCCCAGCTGCTCACAGAAGCACCTCTGAGAAGGGTATAGCACCTGGGGGTGGACAGACAGGGGGCGTGGGCTCTGCTATGTGTCTGAACTGCTGGCAGTGACAATGTGATCCTATATTACTCATACTATTTTCAAAAATTGTCATTAAAGGATAATAGGAGGGTCCCCTGCTCAGGCCCTGAGGATGAGGGGCTGCCCAGACAGCTGGGTGAGTGATAGCAAGAGTGGGTGGTGTGTGTGGCCCGAGATAGCAGGCTTGGAGGACAGCACCCCTTGCAAGGACCGGCCCCCACCCCCTTGCCTTTGCCTCCCCTGGGGGAGGCAGGGACCCTGGGGCACACTGGAAGGAAGGCAAGCCAGCCTGCTCGCCCCACCTACAGTCCATCTGCCAGAGACACAACCCCAGCACGGCAGAGTTGGCCGAGGGCTCTCCTAACTGCTCCTTGGTAAATGTGTTAGCAGTTTCCTCAGAACTGGGAAATACCCTGGACAGACAGACTCACGTGCTCAGGGTCAGCCCAGCACTTCCTGACACGCTGGGCACCAGGCACGGCTCAAGCAGCACAAGGAGCCCCAACCCTACCTCCAAAAAGGCAAGAATGCAGAAGAGGCCAGGAGGGAGCCCTGAGGGTGGTAAAGGCAACAGGTCACCAGGCGGCATGGTGGAACACACAGCTGACCTGGAAGAGGCAAAAACCCCCAGTACCCCCAGGGCAGTCTGGCGTGGCCCTTATCTACAAGGGCCTGTGCTGCCGTGGGCCTGGTCTACATGGGGTTCTGCCAGCCTTCCCTCCCACAGGCACAGCCTGAGACTGCCATTCAGTAGGATTTATTTTCTGGAAAGTCCCAGAAACCCAGGAGAAGCTGCAGTGAGCCCAGTGAGAAAGGGGCCTGGAGCACCTGGCCATCAGCTGGGATGTGCTCGGGGAGAAGGCATCTGAGGGCCAGCTGCCCTAACTTTACCCTTAGAAAGGCTGAGTGCATTACCTGTGAGGAAGACATGGGGTTGCACCTCTCCTTCCGATATCACTGCACAGTCTTTAAGAGCAAAGCACCAACAGTAGGGGAAGGAAAACTACTTTCTTGCATACCTACCATATGCCAGATCATGTGCTAGGGACATTATCACATTATCTAACTTGATCCCTGCAGTTACTCTTCAAGGTAGGTAATGGAAGCTCACTTTTTTGTTTTGTTTTAGAGCTAGGTCTCGCTATGTCACTGGCTGGAATACAGTGGCACAATCACAGCTTATTGTAACCTTGAACTCCTGGGCTCATGTGATCCTCCTATTTCAGCCTCCCAAGCAGCTAGGTCTACAGGTGCATGCCACCATGCCAGGCAAACTTTAAAAAATTTTTTTAGAGATGGGGTCTCACTATGTTGCCCAGACTAGTCTTGAACTCCTGGCCTCAAGCAATCCTCCTACCTTAGCCTCCTGAGTTGCTAGGATTACAGGCATGAGCTAGTGTGGCTGGCATTAGAAACCCACTTTAAAAGTGAGTAACCCAGGAGCTTAGGAAAATTAAGCAACTTGCCTGGCTTTAACTTTCGTCTATCAAATGCAGAAAAATAGGTTTGCAAAACACTGACAAAGGGCTCAATTCATCAATGTATAAAGAGCTCCTATAAATCAATAACAAAAGGACCAATAGTACAATAGAAAAGTCAACATAGGTAGAAATTACATAGAAGTTAAAAGTGTTAACATGGTATCATGGTCAATTACCATTTATTATGAATGAAATACAATACCCTTTTTACCTATTACCTATTAAAGAGCATATATTAAAAAGTTCAATAATACAGAATGTTGATGAGGTCTGAAAAAATGAGCCAAGGTTGAGACTGGATCTCAGAAGGTTCATATCTATTAAGACTTTAAAGGCACCACAAACCCTTTGACTCACGAATTATGTTTCTAGGAATTTATCCTATGAATGGACTCCCACAAATGTGCAAGGATGTATATATGAAGCATTGTTGGTAGTAACAAAAGACTGGAAATAATCTAAGTGCCCATCAATAGGGTAATAGGTAGGTAACCTGTGAGACATCCCTATGTTGGGAGTATCATGCAGCTGTTACAAATGATGATTAAGTTCTAAGACACTCTCCAAGAGAAGCTGTTAAGTGAAAAGAAACAGGGAGTGGAAGCATGTGTGCTTTTGCCCTTTGTGTACATCTATATGCACTGGCTTGTAAATGGACAGACACCCTCTGGAAGGACACACAGGACAAGGAAGGGTGGCTGCTGTGGGGAAGAGCTGTGGCCTGGCTGTGGGGGTGGAAGGGCACCTCTCTTTTCTGGCAAATCTCTTAGTACTATGTAGATCAATTACCAATGACACCCATCACTTGTCTATAAAGCACCAACAGAGAGAGGGTGGGCAGATGCAGGGCTCCCAGGCTCTGGAGCCCCCACCCTGCCCCCAGAAGATTGCAGCCTGGAAGAGGGGAGGAGCCACAGCCCCAGACACTCCCACCTGCTGGCCGGCTCTCAGCAGGGACCTGCCTGCCCACACACCCTGAGACCCAGCGTTTGTCACACCCCTCCAAGACCTGAGACCTGCCCTGCTCAGCTCCTGTTCATGTCAACCCCACCCTTTAGATTCTCTAAGAATAATAGAATTAGGAAAAATACAGGAGACCAAAGCTCGGAGGAGCTGTGTGACTTGCCAAAGCCACCCAGCTGGAAGCTGGCTGTGCTGGGAGGGGCAGTAGAGGACAGATGAGGACTTGGAGGTAGACAGAAGTGAGGGGACAGGTGTCTCTGCACAGGTCAGAGCAAAGGAAGGAGGGCTGGGTCCAGACAGGTTGTCAAGGAGGGGCAGATGCAGGCCTTAGGGACAGGGGGCAGATAAGCCTAGGTGACAGGCCATGTCCTGCCCAAGAAGTGGGTCACCACCGCCACACAGAGTATCAGGGCTGAGCGGCACTGAAAGCCCAGCATTGACCAAACTCATTGTTTCTTAAGCAGTCAAGCTGGCTTCAGTCAGAATGTCCTAGGTGTCCAAAGCCACAGAAGGCCTGGAGGAACTGCTCCATGGGCCTAGAGCCCCTCTCACCACTGCCTGTGTGGCCCTGGGACACCCGGGGCTTCACAGAACAGACTGAGCTTATCCACACCTCTCCCAACAGATGGGCAAACTGGTGCCTGGGAGGGGCAGTGACCTGCCAGAAGTCACTCAGCAAGCATGGCCCCATGCCTGAGCCTGGCAAACTCTGGAATGAGCCACCCAGCTTCTGAGGATGCCACATGCCTGCGGCCCTGGGAGTGCCCACCCAGGGGGTCAGTTCGTGCACCTTCAGTGAAAAGCAGCCGCAGCAAGCAGCCTCAGAAATCAACAAGGCAAAAGTACTCACGTTGAAGAAATTGGTCTTGTTCCTCTCGCAGAAGAGCCCCTGTGCCGGCATGTGCTGCAGTTGTTGCCATGGGATACTGCTGCCTAGCAACACGTCGCGGGCCCACTGGAGGTTCTGGGGAAACAAGAAGTAGGTTGGAAGTGAGTGTGTGGGCTGCTCAGGGTGCCCACAGGGAAGGCAGACGGCCTCTTCCTCCCTGGCTGCACAGGCAAACCACGATGAGCAGTGGCTCCTGCAGACATCGATCCCACAGCTCTCGGTGGCTCTGGTCGTGGGCTTTGATCATCAGGCTGTGGGATGCATTTCTGGAACTGATCTCTTGCCCAGCACAGCTGACTTACGAATATGGCCTCAGAATGCCCAAAGCAGGCACTGACAGGGGCCCCTGGCCTGACCTAGCCTGCAGAGTGCCAATGTGGACCCTGTGCCTACCTTCTGTCAGGGGGACAGCCACTACCCCAAACAGCAGCCCTGACTTGTCAGGAATCAGCAGTGCTCCTTACTCGTGGCCAGCGGTATAAGCCTTGGGCTTGGAGCACTGGGCTCTGGCCAGTGCTCAGGCTGGTGCACTCTGGGCAGTGGGGCCTCTTGGAGGAATCCAGGCCCGGGGGGACTGTGGTGCAGGGGAAGAGGATGGGCGTGGGCCTGGCTGCCTCAGCCTTCTCACTGGCCCAGAGAGCAGGCCCTCCCCACCAGCTGCCTGGCCAGCAACCCTCCCCTCTCTGGTCTTAAGCACCCTACATGGGCCATCTCACCCCACCTCAGGGCAGTGCTGTCCTACAGGGAACGGGCCGGCAGGAGGCAGAGCTGGGCCTGGCACCCAGGGCTGCACAGTGCCAGACCCCTACCCTTTCCACAGCACCCATGCTCCCTGGCAATCTGTCTTCCCCTCCCCCTCAGGTCCCTTGCTTGCCTTCCCTAGCCCTGGGCCTAGGCTTTCACCGCCTCACATCCCAGCTGCTCTGACGCTCTCTCACTTCCTGGCCTGCAAGCCTGTCCTACGTGCTCCCATTTTGCTCACCCCTGGCCGCGGTAAATGTACTGAATCGTTCCCCTCATCACCATGTGAGGCAAAAGTGCAAACCCCAGCTCCTCACTTGCTGGCTGTAGGGCCTGCGCTGGCCTGCCTCTGAGCTTCCACTCCTGTCTCTGCACAGAGAGCCCCAACCCCAGGCTGCTGTGGGGACTGAGCGCTGCTCTCCAGTATCAGGCAGGACCCTGCAGTGACGGGCAGGTTTGTCATTCTCTTGCTCAGAGCCCACCTTGGGCCTAGACACCTGGTGGGACACTCATCTGACTTGCAAAGATCAGAAGCAGAGTCAACTCCAACTGAATCAGCAAGAGGAACCCTGTGTAGGCAATTCCTCTCTGCTGAGGCTCAGCTGCTGTCAGGAGACCCCGCTGCAGCTGCGGTCTGCTGAGGCATTTTTCCCTCCAGCATTCACAGGCCTTTCTAGGGCCGCAGGCAACGATGGCAACAGCCATTCTTGGTGAGTGTATAGGCTTCCTGCCTGCTAAGGGACCCCCTGCCCACTCCCACCTGAGAAGGAGAAACAGCAGGCAGAGGCGGCTACCAGACAGCAAGAGGCAAGAGCCCTCAGACAGCAAGAACCCAACCAGGAGCACAGAGGCCACTCTGCTCCACACTGCTGAAAAAGAGTCAAATACCCAGTCCCAGTCTTCAATCACACCCGACCCTGCCTGTGGGCCACATGTTCCCACTCCACAGAGGGTCCCAGGAAGGAGGGTCAGCCATAGAGAGACTGATCACAGAGCGGGGAAGACAGGGGTAGGTCCAGGTGTGCTTGATTAAAAGGAATAAAGTCCAAGATTAGCTCCAGTGAGCTCATGAGGGCTCTAAGAGGAAGGCCTAGGCAGCCCAGCAGAGATGCTCACAAACTGCATCAGTGCCCAGCCATGAGCACTTGGTCTCAGTGACACTTGGTTCGAAGTCTCTCCCAAGGGACATTTGAGAGGCTCAGCCCAGGAAGGTGCCCACCGCTGATCTAATCAACCACAGCTGGACTCACAGAAGGGGATGTGGATCAGGAGACCATCACCTGCACTTCTAATACAGGTGAGTCCACCTGATCATGGAGGTAGGGCACAAAGGACACCTACCTCTGACCCAGTCTGAGAAGGTCAGGGAGGCTCCTGCAGTAGATGGCACACCTGGGATGTGGTTTGCACAAGGCATGACTCACTGAAGCGAGACCCAGGATAGGCGGGCTAGCCAGGGCCTAGCCAAGGAGTTGGAGGGGATCTGATGTGGTCCCCTGGGGGGGCCCATGAGGAGCTGGGGGCTGGGAGGCAGGAAGGAGCTGCTCTGACCATGGGCCACAGGCCAAGAGCCAGGGCAGGCCACCCAGAGTCTGAGCCTGTAAACATCCTTCCCCTCCTCTAGGGCCCCTGGCCTCAGTGTTGTGGCAAACCTCTCCTCCAGCTGAGTGACCCCATAAGACCAAGGGCATGGGCCTGGCCTGTGCTGTACAGGAGACCTAAGAAAAGTTACCCCAGAGCCAGGACGCAAAGCTGCTTCTGGGGTTCCTTGGGGACATGTGGGAAGTGTCCAGGTAACCTCTTTAAGTAGCAGCAGTTCAGGGCAGGGGGAGGAGATGGGAGAACTTGGCTTGAAGAAGCATCTCCATAGTAGCTGTCATTTTCCTAAGAACACCAAGAAAATAAAGCCCCAAAAGAGACTTCCTTCTTGCTAGGAGAGGAGAGAAAGCAGCCCCAGGGCCAGGGTGGACAGAGTTGGAGAGCCTCTGCTGTCCTGCCTGGGCATGACATTGCAGGCCTTGTGGCCATGGGATGGGAATGCACATTCCTCTCCGGCTGGGCTTTCTACCACTTTGTAGCTTCTTTCTCCAATGACACCTGCACCAAGCCAGTCCTTCCCCCACATGGACCAGAGAGGGAGGAGGCAGCGGGAGAGGTTTCTGGGGCACTTGCAAAGAGTGCAGAAAGCACTGGCCTGCCAAACTTGACCTGGATTATAAACTAGCCTTCTGCAGACTTGGCCACTGTACACAGTGGACAGCGTGTTTCCTCAGCTAGAGCCAATCAACGGCTAAGGCACAAAGTGTCCAGAAGGCTCATGGGAGCCCTCTGCTAATTCACATCTAAGGCCCCGGATGGGAGATGACAGGGTGGAGACCTGCCTGGGCAATGGTGGGTGCCAGGTAGTTGGGGTGGAGGAGGGGGCAGAGATTGTGTCGGGCGCTTGCTGGGCCTCTACAGGGGCAGGAGGACCTGACCCGCATGGCACACCTGTAGCATACAGCTGGCCCTGCAGCTTTTCAGTATGGTGAAGCAACATAACGTTGCCCAGGCTGTGCCCAGCACCATGACTCCTCATCACACATAATCACCAGTTTACCAATGAGGAAACTGAGGCTTAGGAGGGTTTAAGAGCTTGCCCAAGGTCCCAGAACCAGGAAGTAGCAGAGCTGGCCTTGCACTCTGGTTCAGGCTGGAGGGACTCTAAGGCCTAGGCTGTTCCCCTGCCCCTGAGCTGTCCACCACAGGTGGGCAAGTGACCTTACAAGTCTGCCTGGCACATGCTGTGTGCTGGACACTGCACCGGCCATGAGGAGGAGCTGCCACAGCCAGCCCTCTCTTGGGCTTTGTGCAACCTGTCACCATACCCCTGGCTCACAGGCACCTCTGGAAATGGGAAGAACCCCATGGAGCCACTCACCAGATAACAGTACACATCTTCCTTGCTCCATGGGCCCTGATGCTTGTGTGCAGACCCTGCTCTGACAGAGGGTGCACAGAGGCTGAGAGTCCTGAAGAGATCTTGGCAGGCGGAAGAAGCCCAGAAGCACACGAGTACCTCAAGGTCCTCCCCTGACCACCGTCTGGACCATCCTTGCTCCCCTGCAGAAGGCAGAGGGAACTTCTGACTCCCCTGCTCAGAGGCCTTTGGGCTGCACCTCCCTCAGAGCAAGGGCTGGCTCCACGCCTCAGTCCACCTGCCTGCACATTGGCTCAACTCCTCCTGCTCCCCTTGGGTACAGCATTCCAGCCGCACTTGCCTCTGCTCCCACCTTGGTCCCTGCAGGTTTCTTGGCCTGGTGCCATCACACTTGAACCCCCGAGGGCCTCCTGTAATATTGTCCCCACAACCCTATGGCCACCTTACATAACCTCTTCACTGACTCACAGGTGGGTTTGCCATCTGCCCCCACCTCTCTGTCAGTCCCATGAAGGCAGGGACACAGTCGGACTTATTCATTTATGGCTCCTTGGGGCTAGACCAGTTTGGAGCCCACAGAAAGGGTGTAAGAGTCCAGCCACCAGCAGGCATTACCAAGCCCCACTACATGCAGAGTCCTTGGAAGGCTACAGTTAGAGATGCAAGCCACCTTACCTCAAGACTTTTTGTTTCCTGTGTGAAGGGGAAGGAAGCCTGGAGGGCTCCCTTTGACAGTTGGCCTGTGTGTTGTATTGAAGCTACTGACAGTGCCGGTATGAGTGAGTGGGCAGAGGCTGGGGCAGAGATAAGGCTTGAGAGCATGGACTGTTGCTTAGCTGGCCCTGAAAAGCCCAACGCCAAGCACCCAGGCTCTGGGGAAGGCCTGAGCAGCCCCACTCAGACCCTGGGCCCTGGTGTCCTCTTTCATGAGGCTGTTCTTACTTTCGGACTCTTGTCCACAGCAGGCCCTTGCCTTTCTCCCGGGCACCTAAGCTGTGGCCTCCCCTTGCCCTCATCTCCTGGGGGTTGCCTGGTGAGGGAGACTTGTAGCAGCCGTTCTTGATGGGTGTGGGGTAGGGGTGGAGATCTGCTCCCCAGCAGGGATGTGGCAATGTCTGGAGACATTTTTGGTTGTCACAGCTGAGGGAATGCTATTGGTGTCTAGTGGGTAGAGACCACTGACCATCCTGCAGTGCACAGGACCACCCCACAACAGAGAATTATTTGGCCCCAAATGTCAGTAGTGCCTTGGGGAAGAACTCTGTTCTATGTAGTACTCATTGGTATGCCATAAGTCCAGGGACACAGGCCACTTCTACAATGAGAACAAAATATGTACATGTGAAAAGTTAAAGGCTGACTCTAGCCCCACCAGGCCCATTCCTGTCTCCACGCATGTGTGTTGGCTGTGTGTCCACTTGGAAGCTGCCCCCCTTGAAAGTCTTGTGGCCATCAGGGCTCTCTCACCTGATCCAGTCCTTGCTTAGACAGGCCTTGTCTCAACAGCCGCCCTGCTCCCTCCACCCCATCGAGGTTTTCTACCCAGACTCATCAGTAGCTGCCAGGCGGTGTGCTTTTTCTCCCCATCCCCTTAGACAGGGACCTCTCACGTGACAACCACTGAGTAGATAGCTGCTGGATCAATGAAATTATAGAGATGCATAGGAAACACGCTGGAGGGAACAGACCAAACAAATAATTTTGCCATGTCATGGGCTGTGGGACAATGTGGGAATTACATTCTCTTTCTCAAGTTTAAATAATATTATCGGTAAGAAAATTGGCTGGGTGAGGTGGCTCATACCTGTAATCCTAGCATTTGAGAGACTGAGGCAGGAGGATCGCTTGAGGCCAGGGGTTCAAGACCAGCCTGGACAACATAGCGAAACACACCCCCTCAAAATAGAAACATTTGGGCACGGTAGTATGCACCAATAGTCCCAGCTACTCAGGAGGCTGAGGTAGGAAGATTGCTTAAGCCCAGGAGTTTGAGGTTGCAGTGAGCTATGATGAGCCACTGCACTCTAGCCTGGGCGACAAAGTGAGACCCTGTCTCAAAAAAAAAAAAAACAAACAAAAGGTGCTGGCAGACTGCTCAAAATTATTCAAACTGCCAGAATGTATAACTCTTTGTGAGGGAGATGACCAGGAAAGCAGTGGCTATTATGGGGGCAACCTGTCCTACCTTCTGTGGCCCTCAAAGGCTCAGCAGAATATTCAAACCATGTGGCAGACAGACTTTGAAATGCACAATCAAGATTCCTAAGTTGAAAAAAATATCAAATTCTCATTTTTGCAAACTACACAAAGTAAAGCTTGATGACAACCTGGCTGGTTGGAATCTACAGCAGCCCAGGACATCCATGTGGGGACATTGGGCAGAGCACCATTTTGTGGTGCGGGCCACTTTTATATCCCACAGCTGAGCACACAGTACCTGAGGGCCCTCCCAGCAGAAGTTGTCCTCCAGCCAAACCCAGGGCCTGGGCTCCTCCCACATAGGCCCTGGGCCAGAGAAGTGTGGTGTGAAGGGGCCAGTGCAGCCAGGCTGCTCCCCTCACACCTCAGGTAAGTGGATTCAGATAGTATTTGTCTTTTTATGACTGGCTATTTCACTTAGCATCATGTCCCCAAGGCTCATCCATGTTGTTCCATGTGATAGGATTTCCTTCCTTTCTAATGCTGAGTAATACTCTACACTGTCTTGATTACTGTAAATTTGTAGTAAGTTTTAAAATGGGAAAGTGTGAGTCTTTCCAAGTTTGTTCTTTTTCAAGACTGACTCCAGGGACCATCTTATAAGCTCCCTGCCCTAGACCCTTATAGCAGGAGCTGCAGTAGGTGAAGGCTCAGCTCCCAGCTGAGCAGGAGGCGAGCAGGAGAGCAGGACAGGGGTTCCCAGGCCCTGGTCTTCTTCCTGGATCCCATCAGTGAAGGTCAGAGCCCTCACGATGAGAGGCGTCCTGATGCCATGTGCTCTCTTTCCCAGGCTGCCCATGTGGGATCAAGGGACCAGAATTTTGAGTGTCAACTGACAGCTCAGGGTCCCAAATCCTGGCAAAGACTGTAATCCTCGAGACTGTAAGTGATACAGTAAGCTAGAATGAGGGCCCCTGTGGCTGTCGGCGTACATGATCTTCCCTATCTAAGTGGAGGGCATGCAGGTCAGCAGGAGGCCTGCCCTCGGGAGCCAAGGGCACCTATATGCAGCCAACCTTGGGCAGTAGGTTGGCCTCAGGGCAGACCCAGCCTTGGCCACTGAACTCCAGGCAGGGAGCCCCCAGAAAGCCTGTTAGAAGGGCAAGGAGCCCTGGGAGATGCTTACACCAAAGAAATGGGCCTGACTAGAGGGGAGGGACTGTTAGCTCAGGGTGGCACATGGTGTGTTGGGTACCACCCTGGGACCCCAGCCCGTATCTCATTATCACAATAATGCTACTTTCATGCCACCATCATTCTCATTTAGCAGAGAAGAGTCCTGGGCCTCTCAGAGTTCCTACACAGAGCTAGGATCTGAACCGAGGTGAGGCCAGCTTCAGAGCCCATGTTCTCTCCCCCTCACCAAAAAGCCCCACTGCCAGCAGCTAAGCAAGTGGCATGTGCCCTGAAGGCAGTTTCTCTGTAAGGCCTAGGTAGGCTGAGCCTCACCTAGGGGCTTGTGAAAGACCCAGGGTTTAGGGTCAACCACACACAAATCATACAGTTTTGAACAGCCTCTGCCTGCTGGGCCCCCTCTGAAGATTCAGACATTGGACACTCCAGTCCGCCACTGAGCCTTGAGAAGGAAACAGGAAAATGCCACTGCCAAGTCCACAGGTGGGATTTTATGAAGAAATGTGTTGCTGTCAAATATACAGCAGGAAGTATTTGTTACCAAACAGCTGTGTTTGGAAAGTGGTAAATGCTTGCCAGTTAATGGTTCCGCATTAGTCAGTGACGGCACAGAGTTGTGTCCCCAGATATGTGTATGAGCTGCTGCCAGGAGAGCTGACACCCCAGGCCTGGGCGGAACAGTGCCCAACCCCCAGGACAGCATGCTTCAGAGCAGCAAGAAGATCTTAACTCAGGCTCTTAATGGAGCCAGGTGTTAACCTGCCATTCAAGTTGGTGCTCAGCAAAGGTCTCTGGATGAAGCAAACACAGGAGCCAGTGGGACCACCTAAGGGGCACAATCAGGGGCTAGGAGTCTGGAGACCACCTGAGGCACATCTGGCACCTGTACCAGAGCTGCCTTGAGCAAGCAAGGCTGTGGGTAGGCAGTGTGGCCGTGGGTAGGGAATGTTTGCTGCTTAAGGGGTCTCTCTTAGAAAAAAGACCAGCACTCCATTTCCAAAAACCAAGGAACCCGACCTGGGAACACAGCCAACTGAAGAGCCTGCAGAAACTGAGTGTGGGCCGGGCGCGGTGGCTCACGCCTGTAATCCTAGCTCTCTGGGAGGCCGAGGCAGGCGGATCGCTCCAGCTTAGGAGTTCAAAACCAGCCTGAGCAAGAGTGAGACCCTGTCTCTACTATAAATAG
>VBSM01000282.1:302960-334621 GCA_008086735.1 Cheirogaleus medius | reverse complement strand
AAAAAAAAGCCCAAATCCAAAACACTCTGGTTCCGAGCATTTCATATGAAGGATACTCAACCTGCACCAGACATGAAATAGTTTGGTTTTAGGGTGGTAGAACTGTGGTTATCTCTCTCACTACTTTTCTTTAATTTTGACATAATTACCATTTTCTACTTTTAAAAAACTACCAAGAGAGGGGACAGGTTGTAATAACAGCACTCTGTGCCTGGTGCTATGCTGAGCACTTTACATGCACTGGCTCCCCCGAGCTCAAAATCAAACCGTTTAGTGGGAAAGTAGAGGCTGGGTGGCTGGGGCCAGCATTGCAGCACAACTCTCCTCCCACCCAGTCTTGCACTCCCTTCCTTATTAGAGGTGCCAACCTCTAATACATATTTTGCACCCCAAATTCCATCTTGGCATCTGCTTCTGGAGAAGGCACCCTACAACAGCATGGGGGAAGGGTCTGAGCTTCTGAGCTAAGCACCTGGGAGCGCCAGGCGCTGGTCAGAGCTTACTACAGCTGGAGGGGGGCTGCATGGCTGCTTGTGGAGCATCTGAACAGTAGCAGTGGGACACCCAAGGTAGGGAAGGACAGGACGATGGTTACTAGTACCCGCCCCTCCCGCCCCCGCCCTGAGATGTGTGAGGGCTCTTGCAGTGGGCTCTGTGCTCCCAAAAGAGGGAATGGGGAAAAGTTCCCAAAGCAGTGGTGGGTCTAGGGTGGGGGATACTTTTGTGCTGTGGCCCCTCAGGCCTGAGGACTGCTTCAGCAACGAGGACATATATTGGTTGGGGCTTATTAAAACCCTGGTCTGCCTGGTTGTAGAAGGCCTGGACCAGAGAGGTAAGGTCCACTGCCAAGTGCAGGCTGGGCAGTGAGGGAGCCAGGCTGTGTGGTGCCAGCAGCAGGAACAGGCAGCGGGCAACCAGGGAAGCCAGAGCTGCCCGTTGTTTAATGGCACACACCTCGCCTCGAACCAGAGCCCTGGACGAGATCTCCTCCCTCCTCAGGCCTGCTCCACCTGCTGCTCTGAGGAAATTAACCAAGCCACATAAGTGTGCCAGTCACTGCGGGGACAGGGCACTTACTTTCTTGTGAAGTAACACCTTCCTGCACATAGCCAGTACCCAGCCAACTGCCCTTCCTGGTTCTTCAAGCAGCCCACAGAGAGAGTTGTGGGGGACTAGCAGCGAACCTCTGGGGAGGAGGACCTGACTGAGTCTCACAGCCAGACCCCAGCGACCATCCCTGCTCGCCCTGCCTCCACTGCTGGCCGTCATGCACTGATGCTCACCCAGGATGGCCACTGTCCTGGGCTGCCTGCCCTGTCTGGGTGCTCTCCCCTTTCCTCCAGCCTGCTGTTACCTCCCCTCCCTGCCCCCACTCACACAGGTCTCAGCATAAAAGGTGTCTTCATGGAGCTGCAGCAGCACCACCACCCCATTTGGGCACCCTGTTATTTTCTCTGTAGTACTGATCACAATGAGACCTGCTTGTTTCCTTCTTGCATGTTTTAAAATCTGCTCCCCCCTGAGGATGTAGCTCCATGGGGCAGCCACCACATTTAGGACACCATCTCCTCAACACCTCCTAGGTGAGTGAGGAGTGACTGAAGGAAAAGAAAGTCACCCGTTTTAGGCCCTGCATAGGCCACACTCCCTCCACAAATACTAAATGCCAGCAAAGTGGTCTGGCTGGGAAGCCCCTGGAAGCTCTTTAGCCTGGGACACAGCTGTTAAGAACTGCCATATCATCTGCTTTCCAAAAAGAGCTGGTGGAGTTTAGACTATCAGCACCCAAATCCATGAAGCAGAGGCTGTGAAGATGGTTCTGGCAGCTGCACCAGAGAGAAGAGCCCAGGGGTAGGGTATGGCGGGAGGCCTCTGCAAGATGCAGTTGGAGGGATGGGGCCTGGGGAAGCAAGGCTTGGAGAGAGAACAGGCAGGGCCCCTCGGGCACCTGGAGGATGTGCCTGCTGGGTGCTGAGATGATGGCTGACCTGCAGGGGCACGGAGACTGATACTGAGTGTAAGTCGCTGTGTGACCCTCATCCCTCACCCACAGTCTGTCTCTGAGCCTGTTAGGTCCCGCACACAGTGCTTCCCTCCATCTCTGGCTGCGACCTTAGCTCCAGCACCCTCCCCTGGTAAGCTGGCCCACTCCCTGCACTGACCCTGCCTCTCCCAGCTCTCCTTGCCCACCCATGCGCTGCTATCAGGGTGCTCAATCTGTCTTGGCTCTGCCTGCCTGCTCTGGGAAGAAGAGCCAAGCCCTCTCCCCGGCTGCACGGCTGGGCAGCCCACTCACCCGGTGGGTCTTGCTGTAGGTGTAGAGGAAGGCCAGCCGGTAGAGACTCTTATAGTGCTGGGGGAAGCGGCTCAGGCACAGGTGGAAGGAGGTGATGCACTGTTCCGTGAGGAACTGCCGCTGCTCCTCAGCGCCGGCTGGCAGCCCCTGGGGAAAGGCCACTGGCTCCCCCAGGGGGTCCCCTCTCTTCCTCCCATCCCAGAAGGCGGATGCAGATGCCAGGGGTTTGATGGGGATGCAAACAGCAGCTGGGGGATCTGTAGCAGGCTTCTGGCCACCTTGCTCTGTGGCCCGGAAGCCTTCTGTACTCTCCGAGGACTCCTCGGTTTTTCCTACAGTTGAGAAGAAGGAAAAGAAAGTCACCCTGGCCCTCCAGTGGTCCATCACCAGTGATGGAGGCACCTCGGCAAGGTGACCAGGACAGCTGGGTTGGTGCCCTTGCCGGACGAATGCTGGATCCAGCAGTGGTAGGTGCAGGGCTCCGTGCTGGCTCTGCCCGGCACTGAGGCCTCCTGCTCTGTGAAACAGGACATCCCAGCTGGCATGCAGCAGAGGCCCAGAGGCTATAGAAAGTGGAGGCGATGAGCTGGGCTCCGGTCTTCCCCTGAGTGGCGGCACAGGCTCTCCCACCTCTGGGGGCTGGTGTATGGGGAAGCAGCCCACAAAGGGCAGGTGTTCTCACCACCACCATCGAAAAAACAGCCAGAAAGGGCTCACAAAGTGCCAAACCTGCTCCACCACTCAGTGCCTCAGCCAGCAGCCTGCCTGACATCCCTCAGGGCTGCTGCCGCTGCTGCGTGTGAGCCAAGTGCTCACACATGGGCTCTCATCCGACCAGCCCAGCACCTGAACACCCTGTCCTGCTCTACCAGGGACTGCGGAGCTGAGCAGCACAGGAGAGCCCAGGCTGTGTGGCGGGGGCTGCAGGGCTGGCCCCAGGATGATGACAGCAGGCTGGGTGACCTTGGGTTAGTCCCTGAGGCACAGGTTCCTTGGCTATAGAAGGAGGCTGTCTGGCCCAGGAGGGAGGGATGGAAGGAAGGGGTGAGGGATAAGGGAAGGGGTAAGGACAAGGTAGCCTGTGGCTATGGTTTCTTAGGCACCCAGGAGTTTGGCACACCCTACATAGCCTGCCTGAAGCAGGCCACAGAAGCACCACCAGTGCTTTTTTAAAGTTTAAAATATATTTTTTAGAGATAGGGTTTTTCTCTGTTGCCTAGGCTGGAGTACAGTGGTATAAACATAGCTCACTGTAACCTTGAACTCCTGGGCTCAAGTGATCCTCCTACTTTAGCCTCCTGAGTAGCTGTGACTACAGGTGCACACCACCATGCTTGGCTAATTTTTCTATTTTTGGTAGAGATGAGGTCTTGCTATGTTGCCTAGGCTGGTCTTGAACTTCTGGCTTCAAGCGATCCTCCCACCTCGGTCTTCCAAAGTGCTGGGATTACAGGATTACAGGTGTGAACCACTGTGCCAGGCTTACCACCAACCCTAAAGCAGTTTGCACTGTGGGCTGAACACCTGACAGCCCTCTACCTACTGCAGTAGTGCCTAGAGACAGCTGGAGCCTGCTGGGGCAAGGCCCAGTAGCAGAGACTAAGGCCCCAAGTTCCCCTCATGCCATGCCCAAGGCTAACCATGCAGACATGAGGTGTGTGGCAGGCTTGCCCATGATCACTCTCCTTACTAGGGAAAGAATCTGAGCAGCCATCCCTGTGCTCCCTTAGCCACCCACCATCATTCTGGCCAGCCCTCCCTCCCTCTGGCACTCTCCCTTGGGGTCCCTGCCTCTCCACTGTTGCTCCTTCCCCTGCCTTCTTGTTGTCAGAAATGCCAACAAGGCCACACAGTGCTTTCCAGGCAGGACGTCCAATTATAATACTAGCAGCATGAAGATGAGAAGGCCTCCTCCTACCAACAGAAAGCAAGGGAGATGTGTGCTCTGGCTGCTCCAGCCCAGGCCAGCACCTGCCACTGGCAAGGAGGACTGGTTTAGAGTGCCCTCACAGTATGTGCCAAGGCCAGCAGAGCACAGGAGCCCTCTGATCCACGTCACCCATGGAGATCCTAGGAGCATGGGGCACAGACCTGCCTTCAGCTAAGCCTCTGGACTCACGTGTACCGATGGCCACTGAATTAAGGGTCCTACTTACAGAAAAGCCTGACCACATCTTAGAGAGATACAATAGCTGAAAGGCCCACACCAAAAATCTGCCCTGACAGAGACCTCATGTCTCCATCTCTTGAATTCTGAGATCCTCTCACCCAAACTCCATTGGCCTGAGACCAGACCCCACAAGGGTGTTTCCCACAAAGGGCGGGCAGGTGGGCTCCTCAGGCTGTCCAACTGCCTCCAGGGTGGCCTCCACCCACACATGCACTCCTCACCTGTCCTGCAATGTGGCACACAGGCACTGTCACTAGGCCTCTACTTGACAGGTGTGGCCACAGGCTGGCAGGCCTGGTGTCTACTGCATGTATCACACAGGTGGTTGTCAATTCCACTTTGGGCTTTACCCTGTTGCCCTCAGAATCATATACCAGAGTGGGCTTGTGTTTAAGTGGGGAAACTGTGGGCAAATTTTTACTCTGTTAAAAAAAAAATTAAGTCTTGGCCGGGTGTGGTGGCTCACGCCTGTAATCCTAGCACTCTGGGAGGCCGAGGCGGGAGGATCACTCAAGGTCAGGAGTTCGAAACCAGCCTGAGCTAGAGCGAGATCCCGTCTCTACTAAAAATAGAAAGAAATTAATTGGCCAACAAAAAATATATAGAAAAAATTAGCCGGGCATGGTGGCGCATGCCTGTAGTCCCAGCTACTCGGAAGGTTGAGGCAGTAGGATTGCTTGAGCCCAGGAGTTTGAGGTTGCTGTGAGCTAGGCTAACGCCATGGCACTCACTCTAGCCTGGGCAACGAAGTGAAACTCTGTCTCCAAAAAAAAAAAAAAAAAAAAAAATTAAGTCTTTACTGTTACCTTCATACCTTCACATTTTTTTGAAGCTCTGAGCCCAGCAAAAGTGAGCTTCAGCTAGCTCCAGCAGGCACTTCTGAGAAAACCTCTTTCCTCAAGACCCCTCAGTACAGGCCAGTGTGGAGAAAGCCTCTGGAGAGTGAAAGGAGGGAAGCATGACAGCCAGAGCCTGGGGGACGCGGTGGGAAGGAATGCATCTCAGTGCGAGGCAGGGTATGGCTGTCAGATCTGTTCCTGCTTCCCCACAGCACCCAGCACCTGGTGTAGACCTGGACCTGTTATGCCTTACTGCTTGATAACCAACACACACCGTGTGAGCATAGGCCTACACCTACGACATCCATGGTGGAGGGAGCAGCAGGCTGGTGGGGCCCACACGCAGTGCTGGCCTGGGTGCTGCCGCCCTGGCTTTCGTCAGGGAGGCCGCCAGCTGCTTGAGTCCTGGAGATGACAGTGGTTGGGCTGCTGCCCACTGGGAGCCCAGGGGAGTGCGTGTCGGATTGGAGACCACCACTGACCGAGAAGTGGTGGCCTAAAAGAACATTCTACTCTGGGCCCTGTCTGCTGGGCAAAGGCTCTGGAGGCATTCCCTGCTTTCCCTGACAAACCTACTCTCCTGACAGGAAATTCATCAACTTCACCACTGTGATTACCAGGAAAAGCTGGGCTTAGAGAGGAGGAAGATGCCCATGGAAATAAGAGGAATCATTTCAAGCCTACCAGCTACTGTGGTAACCTTTGGTTGTACCCGAAATTTCTTCACCAATGGCCCATACATGGTCTGCTTAAACCATCGGCTCTAATGGAAGGAGGGAAGGGGCAGGAGGCTCCCCCTCGTGAGTCCAGAAAGGCCTGCACAGGTTGGGCCAGACCAAAGGCAACCTGCTCTCTGCTCAATTTCCCCAGGCCCACATCCCCACCCCACGTAAGGTGCAGAGAGGTCCATGATGAGACAGTAGCACCCACAGCAGCTCACTGCTTGACAGGCCTCAGAGCATAGATGTAGGTCTCTCCTCTCCAATAATAAAAATCATCTTATTTTTAAGACTGGAAATGCTGTCTTAGAGCATTAGGAGTATAAGTTACTTTTTTTCCTTCCCATTCCAAACTTTCTATGGTGTACTTCTACCAGTTACAGTTACAGTTGACACACTGGCTGGGGACAGATAGCATAATGATTGCCTTTGCCTGGTAAGAAAGTGCAGTGGTGGTCTCATCTCTCAGTGGGGACCAGGTACAGGTAAATCCACCTGGTATGTCCCTACCCTATGCCCTGTTACCTGGTCTATCCATTAAGAATCCCCTAATGGGGATACCTTCTCTGACCTAGGACCTATATCCCCTAAGGCTGACCAGGGGAGGCTGGCAGGGAGCAGAGAGCTGGGAGAGGCCTTCCTTAGTGTGAATGGCTCTGGACCCACAGCCACACCTAGGGGTGTACTCCCAAGCCTCAATTCTCCCACCCAGAGCCTGCAGGGCTAGGCCTGGGCCCTAGGTGTGCAGGTTATCACCAACCCTCCCCCATCCATCCAGCCTACCTGGAGAGGCAGCATGGGATAGTGATTAAGGGTACAGACCGACCTTGGGCAAATTCCTGACCCTCTCTGAATCTCAGGTTCTTCACCTACAAAATGGGAACTAGTCATAGTGCTTTTTTTCCTAGGGTGGCTGGGATAACCACGAGTTAAAGCAGTACCTGGCACAGAATAGTCGTGTATGGGTCTGGGTGGTGGTTGTTGCTATTTGGGAAGCACCTATATGCCCCAGCCCTGGTCAGAGTGGGAAAGCTTTCAAAGTCCACAGCGGACCAACCACGGCATAGAGCAGCACTAGAAGGCCCCGGCTGCCTGCAGTCTTCCAGCAAGCCCAGATGTGGGGCTCTGCCAAAAAGGGGAGATTTTTCTTGAAGGCCTGATGTGATTCAGACTAAAAAGAAACACATCTGTGACATTTAGGATCTAAAAACTTTTTAAATAACCATTTACCAAGAAAAAAATAGGGCACGCTAATGTCATGGACGCAGCTTTCCCTGGGCCAGAGGGTCATAACAGCAAGCACCACTGAGCACACATGGTACACTGGGCTTACTGGAGCACCCTCTGGAGATGCCGCCTCTAATTCTCACAATCCTGGGGGTGGGTACTGGGTCACCCCATCCTACAGGGAGAACAGAGGCCCAGAGAGGTGAGTAACTTGCCCAATCAAGGTCCCTGGGTCACTCTGGAGCCCGTGGTCTTCAGCTCTATCCAGACAGGACATTAAAGCAGTTCTAATTCACCAAGTTAGAGCTTCATACCTCTTTCCTCTGCCGGCCCTGGAATATCTTTACTGGTTGATCCTGTTTGGGAACTGATAGCAGGCAGCCTCTTCTCTGCAAAGGGCTTCCGGGAGCCCTCCAGTGAGCTGGTGGGCTCGTTAAAGAAGTCCTGCGTCGAGCTGGAGTCTGAGAGCGCCACGGCTGTGCTGTCCTGGCTGCGGTCTGAGGGGAGAAGGAGGGCAAGAGGGTAGGAGCATGAACCCACACCACCTCCAGCATGGAGGGGCCTCCCCAGGTTGAGTCTCCCTGCTGGTGGCCTGGGGACTGCCCTGCCTGCACAGGAGCTGGTCTGAGCACAGCCACGTTGATACTATTGAGCCCAACACATCCGGAGGCCACCGAGACATTCACCAAAGGCACCAATCTCCATGGTCAACCTTCCTGGGGGTTTCCCCAAACAGTGGGTTCTGGTAAATTTTTAACAATCGGCTCTCAGGAGGGCAAAAGCCCTGCTTTATATCATTTAATGATTTCTATAGTGTAAATATCCCACCATGGCTGATTTTAAGCTACCAAGGAACTGTCATGGAACTTGGAGTTGGAAACAGATGCACAGTAGCCACCAATATATGGTATTTCTACCATGTAGGATTTAATAGAGAAATAACTGCAGTGGCAAAGAATTCAGCAAAAATTTTTAACCTGTTGCCCAAAGCCATTTGTGGCCTCAAACTAGTCTAGATAATCTAGATCCCTGGGAGTCACAGACACAAAGGGAGTTTGTAGTCATTGATTGGCTCTCTTCTGGGACCTCCACAGGTGCTTATGACAAAGTCTGGGGGCAGGGTGGGGAGGGAGACGGAGGAAACTTCCTAGGAGTGCAGGCCTGGAGGGGAGGAGTGGCTGCTGCTGTGGGAAAGCCATGAAGCCTGCCTTGATCCTTCTCTCCTAAGGAACAAAAGCCTTCAGCCACAAGGGAAGGGCAGGAAACTGTTGCTTCCAGGGTACAGATGGAGATGGACTGCAGCTGGGAAGCGAAAAGAAAAACCCTTCCACCCCAAGGGAGGGTCAGGAAATCATCCAGGGCTCAAACATTAGAGGTCTTCTACCACTGGGGCAGGGGCAGGGGCAGGATCACCCAGAAAGCCCCATCCCTGTGACACAGCCTCAGTGTGAGGCTGGATCAAGACAAAAGAGAATCACCCCTGCCCCCTACCCCAGGCTAACAAGCACCAAGTAACAAGCAAAGCAATCTACTGCAGGCAGAGGGCAAAGGCATGGGGGGAGACCCTCCCCGAGGTGCATACGCAGGCCTAAGGCTGATGGTAGAACTGGAAATCGGCTCCCACCTTAAGCACAAGGTAACATGAGAGGAATGCACTGAAGGTAATCACAACAACAACAAAACCCAACGCAGTTCAACTTCTGACCAGCCTAACTGCACTTCCCCTACTAGCAGCCTAGAAACAGAAGAGGGAAGCCCATTCCAGGCATAAATATTATTTATTTTAGTCTCTTCTATCCTACACATATCATTTGGTATTCAACATAAAAATCGTGAAACATATACACACATTAAAAAAAGAAAAAAAAAAGTATAATACATTGTCAAGAGACAAAACAACACAACCAGACTCAGATGACCCAGATGTTGAAAACTTGTGGGGGAATATAAAACAACTAAGATTAATGAGATTCATAAATAATGATTAGCATGTTAAAGTTTATAGTGGAAAAGCTTAACAACATGATGTACAGATAGGGAATTTCAGGAGTGGGATGGAAGTTATAAGCAAGAGTCAAATGGAAAGGCGAGCAATAAAAACACAGAAACAGAGAAGAAGGACACCTTTGCAGGCTTCTCAGCCAGTGTGACACAGCGGATGGGGGGAAATCAAAACTTGAAAACAGTCAATAAAGATAGTCTCTGACATGGTTTGACTTATGATTTTTCAACTTTACTATGGTGTGAAAGCAATACACATTCAGTAGAAACCATACTTTGAATTTTGATCTTTTCCCAGGCTAGTGATATGTGGTACCATATTCTCACAGAAGATATTCAACACTTTATTATAAGACAGGCTTTGTGTTAGAGATTTTGCCCAACTGTAGGCTAATGTAAGTGTTCTGAGCATGTTTAGGGCCGACTAGGCTAAACTATGATGTCTGGTAGAATGTACTTTTGACTTATAATGCTTTCAACTTATGATGGTTTTACTGGGACATAACCCCACCGTAAGTGGAAGAGCATCTGTAATCCAAATTGAGAAGAAAAAGAGTGGGGGAAGGATCAAAACAGAGCATCCAAATGATCTAACACATTACCTGGAGTCACAGAAGGAGACGAGGGAGAAACAGGACAGAAGAAACATTTAAAGACATATGACTAAGAATTTTGTAAAAATAATGAAAGACATCAAATCACCAAGAATCTCAGAGAACACCAAGCAGGGAAAAGACCTCTCCACACAACATCAAAAAAAAAAAAAAAAAAAAAAAAAAAAAAAAAAAATCACATCTAAGTGCACCATATTCAAACTGCCGAAAACCAAAGATACAGAGAAAATCTTAAAGGCAGTCAGAGAAAGACACATCTGTAGAGGAACAAAGTGAAGAACTACAGCAGACTTCACATCAGAAATTAAGCAAATCAGATAGTATTTTTAATGTGTTGAAAGAAAGTCAATACAATTCTATACTAAAAAATTCTATACTCAGTAAAAATAACTCTAAAAAAAAAAATACTTTTCAGACAAACAAAAACCGTAGATTTGTTACCAGCAGATCTGAGTTACAAGAAACGTTAAAGGCAGTTCTTCAGGTAGAATGAATATGTAACCAGAAAGAAACCTGGATCTACATAAAGAAACAAAGGTTGCCAGAAATGGTTAAAGTAATGGCAAATATAGAAGACATTCTTTTTCTTATTTTTAATTTTCCTAAAATATTATTGACTACTTTCTAAGCAAAAGTAGTAGCAATGTATTGGGAGGCTCAAAGCATACATGGAACTAAAACAGATGAAAACAAAAGTACAAAGATGGGAGGCTCTTCCAATGACTGTGAGATAGAACAGTATCATTTGAAGGAAGACTGTGAGTAATTAAAGATCTATTTTGTTAACTCTAAGTCAACTACACTTTTTAAAAGAGAGATATTATAAATGATAAATCAATAGTAGAGATAAAATAGGCCCTTAAAAAATAAAACTTTGTTTTGTACTTTGTGTACCTGAAGGTGAAGCTCAATGAACTAGGAATCAAGCGAGCTAAGTTCAAGTTCCTCTTGTGCCACTCACTAGTTGTGACCTTGAGCAAGTAGGTCCCTTCCCCACCTAAAAACTGCAGCCACATATAATCTCAGAGACGTCCAAGCCACACTGGCTTCTGAGGACAAGGCAGAAAGGCAGACACGGGCCCATGGGGCCCTACAACCCATTGCCCAGGATTAGCGCCTACTAGGCAATCACACAGGACTCACTGGGAGGGCAGGCATGAGCTGCTTGGTGGGCAAACTTGCAACAAAATATGAAGTTGTTTCCAGAAAGTTGAAGGCCTGGAATCTGGAAGATCCAGGCTGTCAAGAGTTGAAATTCTGCTTTGTCACTTATTAGCTCCGAGAGTTTGCGCAAATGCCATAATTATTTACACTTCACACGTAAAATTGTGACAATACAAGTGCCCACTTCACGGAACTGTCATGAGGCTTAAATAGGTTAATACGCGCAAAGCGCTTGAATCAGTGCCTTATACACAGTAAATATTCATGAAATGTCAGCTCAGTTATCAATACTAATATTTCACAGAACCTGCACATGTTTTATCACTAATGTCTCAAATTTGTACCACTCAGATTTAGCTCTGAATGGGCCATACTGGAGCCAATGCCTGAACAGCAGCATGTTGATGGGTGGTACCACTGCCACGGCCGGCCATCAAAGTGGGCTAGCCTGCACAGAGGACCTGAGGATGGGTCTGTGCTCCAAGGGGTGCCCCACTGCTCTGGCCTCTTTACCCACATCTCATCATACACCAGGGTCTGGGGACAGTGACCTTATCGGTGGCACCATTCAACCTGCCACAGCCTGTCCTTCATAGCTGCCTTTGCAATGTCCTCTGCCCAGTAACTGATGGGTCATAGTATCAGCTGAGCTGACAGAGCAATTAGAAATGGGGACTTAGGTCGTGCATAAGACCTTGAGCAGGGAAGCAGGCACCTGCCTGGACCCTCTGCCTCACACTCAGCAAGGGCTCTTCCCTCACTCACAAGGCCAGAATACAAGGCTCCATGAATACTGAATGGGGCTTACGGGCAGGCCTGTAGCCCTTGCAAGAAGTCCCAAACCCAAGTCCCCACGGTGAGGGGACCAAGAAGAAGCAGGGAAGCCATTTGCCATCTGTGTGTAAAGAGAGGACTGGCAATGGAGACCCTTTGTCCCAGAGGCCTTACAGGGTCATTGCAAGAATTTGGGACTTGGGGTCCCAGACCCACATTCCAATCCCAGATCTGCCACTTAGGGGCTGGGTGACCTTGGCCTAATGACTTTGTTGCTCTAGGCACCAACATCATGCTTTTTAACTTGGCTGCCATTGTCTCCCCACCTCTGCCCCAACACATATGTGGGATCTCCACAGAGGCCTGGCCTAGTGCCTGGCATACATGAGTGAGAGCCCAGTGACCCCTCCTGCCCTGCTGACGCATTCACTCTGGCCCCAACAGTGAGAACTCTGATGGCTCAGATAATGCTCGTGAGGCTTCAGAGTCTCGGGAAGACAGCAGGCCATATCCCAGCAGTTGAAGTTTCCCTGACAGTCAGGCGAGGGCCCACTCTCCTCAGCCAGCATGAGACCAGCTGAGGTCACTGCACGACTGAGCAGCACAGCCTGCAGTGAGCTCCAGGAAGCAGGCCTCACTGGGATGATTTCACTGACTGGCATGCTGCTCACCAGCTCACAAGCCACTGGGCTCCAGGCCTAAAGGAATTGCCAATTTGGCAGAATCCCAGCTGTGATCATTATGAAAACCAAGGCTTAGGCAAATGGATATTTACTCCTAACATGTTAATGCCCTCTTGATGCTGTAATGTGAGGGAACCACTGATCCACCAGAGCGTGCAGTGAAGGCGGCCAGACCTCAACAAGAACTGTGTGGGCAAGAAAGGATGTAGCATGCTGTGCTCTGGGGGCTTCTGCTCCCTTGATGAGCAACAACCAACTGAGTGGGGACTCTGCTGGGCCTCTTTTAGAGTAACATCCACAGCAACAATAGCCACAGTAGAGGAGCAGGACAAGTGTGAGCCAAGGGACCCAGCAGGGATGGGGGCTGCTGAATACACTTTGCCAGGCCCTTTCTTGAGCCTCTCAGACATGTGTGAGAACCCTCTGGAGCAAAGGGTCTCCATTGCCAGTCCTCTCTTTATACACAGATGGCAAATGGCTTCCCTGCTTCTTCTTGGTCCCCTCACCGTGGGGACTTGGGTTTGGGACTTCTTGCAAGGGCTGCAGGCCTGCCTGTAAGCCCCATTCAGTGTTCATGGAGCCTGAAAGCATGGAGAGCAGAGACTGGCATTGGCCCTGGAGGGCACTGTAGTGGTTCTGCATAGGCCCTTGTCCCGGGGTGATCAAGATACCTAGGTGGCCCTGAGGAAGGCACTGTTAACAGAGCTCACCACAGTCCTGTGGTGCCACCTGCAGGTCAAGGTGCTGGGGTGGGCTGTGGGGCGGAGCTGGAGAGGCAGAGGCTGTGCACACTGAGGGACCCTGGCTGGCCTGTAAAGCAAGACAGAGAAGAGAGGCTTGCCAAGGTTCCTGCCCACCCCAAGGGGGTGGCGTGCACCACGGGAGGGACTCTGGGGACATGTATACCTGGGAAATAGAGGACAACTGTTTCTCTTCAAATGAGAGCCACCAATAGGGACTCTGCTCCTTTCAGGTCTTGTGTATCTGAAAGGGCTAGCACAGCCTATTTAAAATGACTCTGGTTTTAAATACTAAGAATCAACCCAAGGTCCCTCGCCAAGAAGCCAGTCAGATCGAAAGAAAACCAAGTTTCATTTCTTTCACATCAATAGGGTAAAAGGGATGCATGAAAAAGCTCTTAAAGAAGGGCTCTACCTGGGCAGATGGTGCCACCTTCCCCTAGTTCCTCCCCTCCTGGGGAATTAAACTTTCTCTGGTACAGCTGACTGAGGACCCCAGGGAGCCACAGACAGACAGAAGGCGGGGGAAGTTCACCAGGAACATTGCAGGGCATGTGAAAAGGACCCTTATCCTGTCACCAGCTGGGATGCTGTGGATGGGACAGCTCAGGGGCTGGGTGAGGTGGGGCAGGGAGGACAATGGGTCACGGTGCTGGGAAGAAAAACAGGAGGCCAGCCTTAGACCCCCGAACCCGAGGAGCTGGTTGGGCAGGCAGCAGGGAGGGCTGTTTGGACTGGTTGTGTAGTCCAGAGCAGACCGCCTCCTGAAATGGGAAGCCCCTACCTTGGGAGGCTCCTCGGAAGGATGCTGTCCACTGCTGTCTTCTCCCCACTCCCAGCAGGCCCCTCTGCAGGGTCATCTCTCAAGTCACCAGGCCTACAGCCAAGGAAGGCCTAGAATGGGGAAAACTTCTGGGAGAGCAGGGGAAAGGTTCCTCTAGGGTAGGGCCCCCACCCACTAGCCATGTGCTTTTGGGCAAGGATCAACCCTCTCTGAGCCATCCTCTGCCTGCCCTCTGGACAGCTGAATTCAGCCTGCCACTGTTATGCCAGCCCTCACTCTGCCCATGTACACCGGGAAGCCTGTGAGGGTGGGTGGAGGGGGGGATTTTGGTGTAAGGAACACAGCTGAGCTTCTAGGCCAGGCTCCAGTCCTATCTCCTCCATGAAGCTGTCCTAGGAGCCTGCCGCCAAGAGTTCAAATGGGGTGATATACAACTTTGTGTGCTAATGGTCTGTGCTGAGCCCTCAGAGGACCAGGTGGATATGCTGATGCTCTGCAGGCAAAGGCTAGCAAGCCTGGTGGCAGAGGCCCTCTATCTATCTGCCTGGTCTAGCCTGGCAGAGGAAGGCCAGATGGGAGAAGTAAGAAGTAGGCAGTGTGCAGGGAGGGGGAGGGGTGGCAGGAGCAATATATGTAACCCTAACAATATTTGTACCCCCATAATTTGATGAAATAAAAGAAGAAGAAAAAAAAGAAGTAGGCAGTGCTGGCTATCATTCTGCAGAGGGGCCTGGGGCAGGGTTTTTCTGGGAGCCCTGGTCCTGAGGCAAAGCAAAAGATAGAAGGAAAGCTTTTTTTTTTTTAATAGGGTCTCACTCTGTCACCTGGGCTACAGTGCAGTGGCATCAGAAAGGCTCACTGCAACCTCAAATTTCTGGGCTCAAGCAAGCCTCCTGCCTCAGCCTCCCAAGTAGCTGGCACTACAGGCGTGAGCTACGGCACCCAGGGAGAGCTGATTTCTTTAAGGAGCTGCCTGGAGGCTAACAGGAAGGAAGACTGGCACTAGTAAGCAGGCTATAGGCTGGCCCTGCTCTTCTTTTCAGAACGCTCTTTTAAAATCTGCCCACACAAAACCTGTTCATACTAATTAATATTTGTGGCAAGATTATAAATATTTGATTCTCTTACTGTTGACTGGAACGTTTCATGTCTATGCATCTGGTACACTCCAGCCTTTTCTCTCTGAATCCTTAGGGGGATGTGCACCTGCCAGCCAACTGCTGACTAAACCACCTACCTCTGAGCCCTGGCATCTCCGCTGCCAGGGTGGGACCTGCAGGGCACAGTGCAAAGGAAGGAGAGCTGGTGACACAGGGTTGGGACCTGACTCAGTGACAGAAAGGCTGCCTGTTGCACTTGGTGTGAGAGCAGACTGTGTTCCTTGGACAGTCCCAGGATTTCCAGGCCAGCCTAACAGTATTCTTTAGTTACAAAAGACAAGTTTCCAGTGTCTCCTTATATGTCTTTTCTCCATTTGTTCCAGTGGTAAGACCAGAAACAGCTCACAGCCATTTTTCCATCAGCTCAGGGCAGTGAAAGTCTGAGGAAAAAGATGTGTGGCTGTGCCATCAAAAACTGCAGCAACTCTGACTAGTGAACCCTGAAAAGATCACAAATATCCTGCCATCTAGAAAACAGGTTTATAAGAACCATAAACTTGGGTGGAATTAATATTTTGAAAAGATTTTGACTGGAAAAAACATGCCTCAGTTTGTCTCTGCTGGCCAGCCACCAGGAAAGGACACATCCACCAAAAGCAGGGCTGGCCATGTGGGATGGGCGTACCCATGTCAGGCTGAGGATATTGGACAGATGCCAAAGAGAAGTGACACCAGAAAGCTGGGGGGCCCCGAGGCAGACACACAGCAGGCAGCAGGTGGGCATGAGGGCATCACCATGGGGGCCAGGCTGCACCCTCCACCCTTTCTCTGCCAGTGCTTGTGGGCAAGGGCTAACTGAGCATCACCAGGCACCTCGAAGGCCAAAACGCTCAGACAGTGGCGCTGCCCTGCTGGGAGCCTGATGCTCAGGGCCGGGAGAAGCCACTTCACCGTGCATCTCTCACCCTGCACTTTGAGCCAGGAAACGCACTGACCAGGGAGGCCTTGGGAGGCCTTAAACGTTTTCCTGGGCAAAGGCAGGTGGGCAGCCCCTCGACACAGACACCGAGGGAAGAGGGGCAGCTCTGCCGCCAGGTGTGAGGCTGAACCCCACAGCCATCTAGTGAACTCCTCAGGAAGGCTTTTCAGAGAAAGCATGACCTTAGAGCCCAAAAGAGAGGCCCTATGAGCACATCACTCCCTACTAACCACAGCAAAAACCCCTCTGGGCCCAGCTGCTCTCCAAGCTCTCTCCCCACCCTAGTTACCTCAGTATCCAAATGTTGTAGGATCCTCTGACCTCCACAACTTTGTCCCCGTTGTCCTTCACCCAAAATGGCCTTGCAGGCCTCTCTGGAGGCCCACCTCCTCTAGGAAGTCCTCCCAACCCACCCAACCGCAGAACTTGCTCCCTCTTGCCAGCTCACAGCATTACCTCTTGGCACTGACCACTGCCCCATGCTAGCACCTAGAGACACCACATCCAACCTCGCAGCAGAACCATGGCGTCCTTATCTAGGCTTTCCAGTACCCATTTCCATGTTGGCACACAGCAGGCGCTCAATAAATGCCATGACTAACCATGGCCTGAAGAGGTTTTCAAAAAGGTTAAGAATGAAAGTGAGGAGAACAAAGGAGGTGACTGGCTCTGCTCAGACAGCCTGCCCAGTCCCTGCCCACATCGGGAATAAGCAGGACAACCAGAGTCAAACCTCTACTTGGAGGCTTTTCCACTTCCAGAAGGTCTGTTTACAGGAACAGAGCGTTCCTGCCAGAACCTGGCCTCTCCTTGGCCCTAGGAGGGAAGCCCAGGCCAGGCCTGCCCTTCAGCTCCCTGCCCTCCGCAGCCTGGCCATGGTGGGCTGCAGACACAAGCCCCGTCTCAGAGCCTCAAGGCTATTGTGCACAATTTGCATTTTACACATTTGTCCTCAAAAGATAATTCAGTATCTTAGAGCCTGTTACCTTCGTAATTTTTTTAAAGCAAGAAAAGAGGAAAGCGATGGAAATACAGCACGGAGCCACCTGCCGGGCAGGTGGGTGGGCAGTGTGGGGAGGCCACACTGCATTTGCATCTGGCCGGAACTGGGGAGATGGGCCGTTGGCAGAAGCCAAGCACATCACACACACACTCTCCAATCACAGGACCAGCAGATATGAAGGCACTCCTGGTCACAGGGGAAGCAGGGAGCCGGACTGAGGGCTGAGCATGCGGTCTGCGCTGTTCCCTGAAGCGAGCCGTGACAGGTGCAAGCAGAAAGACAAGCCTGGAGAACAGAGTGTGGTCAGGGTTAGGGGCAGCACGGGCAATATTGGTGGAGGCAGCGTGGGGCGAACAGGCGAGGATGAGCACAGACTGCACACACGACATAGACGCTGACAGCATGGAAGGTGAGGATGGATGGCCACGACGGGGGCTTGGCACAGGAAGGCCCACAGCCTACAACCTGGGGCTCAGGGCAGCCTAAGGCTCCTCAGTGGCCCTGTTCATGCTGCCAATGAGGCCAGGTGGGCATGGCCTACAACTGTGGACACCCTCCATGGCTCCCACTCTCTGGCCCCCCAGCTTGCTCCCTCTCCCCATCCCCATGGTAAACACTAACACACATCCCTTCGATCTTGGCTAAGCTCTGCCTCCTCAGGAAGGCCTCCCACCCCACCAAGTGGTCAGGCCAGGTCTCTTTGGGTAGGTGAACCCCACCTCCCCAGTGCTAGTGTCAGCTGCACCCTGACCCTCAGCTGTGTAACTGGCTGATTTGCACCAGCTCCCCCTACTAAGAGCCTACACAGGGACCAGGGCTGTCCTGTGCACCCAGCACAGCACTGTTGGGACACCTGGATGGGCATGGCCATGGGCTGACCACAAACCCCAAAGAAGACTCAGCCCCACACTGACCAAAGGGCAATGCCCCTGACCTCTGAGGTCCTTTCAGGCTCTGGCATTTTGAGGTGACATAGCACATGACAGGCAGACAGCGAGGGTCTTAGTTCAACAGAGCCACTACAGACACATCCCAAAGGCTGGTTGAGCTAGGCCAAGTGATGGACCAAGCCATTCTCTAACAGCCCTGCTCCCTCCACCGAGGCACCTCCAGTGAGGAGGGAACTGCACAAGATGCCTCTCTGTTAGGCTGGACAGGCAGGGAGCCTTCCCAGTGTTAACCCCACCCCTGGGCCAGGGGTGGAGGGAGCTTTAGACCCACTCTCTTTCGGCTCCACCCCAATTGTAGCGGGCAGTCCTGGATGAGGGCCTGCCAGTCCTGAGCTCGGTTTCCTCTTGGAGAAACAAGGATACGGCCAAGCCTGCAGGGCAGCTGTGAAGATGGAGACATGCTCCTACCCCATAGGCACATACCCAGTGTCCAGCACAGAGCAAGCACACAGTGCTACATGGTGAGGCTTAATTACACACACGCACACACAGGCGCACACACACACAAACCAAACTGAATCTGAGGAGGGGTAGAGATGTTGTTCAGCAATCTCTTTATGCTCTGTTTGAACATGTGTAAAGAGCAATCATTGGGAGCCCCTTGAAGGTCACAAGGTGACTTCATGTCACTTTTTTTTCCTGGTCAGGAAGTGTCAACACTAATGATTTCAGCACTGTGGGCAAATTCCAAGAGATCAATGGGAGGGAGAAGTCAGTCAGGCAGAAGGACAATTGGGCAGAGCTGCCAGCAGCGGTGGCAGCCTGTGACTAAGCTTGCTCTCCCCTCTCTGTTTTCTCTCTCCCCCTTGGCTTGGCCAGAGGATCCCTCTCCTCAGGTCAGCTGGGGGTGCCCTTCTGGCCACCCCACGAGAGCTGTGGACAGGCTGCAGGAAGCTCCCAGCCCTAGTGTGGGTGACACGAGGCTGCAGGTGAGGGTGGTTCAGAGAGCAAATTTGAGTCCTGCGAAGCTGCTGTTATCGAATGTCAAGCTACCTACATATACCTGGAGTTATTTTTCTAAATTTTACATCCAATTGGAAGAGATTGCATCTGATTTCTGGTTTGAAGCAAAAGACCCTAATGTGGAGAGGCAGCTCTAATGCAGGGTCTCCTGACTGCCCAAGGGAAGTCCAGGTGCGTGGCTCCTTCTCCCACTGGTGGCAAATTAGTTAGACTATGACAGGCTCCATGGGGCAGGAGACTATGACCCAGAAAACTTGATGCCCAGGCCCACTCCGGGGCTGTTACTTTAGCACTGCCTGCCCTCTTCTGAGGCCACACCACTGGCTGGACAGAGTTGGGGTGCAAACCAAGGTGACTGGCCCCAGAGGCCATGCTCTTCCCTCTATGCAGTGCTAGCTGGTCCTCACCTGGCACCACCGGGTCCTGGAGAACTGCATCTAGGAGGAGGCTACAACATGATAGCACTTTTGTTCAATACTCATGAGGAAAACATTACCCTCATTCTACAGGTGAGAAAACGCGTTCAGAGAAGTGAAGTCCCTTGTCCAAGGTTGCTGAGCACATAATCAATGGAGCTAGGATTGGAACCCAGATCCCTCTGACTCCAGGGCCTGCTGTGCCCTTGCCTTCCTGTCTGACCTCAAGTGGGTCTCTGAATATCCCCACGCCTGCTTCTCCTCAGCTGTATCAGGGCCTGGTCGTAGGAAGGCTCAGTGGTGGCCTGAAATGAGCACCCCTATCCTCCCAAAGGAGATCTGAGGCTGGTCTCAAGCTAAAAAGCTGAGTGTAAAGTGGAAGCCACATGTTTTTTCCCCAGGGCCTGGTCCAGAAGCAGGAGTGGAGGTGGACAGCGTGGCCCCTTGACGTCACCAGCGCATCTCCTGACACTAGCAATCTGCTGCTTCTGCCTGGATCCTGGGCTTTCTCTAGGAACCAGTGCAGCTGCTGAAAGGGCCACTGTAATATTCTAAGATCATGGCTACTTTAGGTCCCAAACATTTTCATGTTGCAGACACTGCTTTCACTCAGAGGTGAAGAGGATAAGGAGGTTGAGTGTCCTAAAAGCACTGTGCAACCAGGCCTGGGAAGAGCCCACAGCATGGCCAATGGCTCCACATCATCAACAGGAATCACTTTGAAAATTTTTTTTAACAAGTATTCAAAAATGTACAACCATTGAAACTGTATTTGAACTTATTTGTATGCCTACCTCTGCAAAGTTCCAGAATAAATAACTATTATGTTGGTACTGAGGACCTGTCATGCCTGGAACCCACCCCAAGCACTCTGCAGTGGCTCCCAGACAGCTTACACCATGTGCACCAAAATGGGGCCACTGGGTGGTGGGTGCCAGTGGCGTCACGGCCTCCTTTCTGAGGTTGTCCTGTCTCCCTCCTTGCCTGCTCCTAGGGCCACACTCAACCCTATGGGCTGACAGCCAAGCATGCTGGCGCCTGTGGACTGAGCTTGGTGGCAGCCTGAAGGGCTGTGGAGGATGGTGCTGGCATTCCCCAGCCCAGGTGTGCACAAGCAGGGCCATGTTGCATGTGGACAACCATGAAAGGCAATCCTCTCTCGTGAAAATTCGGCATGGTACCTGGCAGAAACGAATTGCCAGAGCTGAGATTAACTGCTAATATGTTTTTTCAATACTCTTTCTTTATTTCAGACAATGTGGTGATGGGATCCCTATACTCTCAAGAATGAAAGACTGGGCACAGGGTGGCTGCCCTGGTTAATGTGAGTTAACTAAGAAGGGGAGAGAGGATCTTACTCAGTGAACATCTGCAGAACTGAAGCCTGGAGGAGCGGGCAGCTCAGCTCCTCCCACCTCTGCTTAACACTCTGGCACGGGCAGGGAGGTGCCAACACTGGGACTGGGGGTAATGACATAAACCTGTTGGGAGGTGATAGAGCACGCAGCACCCACACTCGGATCCTCAGCCTCTCTCAACACGCATGCTGCAGATCCAAACCAAATCAGGAGGAGACAGTGCAAATCTCCCATCCTTGCTTGAGATCAGCAAATCCCACCCCCTGAGAAGTTGAGCACTGGCCTTGTCGTACTTCTCCAGCACTTCCGCAGGCCTGCTCTCAGGCCCTGCCCACTGAGCTCAGGAAGCAGGGGTGGGTGCTTGTACTCTCTAGGACCCTGCTGCACCAGGAAGGAGCCTCAGCAGGGGGTTAGAACCAAGGCATGCCCCTGCGCCCCCCGCCCCCCGCCCCGCATCCCCCTTCCACACAGCTCTGTGCTGGGGCCTGAGCTTCAAGACTACTATGGTGCCCCAGAGAGCCCTTCTTCCTCCAAGGAACCACTCTATAAGGACCACCTGGCAGGAGGCACAGTACTGAGGCCAATCCCACCCACCTGGGGGTGTCCCCTTACCCTGGGGAAGGCAGAGCAAGGCCTGTTTTCCCCAAGCCCAGATGAAATGAAGGACATGGGAGTGAGGGCCCAGGTGCCTCAGTACCATCACTACCTTCTCACTACTTCAATGGCCCTCTAAGTCCACCAGTTTGGCTCATCTCAGCAAGTACTCTGTCACCAGTTTACTGCTATAAAAATGAGAATATGAAGAAATTGAGCTATAGGCCAGCATGCAAGCCTCCTAATGTTAGTAAGGAATGTGGTTGAATGGTCGCCACCTGCCTCATCCCACATGGGACAGCCTCACACATGGCCCCAGGTGATCCCCATCAACAACCATCTGGATTCCCAGGGGTGACAGACACCACCAGTCACGGCCTTCTCACAACTGTCAGAAGGACACAGCAGTAACAATGGCTGCTAAACAACGTAAGCGTCACTAGGCTGACTACACCAGTAGCCACTCCAGGAGGCCCATAGTCTTCCAGCTGTCCTTCAAAGTAGACATCAGTGTCCCCATTTTGCAGGTGGGAAGCTGCAGGCTCAAAGCCTGCCCCTCCCCCAGCTCCCAGGTGAGCAAGCTGGCAGGTGGCGACCCTGAGCACGTCTTGGAAGCACAAGAATCACCGTGAGTCCATGAGGTTAATGAACAGCCGCAACATTGCCCGTGTCACCCCAGACCCAGCACCCACCCTCACCGAAACAAAGCGACAAAACGAAGTCGCCCGAGCACCCTCCCAGTGATTGCTGTGCCGCCCTGGGCTGGCAGTAGGGAGAACAGGGACTATACCGTCCGGCGTCGCCTGCTGGTGGGGTTTTTTACATTTGACGTAATCGTGGTCAATCGGAGTAGCTGTGTAAGGTGGGGATGTCAGACCTGGGCCAGAGGAGGAGGGGAGGGAGGCTCCGGGGCCCGGCAGTGTCCCAGCTGAAGAGTGGGAGTCCTCATCCACCAGGCAGGCCTTCTCCCTGTGAGGATAGAGGGTTGGGGGATGGGTCAGAGTCTCCACACCACACTGAAACAGACGTGTGTGCTCGTGGGTCCGTGCCCTTTCCAGGGCCCGTTGCTCCCATGCACCTCCAGTGATGTATGGAGCCCACAGCTGCCCCCACAGCACCCATATGGGCTTTGGCCCTTAACTCGGCACTGCCCAACCTCTCTGGTAGAGCTCTACCTGCGTCTCTGGGTCTCAAGCCCCAGGAGGCTCTGCAGGGAGCTGACTAGCTTCGCCTCCACACCAATTCAATAACCTTCTGTATGACAGCCTGACAGACTTAATCCCTGGCAAACGAGTGGAGAGAAACACATCTGGACTTACTGCATGTTCACATATGTACAAGAATATCTGCTTCAACATGGTTGAGCAAAACATTTAAAAATACTCCAAATGTCTATCAGAATGGTTACATAAGACATGGTACATCCACACTATGGAATAATAAGTAGCCACTAGAAAGTGTGGGGTGTCTAGAACAACACTTTTAGCTGCTCATTTTTATAAAACAAAAGATACCCTAAAATTGTATGTGTCCACCTAAGTGTGTGTAAATGCACAGAAAACAACCTGAGAAATTAAGCTGTAAATAGTAGCAGACCCTTGGGGAGAAGTGGGTCTGTCACGTTTTAGTCTACATGTTTATATACTGCTTGAATTGTCTATAACTAGAATACATTCACGTATTATTTGTATAACTTAAAACATTTTTAAGCAGAATTATGATCAGTGAAAGACAACTTCATTGTATCTCGAAGGCCCTTTGTGACTAACAAATATACATCTATAAATACACACTGTGCCCGTCTCTCCCATGAGCTGTGGGGTGTGGCCTCTGTTGAGCCGGGAGCTGCTCACCAGTGGCATCCATCACACAGACCATCTGTGGCTGCGAGCAGACAGCCCTCGAGGCCAGGGCTGGGGTGCAGGTCTCTGTGGCACTCAGCTGAGCCCCAAACAGTGCCCAGCCAGGCAGAGGCCCCAAAGATGGGGCCAGCTAAGCCAAAGTGCCAGATGTGGACACAGGAATGAAAAAACTCTGAGTGGCAGAGACAACTCAGACTCACAACCAAGGCGAGGCTAGAGGTCAGTCCAGGCCCACTGAGGGGACCACACCAGGACCCCACCTTCCCTGAGCTCTCTGGCACCACAGAAGCCCACAATTCCTATGCCTCTCACTGCTTCTCAGGAGGACAGGCAGCAGACCAGGCCCTCAGAGGAACCCCACCCTGGAGAGGCCCTGGAAAAGGACCCAGGGGCAAGAGTCTGCAAAGTGAAAACTGGTTTTCTACAGAGAACGGGCTGTGTGTGCCCCAGTGCAGACGTGGGAAGGCGTTGGCTTCTCCCCAGGACTTCCCCTGAGGGTGGGTCAGCACCAGGCATGGCCACAGGGTAAGAGGACTACACACTCACTCTCTCCTTTCCAGATTCAACAGAAATATAATACCCTGGCCCAGAAATTGGAAGAGACCTGGTGGGTTCAAGGGGCTCCACGAGCTCCAGTTTATTCCAGAGCAACCCTCTGAACATTACACTGCATTAAATGAGCCCTCAGGAGTACAGCCTGGGGAGTGGCTGGGGGCCACAAGTGTGCTACTCACTTTTCCGAAGCTTTGGGTGTGTTCTTCTCCTCGCCCCTGGCAAAGGGTCCTTCTGCAGCTTCCTTCATAAAGTTGACCAGGACCTCTGCACCAACCCCAGAATCAGGTTTCCCCAGGAGCTTCAGGATGGAAGCATGGAGCCGGAAATACACCTAGGAGAGGGATGCCTCTGGCATGAGCAGCCTTCCTGGTTGCTGAGGTGCATTCCACAGGCCAGGCGGCCACACTGGAAATGGCCCCTGACTAGGGCAAAAGGCGGTGACACACTGTTTGTTTTCGTTAGCTTTTAAACCAGCCAATCTATAACTAATTCAAAATAAGCTCTAAAAATTAAAATGCATACTGACTGCCAGCATTCCAGCTTAAACGTTTACCTGGTAACCCAGGCACATGGTGGTAAGATAATGAGAGTGGCAACTGCCTCAGATCTGCTCGCTGGGCGCTGCCTCCTGCCACAGCACCACTGCCCTGTGTGCTCCATGCCGACTGCGGACTCCCTGAAGGGAGGCCCAGTTGGATTTCTGTTTGTGACCCACCCCCAGGCAGAGCCAGGCATCCCTAGGCCTCTAGAACTTCCGCCCCATGAGTGCAACGTGGGGGAGGGGGTGGGTAGCCCTGATGGGGCCACTGCTTTCCTCCATTTTCTCCAGTCCTCACCACATTCCTCAATTTACAGATGGGGGAAGGGAGATGCCCAAGGCCCCACAGCCAGGAAAGCCCAGGGCCAGGTTAAGTCCAGGTCTGATTCCTGCCCTCTATTGCCCCCAAGCAAATGACACACCACATGTAGGCACCGCACAGATGACTTGACTTGACCTCCCTACCTATGTGTGGGTGTGATGCAGGTTCCCACCTGTAGCACATACTCCTGTGGAAGCCACAGGGGGCGCCACGAGGGCTGAGAACCGCCAGGACTGCATGGCCTAACTGGCCTCCCTCACCCCAGAGGTGGTTCTGACCCATGTGAGACACCGGCTGGCAGCACTCTCAAGGGGCCATCCCAGAGAGAGGGGGCTCACATACACGGCCTCTCCACATCTGCCTGCCCATGGACTCCAGAGAAACTGACCCAGTCACTCCATTTTTAAATGTAAGCAACCTCACAAGGTACCCATGCGCATCCAGGCGCAAATCTTGGGGGAGGGCAAAGTGTTCAAGTGGTAAATTTCATCTAAGTGGCAGGTAAAGTATTTTGAATGAAGGCTCAACAGCAGAGGGTAATTTTCATCAGGGCAGGGTTAACTTCTTCAGAGAAATGTCATTTTCAAACAAGATATATACACGTACCAGCTGACTCTCAAAGTTACATGGCTAAGATGGCTGCACACAATGGGATGCCCCTAAAATTAACTTTGCATGTCCGTTCTCCTTTAAGCCAGTATAGTGTGCTGGTGGAGGGTGGGCCACATGTCAAGGACTCAGTTCCTCATCTGGAAGCCCCTGGAGCCACCATCCTGCACACTCATCACTTCTATCAGGCACTAGCAGAGGCCGAAACATGAAGGAAAAACCATGGAGGAAAACCGGAGGTGACATCATCTTCCTGAGGGCTGGGCTCTCACATGGCACCTCTGCACAGCACTGAACCTGCTGGGCCTAGGCTCAGTGGGATCTGGCCCAGCTTCCCTCCTCTTCTGCTGGTGACTGAGGGCAAATCATACCACTCCTCTGGGCCTCAGCCTTCTCATCCCCAAAGTGGAGCTCCTCCAAGGCACACAACCCTGAATGGGTGTCATGGAAGAACTATGGCAGGGAAGGACCTGACACCTGGGGCTGTGAATGACAGCAGCCAGGCTGCTGCTGAAAGAGTATTCAACAAGAAGCTATGCTTCTACACTTCATGATGAACCCCACGAATGTGGCCCCCCCAACACCTGCTATAAACCACTTAGCATAAATCATTTTAGAAAGGTAAATTTTTTTAAATGAGACTTTTTTTGTTTGCTCACAAGTTTAGCAAATGTTAAAAAGAAGGTGCTAGCATGGTTGAGAGAAAAGAGACACACTCATCAATCAGTACAATCTTTCGGAGCAACTAGGCATTGCTGATCAAAATGTTAAATGACCCAGCAATCCCACCTATGGACTGCAGCCCTTGGAAATAGTCCTTTAGAGCTCACTGACACAAGTGCAGTGACAGGTACTGCCTGCACCCTGTCATGGCGAGAAGTGGAGAGGAGACCAAATCCATAGAGAAGGGGCTGTGCTGATAAACAAATGCCCCACCAAACCCCAGGGCACTAGGACAGGCAGGGAAGCTCACCACAATACCTTCCACTACATTTTGTCCAATAAAAGGCAAGCTGCTAAATCATAAGAAAATGTTACTACATATCTATATGTCAATAGGAAAATACCTGGACATACAGGGACATACCCAAACTGTTAATAGGGATTACTGGGGAGGGGGACACTAAGATTATTGGGGACTTTCACATTTTATACACTTCTGAATTGTCTGAATCTTTTCTTTAAAAAAAAAAAAATATGAACACGTGTTAATTTTAAAATCAGAAAAAGATTTCATAAAGTCAGAAAAAGGACAAGCAAGCAGTGGATTCTGCCCAAACTCCAAGAAGCTTGCTGGGACGTGGGCCTGGTGGAGGATAGGGCACGCAGCCTCAGAAAGGGCAAAGCTAATGTGCTTGGGGCCCTGGGAAGCGTTGAATCTTGAGCTGAGCCAAGCAAGTGTGGATCCCCACCAATATCCTTGGTTTCCTTGCCTACAAAATCATAAGTGGTGGACACTCAGCCTGCCTCACAGGACTGCTAAGAGCAACAGTGAGAATGTTCATCAGAAACACTCTGGAAACCATAGAAGAGAATCCAAGCAATAAAGAGTTGCTCTTCTCTTGAGCAACAATGAGAAGTCCCCCAAATCCAGGGTTAAGAGAACAGGCTGCTAATCCTCACTCAGCCCTGTCAAGCTAGGTAGCTCAGGCACAGGCTGGGTGGGCCTCACTGGGCCTCAGATGTCTCAATTGCTGCCAGGAGACAAGGGTGCCTGCCCTCCCCCTGCCAGGCTGCAGGGTCTGAATATCCTGGGCACCAGAATTCTGCATGGCACTGATTGTCGCCATCAAGGCCAGGTTCTTAGAACTCTTGCATGTTAATGAGGAAAGACAATTTTCTTCTAACAGATAAGGACAAAATGCTCACTCTCCCATAAAGGATGATAAGCATCCCTTAGAAAAAGAAAGGAAAGGCTGTTTTAATTTGATTGCACACAAATTTGCTGAACAGAAGTTTCCAGTGGGTTGCAGGGGAGTCACTGGAACCTCGAGTCCCATCCCCAGGGAGACAGAGAGCCCAGCCCGCCCCTGCCCTGCTTCCCTGCCCTCGGCCAGCACGGTATCACCTCCAGGGCCTCCATGGCCAGCTCGGGTGGGTTGTGGTAGTGGATCTTCTTGGGGTAGCGGGCGGCCTCCTCATGCAGGTAGTGGCCAGCCTGCCTGTAGTGCAGCAGGTAAACGGCTGGTGGCTGTTGCTGCTTCTCCGCGACCTTGCCCAGCATGTAGTGGATGAGCCACTCCTCCTCGTCTCCATCACCCTCACAGCGGGCCGCCGACGTGAAACAGTGCCTGGCTGTCTCCAGCATGCTGTCACGCCGGCTCTCCATCTATAATGAGACCAAGAGGCCAGGCCGGCCTTAGGCACAAGGGAACCTGCCCAGGGATCACACTTTTTCCTGCATGAAGCCCTGCTGACATGTTTGCAAATTTATATTCCTCTCGACAACCCTGAGACACAGAACTGCCATCACTATTTCATAGCTGGGGACACTGAGGTGTGAAGAGGCCTGGGGACTCCTCAAAAGCACACACCAAGTAAGGCACAGAGCTGGAATTAGACTCAGGTCACCTCATGTCAACTCCAGGGTCCTTTCTTCTACCTTCCCCCTGCAGCAGCTAACACAGTCAGATTCACCCAGCACCCAGCTCTACAGCATTGAAGAGAGTGTGCACCCCTGGGGTACAAGACTTCCCATCCTGTCCTCCAAACCCTGTAAGAGGGACAGAGTGCTTGTAAAGGGGCAGATTCCTGGGCCCATCTAAGACCCACTGACTTGGAGTCTGTACTTGACTCCAGGCACCCTCTCACACCCTGAAAGATGGAAATGGCTAGGACAGGGTCACCTTCGAAGAGGTGTTCCAACTTGGAGAGTGCTGCTTCCCAGTCCCTGCTGGCTGCCAGGTGCCCATGTGTTCCTTCATTCCAGAGCTCCAGGCTGGGAGCCAGAGGGAAGACCGCCGGTGCAGGGCCACAGAGGCAGATGTTCTAAGTAACCCAGGTCTCTGGTCGCTCCTCTCTGTGGCCCTGGCTTGATGGCAGGAAGGCCACAGCCTCTTCTTATTTCAGTTCAGGGGCCAGAGAGAGGGTACTAGTAGTACTAGAGGGTATTATTAGCTGTGCATACTAGTTTCCAGCAAGGGCACTGCTGTGGCCTAGGGGAGCATGCCTTATGCTCCTGTTCCTCACCGGTGAGCCTGCCCTATGGATACCTGTCCAGTGATGCTCATTCACATGAATATCCTGTAGCAATGTCCCTGGGGACACAAAGAAGACAAGTGCTACCCAGGTTCTCTGTCAGACACTTCTTGGGAAAGAAAATTAGCACCTAGGAGTGCAGAGACCATCGCTGGGTGAAATACAGTGGTAAGAATCACAGTATAGGGCCAAACATGGCACAAACCACGTGACTCCATCACATCCCCTTCAAAATGGGTTGCGTAGCAAGTCTGTTGCGGTAAAAGGCAGCTATTGAAAGACAGTCCTTCTGTTTGAACTGTTTAGTAGCTGTATGACCTGGATCAAGTCACTAGCCCCACTGCCCACTCAGTTCTGCCACTGGCACTCATAACGGCCACCTGCCAGAAAAGAAAGGGGGACTGTAAAGAGCCTGTCTGGGCTGGTGTCTGGCACCAAGCAGCCCTCCCCATCCAGGACACACTGCCAATGTCCCGTCCTCGGTAGGTGTGGCAGCCACAATGCTTCGGAGAGGAAGTCACTGAGGGCCTGCTATGGTTCACACCACCTTAGAGTGGGACAGGAAACCTCAACCATGACACCTCATTCACCTTGTATGGGAGGCCCGCAAGGGGGCCTGAGGAGATGGTTGAAGGCAGGCTGCCCACTGAACTCTTATAATACTTCTTAGGGGAAGGAATGACCAGCCTTGTTTACAGCCAAAGCCATAGGAGGAATGTCAGGGTACTGTCTCCAGACCACACAGCTAGAAAGCTCTGGCTCCAAAGCTTTTCCCCTTGCCTGAGAATTGACATCATGGGAAAACCACTTGTTTTCCTACCACACCACCTCTGGTGAGTTTGTAGGCAGAAACTGAAGCACACAGCAGCTCAAATAGCTGCCAACATGTGTCCTACAGCCCATCCGAATCAGATACATAAATCCAGATAGAGCTCTAGGAACCAGCGCACTGTGTCCCAGTGACATATTTCAGAGGTGGAAAGAACCCAGGAGGCAAAAGGAAGCCATGTGAGCTCCCACCCCAAGCAACTATGCAAAACTTCCCTCTGTCCAGACACCAGCACTCCTGCTGGATTTCCATCTCTCTCCTGCCATCCTGACACTCCTGGGCCAGGACCGGAGGTATCTGGGCCAATGGCTTTCATCAGAGCAACATGGAGTTCAGCCCCAGAAGCCATGAGCTTTAGAGGAAGAACAAGGCAAGGAGAAAAGGTGGGAGGAAAGTTGAGCTGGGTTTCCTTTCACTCATCCCCTCCCCCTTCCTGGGGGAGCTCTACAAATGAGTGTCAATGGCAGAAAGGGCACTGTGACTTCTCATCCCATTGCTCTCCTGGAAAACTCCCACTCTGCTAAATCCCATTTGGCATTATCAGTGGGAGATGAGGGAGAAAATCCCAAGGACCATGGTCAGCCCACCCCACTGAACCTCAGAGCAAAGGATAATGGTTAGAGGGAGAGCCTCCTGTGAAGTCAAGCTCTGTACCCCAGGGTGGCAGCTTCAGTCCCCAGCCTGCAATGCCACTGCAACGCGAACAGAATCCAGCAAGGGGCTTCTGTGCAGGACAGTTACAATAACACAGGGTTACAGCAGTTAAAAGGAATGTACTAGATCCACAGGAATTAACATGAATAGAGCTCAGCAACATGGTGCCAAGTGAAAGAGGAAGCTGAACACCATACACAGTATGACAACATTTAGGTTAAAAGAAAAAACTAACAGATAAATCATGGTGTTTAATTCTAGGAGTATATATTTATGCATGAAAAATATTATTTTTAAAGTATGGAAAGATACAAGTCTAACTGTAGGTCCTGCCGAGGCAGGGGTGAGGGGACTAAACTGGGGAGAACAGCGAGAGGGATCTGAGCTTTGTCCTTAATACTGTAAGCCTGTGTCCCTTGTATGATTTTAGAGTAAATATTTAAAGGAGGTAATACTGAGGAGGAGGCACTCTTCCAGAATGCAGCCTGTTGCAGCACTTGCTGTCCTTGTCAGCACTGATGGCCATGCCCCCCACCCTAGGAACCTGTTAAAGCACAGCTCCGACTGTGGATGCCTGGTGGGGCGTTTCAACACCTCCATGTCCACAAGGTTCTGACGCAAGGCAGGTGTGGGAGCCACCATCCTCACTGATCTGTGGGGCTCACGCAATCTGAGCACTGAGGGAGGAAAACCTTGGGGCCAAGGTGCCAAGAGCCTGGAACCCTAAGAAACCATCCTAGATTCATGGGTGGTGATGCCCAGAGCTCATGGGAAGAAAGCAAGGCCACTGGACAAGACCTCCAACAGCCACCCACGGTGAGCCCTCAGGGCCTGCTTCCGGCTTGTCCTACTCAAGTGTGAAAACTCTGAGAGGCCCCCACAGCTGTTGATGCAGGGAAGGGTCAATGGCAGCCACTACAAAAATGTTGGCTATTTGAGCTCACCACTCACATGGACAGTGAAGGGACGTCTCTTGACATTTAGCATCTTCACTGGCCCCTCCCAACCTGATTTCCATCCAGCCACACCCACTTCCTTAATTTTCAGTCAGCCTCTTCCTGATTTTCAGATCTGACACCATAATGAAAATCTATTGCAAAGTAAAATTGCACATCTTGCATAAGATGTGTGATTTCATAAAGTTGATGAAAGCAATGCTGGAAACTGCTCAAGCGGCAAGCCAAGCCTTTACATATGAGAACCAGGCATGATTAACACGACTGACTCCACCCAAGGAAGGAAGGTGAACTGGCCAAGAAAGAGAACACACGTGCTTTTCCTAGGCACGAAGAAGTCCGAGAATCCTGGGGAAAAGGAGGCAGCCCCCAAATATTTTTGTAAAAGTAACTTTCTAAATTCATGCTGCAAAGATGAAGGACATCATATTACCTTATCATAAACCTTGGAAAATAAAGCTCCCCAGGAACCAACTACACTTAAATATTCTTTGTTCATTTGAGGAATCTGCATACATTTGCAACTATCACCAAAGTCCTAGCAATGTAAGATTTAGGGCTTAATTTCATTATTCTTAATTTTTTTCAAGATAAAGTCCCAATTATACCTTTATTGACTATTTACTACAATCATTTAGTCCCATTTTGAGTAGGTTCATGTTATGTCCCTTTCCTAGTACTGACTACACTCAAACAGCAGCCCTTCCCTTAGGTTTGTGTTGGTGGATAGGGATGTCACCCAGATTATAAACGTGGGGGGGGGG
>VBSM01000282.1:291274-302860 GCA_008086735.1 Cheirogaleus medius | reverse complement strand
CCTCCCAGAGTGCTAGGATTACAGGCGTGAGCCACCGCGCCCGGCCGAGTTTTTATATTTAATATTAAACACACATCACTTTTATAATCAGAAAAAGCAACAAGGAGCCATTATCTCTTTGAACAGGGCTGGGCTTCCTGTACTTAGCTCTGTGCTAGGCCAGTGGCATTACTATGCTAAGGAAGAGTGTGAGGGCTCTGGGAGAGCCCGTGTCCTGCTCTGCAGGGTCTCTCAGGAGGCAGTGGGGGCCCGGATATGATGGCAGAGGCTTACCCTCAAGGAGAGAGGAGCTTTCAGAGGATAATGGCAACATGACAGTAGACAGAGAATCTCATTTGGTCCTCCCAAAAATCCCATGACAGTGTTAACAATGCCATCATCTTGTTTTGGGTTTTAATCACAGATGATCACCGCAAAACTTGAGGCCCAGAGCGATCTGCCTGACTAGCAGGCCCCTTTAGCACACTTCTCTCCTGGGAGACCTTTCTGGGCCATGCTAGCCTGAACATGTCAGTATGGCTCCTTCGCTTCCATCTCAAGGAGTTAAGAGAGCCCTGCTGAACAGAGACCTTGGACCAGACCCAGCATCCCACACAAAGGGAGCCCCCTACCAAGAGAGACTTCAAAAATCCCAACACAAAATTCAGAATTTTACAATGACCCAACAAGTTCCTTTGAGAGAACAGGGAAGAGACAGCTACTTCTAGTGGCCAACATCCCTCTCCTACCTCTCAACTACGCTCGCTATAACTAAAAGCTGAACAGTCAGGTCACAATAGCCTGTTCCTGAACTTGGACTGGGTGTCCAAAGAGCAGACACCAAGCTATCCCTGACCATGGTATGACTTGAGCCTCATAGGGAGATTCATCTGTGAGTTCCTGTCGGAAGCTGTCCCGGACACGGGAGAGTTGGGGTACGGCTGCTACTCAGAACACTGGAGTCCTCGTGACGTAGCACTGGCCCTAGCTCGTAGCTCTGACATTCTTACCCTTCCACTTAATTAGAGGGTGCTGGAGACAGTGCAGCTGCGTTCATGGAAAGGTCACTGAAGCAGCCACCTGCACATAACTCTCCTTGACCATTGTGCCCTTTAGGCCTGGGCATTACTTACTCCAGGCTGTAGAGTTACTGGAATACGTGCCCAACCCAGAGCGGCATAAGAGTCATACATTCCGGCTTAGGTTTACTTAACTAATAGGGTTGCTGCTTGAAGGCATAACAAAGAGTTTGATCTTCTGCACGGAAGCGAATGTTGCCCAGTCCCACAGCCCTGGGGTCTGGAGGCCACTTGAAAAACACCTTGCCCTTATGGGGTACCGCCTGAGCTCATGGGATGGCTGTTTAGCCAACGACGGGGTAATCCCCTCATGCAGAGGGGGGTCAACCTAAGACAAGGCGCAGTCGCGGGGGGCCAGGCTGGAAGGAATGGGAACAAAGTTCCCCTTTTTGTGGCTGCATTGCTTGTCTGTGCTTCTCAAACTCTGGCTTATGGCCGTAGGCTTAAGCAACCCATTAAGACCCCGAGTCTTGGGACATCTGTGCCCTTAGGCTACGTGTTCCGCAATCTATGGCCATTATTGCAATGCCTGGGTGGTCACGTATAAGGAAGTAACTTTGGCTATAAAGTGACGAATAAGATTTACCTAACTGTTTTGGGTAAACAAAGGCTTTGTGATGTTAGTTTATAACCCAAAACAAGGACTTTCTGGCTTCTAGCTATTTTGAAGTAAACACTAGGCAGTTGCTTAGTTGCATCTATTCCTTTGATTTTACTTGTATAAATTCAACCTGAAAATAAATGTGGCACGGCAGTCATCATAGACTCCGTCTTCCCGTTCCCATCTTTGTTTGTCTCTTTATTTCTCATCCTCACCCCCAAACTCTAGGTGCCGCACGTCGCCAGCTGGCTCCGGCAAGTTCCTAGTACGGATGTCAAGAAAAGAACAAACAACCGATGGGACAGAGCTTTGCTGACCTGAGGGGCACTCTGATGGGACAGAAGGGTAGCACCCCTCCTCACCTGCTGCACAAGCTCAGGGGGCAGCTCAGCTCTCCACTGCTTCAGCTGGCGCGAGGCAAATGAGTGCAAGGCATATGACATAGTGCCATACTCGATCCACAGGGACAGGTTGGAGCTGTCGATCTCCAGGGCCCGCCGGAAGCAGTTCAGGACGGGTGTGGCATGCTTCCAGATAGGCCCATCACTCTTCAGCTCGTTGGAGTTCAGCTTGTCCTGAATGCGGCTGGCCCGGGCCAGGGCCATGCCCGCCCAGGAATCAAACCTGTCACGGTGACAAAAGCACCAGCTAAAAACACCACTGCCCTGGCAGGCAGGCAGACAGACAGACACCATAGAAGCTCACCTCGCAGCCAGGGCTCAGAGCCCAGCTCTGCTACTTGCTAACACTATGACTGGGACCTGGACCAGCTATGTCCCTGAGCCTCAGTCCCTAACCCGTGACATGTGGCTAAGAAGACCTTCAAGACACCTCACAGGCACTAACTGCTCTAACAGGTGGGCCCCTGGACTCTGCTACCCTGCTTTGAGGGGTTACCTGAGGAACTGCTCCAGTGGAAAGGAAAAGGGGTGCTCTACAAGGCATTGCAGCAGTGGCCCAGCCGAGGCTCCAGGAGACTCTCAGCCAGGTGTGACTTTATCTACTCCCACACTGGCAAAGCCTACTGCCAGCACACTCGCCAACCAGAAACACAGGCAGGCGAAAGAAACCCCCAGGACCCCAGTGACCCAGTTTCTATCCTGTTCCCCTCTGGGCCCCTAAGCAGACCCTGCCCTTTCCAGCTCAGTTCCCAGGAGTAAAATGAAGAGTGAGGGGCCACATGATGGCTGAGACCCTACCATGCTGAGATCACCTGAAAGAAACTGATGGTGAGAACACAGAAATCTGTCTGAGGGGGGAATGGCCATAGAGACATCAAGACCAAGACTATCCCTGGGCACGTGACAGACTCTGAGATTTTCTGAGTGCTAGTACAGAGAAAAAAAAGGCAGGGGGAAAAAAAGGACATCCTATCCTCCCCTATGTCAATAATCCTTAACCCACTGCTAGCACAGAAGACCAGTCTGAGCCCCAAGTCTTCTCATAGCACCTTCCTGTTAGGGCTAAAACAAAGGAGGCCAAGGGCTGGAGCCCAGGACCAAGCTACCAAGTCCTTTCCTGGCACTGCGGCCAGTCCCACACGAGATCCCTACTCTGTAGCAGGGCTGCCCCCAGGGCCAGGCCTGATGGACTGATACTCTCTGAACAGGCATGTGTGCAGGTTGTAGGGAGGCCTAACTAAGCCATGGCGACCCTCATTCCATTGACTGAGGGGCTGTCAGGTGAGAGGTGCCATTCAGGGACAGCTGGGTCTCACCATCCTCCCTTTTCAGATGTGGAAGCAGTGGTGCAGAGGAGGAAACCCTCACTGTGTGGTGCAGTGAGCGCGCAGCCAGCCTGAGCACAGGTCTGCTCCACCACATGGTTCATGGCCATTCCCAAGAGGACAGCCAGGGCTCTGCCACATGCTATCTGCCTGGAGGAAACCACCGGCTGAGCAAAAGAGGACCTTTCCCACAAGCTACACGAGTCTTACAAACTGGCTTCTCCACTCAGATCCCAGCCTCTTCTCCGCTTGGCTGGATAGATCCTGACACGGTGGAATTCTCTGCTTTCCCCTGAGTGAGGGCAGCTCTGTGCTGCTCACCCATGGCTCAAGGGCAGCCACCATGGGCTGACTCCTGAGTACTTCCAGAAACTCTGCCTATAGATCTTACTCAGCTATAGAGAGAGGCCTCATTTTGACACTGACCCAAGGCTTACCTCCTAGGTGTGACAGCCATGAGAAAATATTCCCTCTTAACTAAGTGCATCAGACTTCATGAGTATAGCAGGGCCCTTTGGGATATTCAGGCCAATTACTGCATTTTTTTTTTTTTGGAGACAGGGTCTCACTCTGTTGCCCAGGCTGGAGTACAGTGGCTTGATCACAGTTCACTGTAACTTTAAACTCCTGGGCTCAAGGGATCCTCATGTCTCAGCTTCCCAAAGTGCTGGGATTACAGGTATGAGCCAGCACGCTCAGTCTCCACTTTAAGAGAAAGCCAAGCTGGGAAGAAAGCACAAGCCTCAGGTACAATGGGCACTCCTATGTGTACCATGGTGACAATCACTACTGCCCATGATGCACTGCATCAGAGCAAGGAAGAAGAACAATGGCTGAAATCTTTCTATTACTCACCACTCCCTCCCATAAGAAAGCAACCACAATTAAGGAGTCTGCAGTGGAAGTAGTATGAGTACACATCAGCCAACTTCCTGGGGCCTGAGGCCAGGAAAGGAGGCAGCACAAAATCAACCGATGAAGCTAGGCCGTGCCTCCTTGCTCAGCACACCAGGGGCCAAATGGACACCTCATATCGTCTCTCACCCCCATTCCCCTTCCAGGGGATTCCAGGGAAGAAGGCTTCTTCCCTGTTCTTCCTTTTATGGAGAACCTGCCTTTCCTAATAACTTCAGCATGCTCAACAACCTTCTCCTTCCTTTTTCCCTGGTCTCTTAGCAATAGGCAGGGAAACCCCAAACTGGGCCTCTGAAGAGCCTGCTGAGCTAGAATCACCCCAGCCCTCCCTGCAGCCAGCCTGGCCCCAGCCCCAGTCACTGACCTGTTGGGGCAGATGCAGATGTCATGCATGTAGAACTTGATGGCTTTGGACTGCTCCTTGTTTTTGAAATGATAATCAGCCAAGAGGTAGTACAACTCATTCACCACTGGAGGGGAAGGGTCAGCCCCTTCTGGGAGGCAGGGCACCTGGCAGGTGAAGAGTGCAACTATGAGGGGAGGTGGAATCAAGGACTTAGATGTGACCAGTTGACCCAGGACTGTTTGGTTACATCAACAAAGGACACACTCTCTGGCTTCTCCTGGCCCTGATGTCCGCTCCAGAGAAGAGAAGGAGCAAAACAGCATATGTGGCAGTGCCAGAGGGGAAGGTGTGACCCAACCCCAACCCCCACCTCTTCCCGGCAATCTGGCCCACCTCAGCTGAGGTCCCCTCAATGTAGGCAGAGACTTTGTCCAGGCTCAGTGCCGGCCGCTCTGTGCGGGGCACAATGGTTGCGATTCTCTTCAAAAGGTTGGCCAAGTCAGCAGACACGGTGCTGGTCTTGTAGCTGTCAAATTCAGGAAGGGTCTTGGGCTTAAAATAGTCAAACATAAACTGGGCATCCTCCCATATAAGATCCACCTTGAAAAAAGACAAAAGGCAGACTCATAGTACATTCAGGGTAAATGAAAAAGTTCCTCTACAGAAATGCACTGTATATGATGTAATGAAGTTACAATATATTGGAAAACCTAAAATAAGTCTTCATTACACTTTTTAAGATCTGCATGCCCACTGTAATCCCCAAATCCAAGTGTCTGAAGAGCATGAGCCTGGTCTGTATAAAGACAAATGCTGGGAACCGAGGACCATGCTCTGTGAGCCCATATGGCTAAGCCAGAGGGTAGGCTCAATCCTAGGTGGGGACCTTGGGCCAGCCACTGACCCTCTCCACACCTCTGCCCCCTCGGTCACTTGGTTGACAAATATCAAATGAGTGCCAACTCTAGGCCAGGGTGGTTCTAGGTGCAGGGCCACATATGAGGCCCTGTCCTAAGGACCTCATATTTTAGGGGATGGAATTCCTAAGATTGGAGAATAACTAACAATATTGAGGAGCCATGAGATAATACACCCACAGTGCTCTAAAAACTGAAACAACAAAAAATGGAAAACCTTTAAGGAATTATTCATATTATCCAAATTGGAAATAAATCTACTGACAATTCCATGCTACATTTTAAAATTTGTGAAGCTTAAGCTTTTGCAAGGAAAACCCTTTTCCTTTGATTAAACTGTATCAGATTGTCTTCTCTCCCCCTCTTGAGGCAACTCTAACTGGGATGGCAGAGATGAGTGTTGACAAATCTGATGTCCTTCAGGATAGCACAGTGCTTCTGCTTCTCACACACCCTTGGGCCTGTCGAGGCGCCTCACCTGCTGGGCTGAGTGCTCCTCCAGGTACCTGGCCTTGCTCTTCTTGCTGGGAAAGCTGTATAGGCAGTAGAAGCACTGCTCCAAGGCCGTCTCCAGCTCCTCCTTGTAGGGGTGCATGTCTTCAGAGGTGGATGCAGCAAGCTCCTTCTGGAGAACTCGAACCTATGGCGAGTGGAAGAGACGCCTGAGAGGAGGGCCTGCAGCCACAGCCTCCCTGTCACAGCAGGGCCCCAGGGAGACTACCATTCTATCAACTCTTTTAACCTGAGGAGGCAATGTCTGTTGGGTCCCTGTATTACTTGATTCCAAAACAACCTGTTTCCTGGAAAAGACTTGTTATCTGAATGGGAGTTAATCTGGGGCCAACTCTGGCAGTGGCCTCCTGATGGGTTTGCCAAGCTGCCTTCCTTCAGTACGCCTACCCAGTTTCTATCAGCCACTAGAAGAAGATATTACATGCCTCCTCCTAACTTCTCTTTACTCATTTATTTAGCTATTCACTTGCTCAATGAATATTTACATTCTTAATTGGGCACAGTGTGACATAGTTCTTGCTTTTACAAAGCTCAGATTCCAATGGAGGGAATGGGGTTAAACAAATATTTATAAACAAATAATCTCATTAATGCTGAGGAAATCGCTCTCAGACAAAACATTAGTGAGGGTAAGAGAAGATGTGAACAATACAGTAAATTAGTTATATCTACCGACATGAGATCCAGTGGCTATTGTTATACCCAACTATTTGCAAACACACATTCTTTCCAACTATTAGCAAACACACATTCTTTCCAACTATTAGCAAATATACATTCTTTTCAAGCATCCATATGATTTTCACCAAAACTGGATGAAGTCTCAATAAAGACCAAAGACTAGATATATTACATACCACATCCTCTGAACATAATTCAATAAAATTAGAAATCCATTACGCAAAAATAGCAAACACCAAATATCAAAACTTTTGGGATGCAGCTGAAAGTGTATTTGGGGAAAACTTATATTCTTCAGTATATATATTAGAAGAGTGAATACTGAAATAAGCATTCAATTCAGTAAGTCAGAAACAACATATGATAAATTCAAAGAAATCAAAAATATTAAAGTTGTAATTAATGAATTAGAAAGCAAAGAAAAAATAGAGCAATAAACCAATAGCTGGTAGTTTGAAAAGACTAATTTAAACAAACCTCAGGAAAGACTGGTTTTAGCAAAGGGGGAGAAAAAGCACAAATAAACAATTTTAGCAATTAAAAAAAGGGCATAACTATTAATAGAAGTACACGCTTTTAAAAATCATAAGCAAAAACCACAAACAGCTTTATGTTAAGAAGTGGACATGGCTACAAACATATAACTGACTTGAGAAGAGAAAAGCTAAGTGAACCTATAATCACTAAAGAAACTGAGTCAGTAGTTTAAAATTTACAGTACTCCACCCTAAAAGGGAGATAGCTCTAGACTACGGGTGAGAAATAATGGCCCATGTGCCAAATCCTGACACTGTTTTAGAGGCCCAAGAGATAAGAATGGTGTTTGCATTTTTAAATGATTGAAAAAAAATCAAAAGAAAAAACTATTTTTTAACACATGAAGATTATATGAAATTCAAATTTGTGTCCACAAGTTTTGTTGGAATAAAGCCCGTATTATATTATCTGTTACATATTATCAATTTATGTATTATCTAAGGCTGCTTTTGCACAATGAGAGCCCTTAGTAGTTGCAACAGAGACCCTTGGACCTACAAAGCCTAAAAGATTTACTATATGTCCCTTTACAGAAAAAGTTTTGCAGACCCCTGAGCCAAGAGCATAAGAAAGGGAGGCGGGAGAGGAGAAAGACCTAAAAGTTTTGAAAAGGAAAAAGTTATTATTCATGGATATAACTGTCTACATAGAAAATTCAAGTCTACAACCCACTAGAATTAATACAAGCAATAAGAAAACGAGTTATGCATAACAAAAATTTACTTTTAAAAAATAGTTCTGGCTAGGTACAGTAGCTCACACCTATAATCCTAGCACTCTGGGAGACAGAGGCGGGAGGATAGTTTGAGCTCAGGAGTTCAAGACCAGCCAAAGCAAGAGTGAGACCCCCTACTAAAAATAGAAAAATTAGCTGGACATGATGGCATGTGTCTGTAGTCCCAGCTACTTGGGAGACTGAGGCAGGAGGATCACTTGAACCCAGGAGTTGGAGGTTGCAATGAGATATGTATGATGACGCCACTGCACTCTAGCCCAGGCAACAGAGCGAGACTCTGTCTCCAAAAAAAAACAAAAAAACATTCTTATATGCCTGCACAAACAAAATAGAAAAATTGATTTTTAAATATCTATTTACAACACTAATAAAGAAATGATAGGTAGGCATCCATCTAACTAAATATACATGAGTTTTAGGGAGAAAATTATAAAACTGAGTGAGGGGACATAAGAGTGTAAGACCTAAGTAAATGGACAGACTATGTTCATGACTTGAAAGACCCAATCATATAAAAATGGCGATTCTCTCCCAAATTAATCTGTGAGGTCAATGCCATTCCAATCACATTCCAATAGGGAAAATACAGTTTCATGAAAGTTTACAGACTAATCTTACAAGCTCATGGAACAAGAAAGAGCCAAGAATAGATAGAAGGTGGACACGAGACAAAAGTGACTTACAAATCAGTGCAGAGAGAACAGACTCTTCAATACATGGTATGAACCACTGGCCATCCATATGTAATCTAAAATTGGATCCCTACCTTATCTCACAAAAAAAATAAAATAAAATCCAGATGGAATAAAGATCACATGTGAAAAACAAGAGCAAACTTCTAGATTAACATAGAGGAGAATATCTTTATAATTTTGTGGGGGAGAAGGATTTCCTAAACAAAGTACAAAAAAAACCCCTTAAGGGATAAGAGTAATAAACTTGACATTAAAATTTTAAAATTCTGCAAAACACCACACACAAAGTTAAAAGACATTCTATCTACATAAAGTTGTATAGAAATAGAACTAAGTACATATATACAAACATATGTGAAACTGGTGAAAGGCGTATCAGACAAAATATTGGAATTCAATGTACATAAAAGAACTCTAAAAATCAATAGGAAAAAGCAAGACCAATAGAAAAATCGGCGAATTATATGAAAAAGGAAACCCAAGGAGCCAATAAGCATAAAAAGATACTCAGCCTCACTAATAATCATTAAAAAAGAACAGTCAAAGAACAACAAAATACCATTTCACGCCTCTCAGATGGGCATCAATGTTTAAGTCTGTAGTAAATGGGCTGCCAAAGATGTGCAGGAATTCCCATATTGCTGTCAAAAATATAAAGTTCATTTATTTTGGAGAATAATTTGAAAATACAGTTTTTAAAGTTAACAACACACATAGTCTTTGATCTAGCAGTTCCTTTTATAGGAATTTGCATTAGAGAAACTTACATGTACACCTAAAACCATTTCTTGGTGGATGTTAACCACAATACCATCTATAACCCCCAAGATGGATAAATAACCTTAATGCCATCATCAGGAAAATGGATTTTTAAAAATTATGGTAATAAATATTTACAAAATGTATTATGTCTAAGATTTGCTTCAAAATGTAGGATGGCTGAGGGGTAGGCAGGAGAGTGGCTGTGTACTATGAATTAATAATGACTGATCACTGCTCAGGATATGGAAGTACACTATACTATTATTCCTTTAATATATGCTCACAATTTTCCCTACTAAAATGTTTAAAATCATGGTATACTCACATAATAGGATCATATAAAGCAATTAAAATAAATGAACCAGATTTACTTATATCAATGTAGATATATCTCCGTGTTTGGAAATGAATAAATGCAAGCTGCAAGAGGTTATGTACTATATATTTTAAAGCTCTTATAACTAGATATCATTTGCTGATATACAGACACATAATAAGTAGGTATAAAAACATGGACAAAAAGATACATGACAACTTCAAGAGAGTAAGGAAGGGAAGGAAGAACATATCTTTCCTGTAACTTTCTATTTTTTCTAGAAGACAAGTTTGAGCAAATACAGCAGATTGCTAATACGTACACAATCTGAGTGGTGATACAAGGGACACAATGTAAGTGAGAACTGTACAGAAGTTAATAAAGGTGCCAGAGTACAGGCGCCATTTGAGCTGAGTGTGGATGAATGGATAAGAGTTTATCAACCCAAACAGAACATATGAAAAGAAATACTAACTCAAGAAAAGATGGGATCTAAGAGGATTTCTCCCAGAAAACATTTCTATTTTACTCAAGAAGAGAAAACAATCCACATAAAAGTCTCTCTGATGCTGACCTCAAAACACTCCCAAGACACATCCTTTACCTGCAGACCGTGAACCTGAGGTGACAAGAAGTAGTAATAAACTATTCACTTTCTTTGTTCACATGTAGTTGTGCAAGGAAATTAAAAAAAAAAAAATTGAAAAGAAAGTATTTACCTTCACAACCCTCATAGCACCCAGAATGATGAGAGCTCAGCAAGTGTTTGTGGATAAATGAATGAATGCCCTTATGTTTGTTCATCCATTCATTCAAGAAATACCAACTGGGCAATAGTCTATGTTAGGCGCTGCTCAGGGAACTAGGGATACTTCAGACAGAAATGGTCCCTGGACTTGGGAGGAGCACATGACACAGAAGCAAAGAGCAGGGCCCCCTGGTAATAGATAGGACAGAGTGGCAGGCAAGGAGGCCTCTTTGAAAAGGCAGGAGGGAAAGGACAAGCCAGTCAAGAAGCACCTGATGACAGTGTGGCAGGCAGAAGGCACAGAGTGGTCAGGAGAGTTGCTGCAGGAGTCTGAGGAATCTAAAGGCTGGGCCTTGGGCAGGAAAATTAGGAGATACAAAATGAAACACAATGGTACTCTTATTACTTCGACTCCCTCAAATTCAATTGGCAGATACTGGCAGCTAGGATTCATGCTCCACCAAAAAAGACACAGGCTAAGAAAAACCACAAATAGCACTGTCCCATCACCTCTTCAGCCTGCCTTCCCTCTCAGTAACATTCCCACCCAAGCCAGCCTACAACGGCGCCTTGTGGAAGCAGACAGTGTTCCCGCATTCTGATTGGCAGAGGGAAGGCAGAAGAAGGGCATGGCCAATTCCTGGGCAATAATACAGACTCAGACTAGCAGAACTCTTCCAAATATGGTCCGGGAGGGTAGAGCTGACCCAGGGTGAGCCCCTGGAGGCCCTTGGAGTTCACAGGGTAGGGCAGACATGCAGGCAGCTGGAGCTGGGGCTGGAACTCACCTCAGATGCTAACCAGCTCCAAGGACCAAGGCCAGATGGGTCTCCTTGCCAAATCCCCACATCCTCAGTATAATAAGTGCTTTGCAAACTGTCAAGCTCTTCATATACATGAGTTTTATACATATGCACTGTCTCCTTCAACCAGTATTTATTAACACTTTTCAGAACGCTCACGAGTTTTCTCATGTTTCGCACACCATCTGTTATGGACCTTAGATGTCAACACACTGTCTTGTCCATTAGGGAG
>VBSM01000282.1:257668-275155 GCA_008086735.1 Cheirogaleus medius | reverse complement strand
CACCATTAAAAAAAACTCCCACTCACCTCCTCCAGGGAAACGATGGAATCATTGTGGAGGTTGGGCAGCCGGATGACAATGTCTCTCTGCTCAGCCCCTGCCTCTGCCTGGATAGCGCTGGAACTCTGGAGCATTTCTGTGCAGATGTCATAGTTCTCCAGTGCCTGCTCCATGTCTCCCTGGTCAGAAGTAAAACCAGATCAAGAGACAGGGGAAGAAGGCTAACTGTGCTGTGCCATGTACTTTATATCCCTGATCTCACCAGACTGTGAGTGCCATGAGGGTGAGGTTTTCATTCAATTACTGCTCTATCCCCTAAAAATGGCCTGGCACATAGCCAAGGCTCAATGAACATTTGCTGAATGAATGAACGATCTACACTACAACTCTGAGAGAAGGTATCACTCACCCCATGTTACAAATGAGGAAAGAGAAGACTCTTGAGCAAGGCCAGGTATCTGGCAGAGCCAAGATTAGGACTTAGGCCTCTCCTAATTCCAGAACTGATGTTCTCCACATTAAACAGTGTTGCTTTCCTCAGACTGAATGGCTGCTGATGGTACCCTAGCAATCTCTGACTCATCCTACCACAGTGTATCAAGTACCACCACGTGCAAGGTGCTGGGTAGCAGCCAATCCACCCTGGCCTTCCAGACCAGGCTCTGAGAAGCAGCTTTCCCAGAACTCCCACAAAACAGGAGGATAAATCCCTTCTATAATAGAAAGCTCTGCATACATTCATACACTCACTCAGACTCTCAAGAAAACTTAAACGAAGGGTCAAGACCACAGGGCAATCTCAAGTTGGAGGGAATCTATAGGAGCGACCCCTTCCAGAGCTCTGTGGATATGCTGAGGAGTTTTACAGACTAGTGGCCATGCTTGGTGTTCTGAGAATTCCCCATCACTTCCCACTGCCTCATGCTGGGCCCAGTGCCTGGGCAGGTGCTGTGCATATACATGTGCACTCACACACACGTCCTCAACATGGCCAGCTTTCCACCCTCCCTGCTGGGTGCCAGGGTATGCTTCTGGACCATGGAACCAACCTGCAGTGCCAGGAAGCGAGCCTTGAGCCAGTAAACACGGACCACAAACTCCAGCCAGCCATCCTCAAACAGGTCACGCTGGGATGAGGCGAATGACAGCTGTAGGAGGTCACCCAGACAGTGGGTCCCTGGGAAGTCAGGCCCAAACCTGCCATTCACCACACCAGCAGGGCAGTTCCGAGGAGACACTGAAAACCATCAGGCTGCATCAACTTCATGTGCAGTGTCTAAATGCCCTTCTGCTCCCCAGAGATTGCCCTTAGTTCTTGCCACGCCCACCCTCAGTTTCCAAGAGTACCCTGGCCCCTGAAGCCTTACAGCCCTCTGAATGGCAGGCATCAGAGAAGTCAGATCAGTTTGAGATGCAGAGACCCTGAGAGTGGGGCAGTGGGGGTGGGGGTGGAGGGCAGTGGTCATTTTACAAACTGATCTTTGAGCATATCTGTATTACATCAGGGAGTTTAAAAGTCAGAACGATCCATATCACCTGAGAAAATTACTGGGGACACAGAAAGCATCACACAGTTCTCAAACAGAAATTGAGATTCCACTTCCTTCAATCCCAAGTAAGAGCAATGGCAGGCAGGTGGCTCCTCCTGGGGACTCAGCTGCTAACCACTTCTCTCATTTGTTTTTTTTTTTCTTTGAGACAGGGTCTGTTGCCCAGGCCAGAATGCAGTGGCATCATCATAGCCCCCTACAACCTCAAACTCCTGGGCTCAACTGATTCTCCTGCCTTGGCCTCCCAAATAGCTGGGACTACAGGCACACACCTAGCTAATTTTTCTATTTTTTTGTGGAGACGGGATCTTGTGATGTGGCCCAGGTTGGTCTGGAATTCCTATCCTCAAGCAATCCTCCTACTTCAGCCTCCCAAAGTGCTAGGATTATAGCATGAGCCACTGTACCTAGCCAGTTAACCACTTCTTGAGTGTTCAGGAGATTTCTCTGGGACCCTGACAAGATAACCCAGAAAATGTGCCCACTGCAGATGTATTAACTCTGAATTTCATTTCTCAAGTCTCCTCACTTCATCTTTGTCCCAACTGCTGGGGGTTCAGAAAATTAGCCCTGCCACAGAAGACAGAATGCCTCCTACCTGCAGAGCTTCTGCCTTTCGTCAGCAGCCACTGGTCCAGCTGTAGCTCCATGCAGGAGAGAGACATCAGCATCATGTCCTACAGGACAGGCACAGGAAGGTCAGGAACAAAGTCACAAACATTCATCAAAGCATGAGGGGTGAGAGTAAATCTAAAATGTACTTTTTCATAAAAACATAACTCTCTATCTACTTTCCATTTCATAAGTGATAATCAGTGGCTACTTGCAGGACATAAAAAGAAGCACATGGATCTCTACTGGGACAAGATTTGGGAGGGGCAGAGAAACCTATCTTCAGGGTCCTCAGGGATTGCCCTGTGGAAGAGGCAGCCCTGTCACCTGCTTAGTGCCCGTCTAGATGTTGCATCCAAACTACAGCACTCAAGCCTTAAAAGTGCCTGGGGACTGGTGTATCACTCCCAGGGCACTTGAGGAAACTGAGACTCAGCAATAAGGAGGCACTGGCCCAGTGGACACAGCAGAGAAATGATGGACCTACTTTGCCTGGGACCAAAGCCTTGGCTCCCCTTTCTGCTCCACACTGCCCCCTGCAGCAGCAAGGCCAAGTGGGCAGAAGCTGCAGTGGAAGGTGCCTGGCAAGGGACTGATGACCCACATGGTGCTAAGGGAACTGTCAACCTCGAGTTCCTCTACCCTCTGTGTCCTCAGCCAGAAAGGCCCTGAAAGTACCCCATGCTCCTGCCCTGGCAGTCACTGTTCCACCTCCACCAGGAGAAGGGGCCAGAGCACCCTGTGTTCCCTTGAGCTCCAGGAAGCACTGAGTAGAGGAGCCTGGGGTGCAGAGTACAGCAGGAAGAAAGGATGAACAAAGCTTGGCCCCTTACTGCTGGAGGTCCCCAATACCCCCCTAAGCATCCTACTTAGCCTCTGCATTTCCATTTTCTCCCCTGTTAAAAAGAAAAACTCAGCCACAGTCCCTGGCACCTCGAACATGGCCAGATGCTTCCCTTTCCCCTAGCTCTCCCAGCAAGCTCTCCTCCATCTCAGTAAACAACCAGAGAAGCCCTCCCCATGACTCCCACCCCTCACAGTGCATGTCCCCTCATCCTACCTGCTCTGCCTCCAGAATCCCCCACCCCTCTACCCCCATGGGGTCTCAGCCACCACCACTGCTCACCTGGCAGCAATCTTCTGACAGCCCCTACGCCCACTCCCATGGCCAAGTGTATCCCCCACTCAGCCACCAGAGAGCTTTGTAGGCACAAACCAGGTCCCATGACAGTCCACGTTCCAGGCTCACAAGCAAAAGCAGCCAAGTAGGCTGAACAGAACAGTAGTCCCACACCCACAGAAGGTCCCCGTCCCCTGGTCCCAGTCTGATGCCAGCCCTCAGGAAGCCTCACACCTTGATGTGCTTGTTGCTGCAGTCCCTCAGCAGCGGGTTGGGCAGGCTAGTGCTGTGCCTTCTCCAGCTGTGGTAGATGCTGAGCACGACCTCTGCCAGGCCTGGTGGCCACCTCAGTAGAAACTTGTGGCCCATGCCCTTCAGGTAGCGCATCATCAGCTCCAGGATACCCCCGTTGGTCAGGTTCTCCAGCAGGAATTCATGCACATCCTGCTTCTCTGCCCAGGGCAGGAAGAAAAAATGACTTGAATATAGGGGACTTTCCATGCCAGGGTCTTCTGCTCTCTTTGGGACAGGAGAGATTGTGTCCTCCCTCTACCACCCAGTCCAGGTGGATGAGGTACCACAATGTGGTGCAGAGATTAGGCTGCCAGGGTTCAGTGTCTGGCTTCAGCTCTCATCATCTGTGAGCAAGTGCCTCTGAATCTCCATGTGCTTCCATGTGCTACCATGTGCACCGATCTTGCTCAGCAGTTATGCAAGATACACACTAAACAGTTGGGGTCATATGCATTCAACTTGCAAAGCCAAGCCTCTGCATCTGGCCTGAAGCTCACAGCCATCTGGGAGCACAGCAAGTATGAGCCTGGGCATTTCCGCTGACCAAAGGGGTCAGGCCCAAGACAAATCAAGGCAGTCCAGTCCCGTGACCACACTTTAAACCAGAATCATTCTCCCAGAACAAAATATAACCAAGGTTATAGTAGGAAGAATTCCCAAAAGTGAATGGTCACACTGCTCGATTCCTACCAGATTCCATGAACGTGGCTGAGTCAAATGACAGTCTATGAGGCCCGATGCTTGGGAAGCTTTCCAGTTTGGCTTCTGACTGGACTTCGTAGTTATTAAAGGGATCATCTTCCTCCTCTGTGTCCAGCTTTCTTAACCTGCATGGAACATGCCCAAATCACAAAGCCACACCACAAATGCTGACACAAGCATGTGAATATTCTGTCTATCAGAGAGAAACTAAATCTGAGCCAAGAATAAGACTAACATAAGTGGGTGCTGAGGTCCAGAGCCCAGGCCTCCATGATGCTCTGCCTCTCTCCAGGGCTTCGTGAACTGGTGTCTAGTCTGTACTCTCACTTGTTCATTCATTCCATCAAGAGACGATCCATGAGCACCAGCGACATGCCAGGCACTGTACCAGCTAGGTGCCCGAAGACAGCAGCCGTAAGTATGGCCCACCCTACCTGTAGTAAGTTTACCCTCTAAAGAGAGGGACAGACAATAAGCAGGTACACAAAAACTTATAACACGAATAAGGACCAACCACAATAGGATGCTTGAGGCCAAGGGCCACAAGGGCCCTGCTTAAGGGGACAAAGCCAGAAAAGGCCTTTCAGAGGGGTAATGGCCATGCTGACACTGGGGGAGGGGAAGGGCTGGCCATACAAAGAAGCAGGACAAGAATGCGTACAAAGGCGTAAGCCAGAGGAGCACCTGGTGTGTTCGAAGACCTCAGGGGAACCCAGTGAGCAAGGAGAAAGTGGGTGGGGAGGTGGCAGTGTGGGGGACACGTCAGGCCCATCTGAGCTTGGTACCTCCATGGCTCCTCACAAAGCTGGGAGGCTGGCCCAGGCTTGGGACTGGGGGGCCTCTCCCAGCAGGCACCATTCGTTCAAACTCCTCCCCAGGACCATGTTTTGGCCATCCTTGTGGCTTCCCCTCGACCTAGCACCCCTGAAGCATAAACACTCAAGGCATTTGGGAATGTCCTCATTCAATTACTGCGCACACACTCCCGGGGGTGACTCCATGGAGCAATCTATCATATTGCTCTTGCCTGACCGGTCGAAGAAACAGACACTAAAACCACACAGGAAACCAAAAACTAAAATAAGGATAAAAAAGAAAGTATAAACCATTTCACATAAAGGGGGCTAGGGAACAAGACCTAAGGGTAGGAGATCAGGGCTAAGGGGAAGATGGGGTCACTCAGACTTTCTGATGTCATCATCCAAAGCACAATCCTGCAGTTCTTCCAAAGGGAAAACTTCTCCTGGTACTACGCCTTAGGAGAAATTTAGTAGAAGGCACTGCATCCACACTTCTGTCCTGTATCAAACAGTTACTGAGAACAACTACTATTTCTAATCATTTCATCCTCACCACAGATAGAAAGCAAGGTAAAAAATTAAGAAAATTAAGAATCTTGCTGTAAAATATATTTACAATCCACCTAAACCGCGGGCTCCTCCTCCTCCACTTTGATGTTGTCACCACTGAAATAACCTGTCATGGGACAAAACAACAGATGAAGACTCCTGACTAAAGATGGCACATTGAACATACATGGTTACCTCCCAAACTCCTCTCCAGGGACCATGAAGAAATAAAAAAGGCATAAGCTCACAAAGGCATAGAAGACAGGAGAGGAAGCCCCAGCAGACAAATAATGTGCCAACCAAACGTCAGAAAGCAGAAAGATGATGGACCAGGGCAAATGACTTGCTTCCTTCACTCGGCTAAGGGTGGAGGAAGGGGGCAAGAAGCCCACCTACTGGCACCATAAACTCCAGGAAGGCTCAGGAATTGAGGGTCCTGCAGCCGCTGAAGGAGGTGAGAGGGCAAGGACAAAAACCAGGAGGCCTGGTGAGAGCCTACATAAGCTGCATGGGGGCCCACGTCCCTCCCAACTCTGGGAGCCTGGCACCTTCTCCTCCCCAGGGCTCCTCCGAGAGACACTAAGAACCAGTGAAACCAAGGAAAGTCTCACAAGCTCCTCCTCCACCTTCTCCGAATGCAGAATGCGAGGGAATCCTGCTGAGATTGAGCAAATCAAGCTGGCAAATGCTCCCTGAAATCAGAAGAAAAGCTCCCTTTTGCGGGTTTGCAGGGGCGTTGGCATCTGCATCCCAGGTGTGGCAGCCCATGCCTCCCAGCAACAAGCATGTCTGTGAGTACACAAGGACATGCATATGTCACCTCTAGCTCCCTGATCCGTTCATCTTCTGAGGGCACAGGAATACCTGGTCCCTCAGAAGAGGAACAAGCCATAGCTCCTACCTTCAGGAAGTTCTGAGGCAGGAAGAGGCAAGAAAAATCCCAGATCCAGCCCGGCGCAGTGGCTCATGCCTGTAATCCTAGCACTCTGGGAGGCAGAGACGGGAGGATCGCTCAAGATCAGGAGTTTGAAACCAGCCTGAGCAAGAGCGAGACCCCGTCTCTACTAAAAATAGAAAGAAATTAATTGGCCAACTAAAAATATATAGAAAAAATTAGCCGGGCATGGTGGCGCATGCCTGTAGTCCCAGCTACTCGAGAGGCTGAGGCTGGAGGATTGCTTGAGCCCAAGAGTTGCAGGTTGCTGTGAGCTGGGCTGATGCTATGGCACTCTAGCCCGGGCAACAGAGTGAGATTCTGTCTGGAAAAAAAAAAAAGAAAAGAAAAATCCCAGATCCTAACATATAGTATAGTCTGTGCTTCAGACATTTGCACAAATGCTACGGGAACGTGCGGAAGTGCCCAGAGGAGAAGGCGGGGATGGAATGAGACTTATCATTGGCGAGGTAGGCTGGTGGTTTTTGGATTTGTTTTTGCCAATCAGAAAAAATGTGCACAGTACCTGGACGGCAAGAACTTCACCAGAAGCTCCTGGAAGTCTACTTTCTCTTCTTTTTTGCACTTGGTGTTTCGGACACGGGCAGACCGTCGCTTTGCTGTCTCTCCACTCTCTTCTGAAATCTTCTTCCGCTTTACCCCTTTCTTGGATTTATCTCCACCAGAAACATCCCCTTCACAGAGTGCAAATTAAAATCTTACACAGTGGCGGGTGAAAAAATTCACCACACAGACACATCCAGCCTCCTTTTTTATAACTCTACCAGCATTAAAGTCTTTGAATTTCAAGAAAACTTTCAACTCTCTTCAAAGAGTCCTGAGTAAAATTAATTTCAAACCCCTAAAATCTCACCCTTTCTTGAATTCACAGGACCCAAAGCCAAGTTTCAAGATTACTTTAAATGGCTACAAAAGATATAGGATCTCAGAACACCCCAAACCTCCCACCCTGCTCTGGTTGGCTGAGCTTCCAGGGCCTCAGTGGGTGTGCCCGGGATGGACAGTGCAAGTGGCACTGACTCTATTCAGGACCCTCTCAGCACCCAGTGGTCTGATAAGAGCAAGAGAATGTGTGAACCATACAGAGAACAGAAGAATGTGTATGATTGAGTAAAGAAGTTAGAAACAACAAAGTACGTGCTCATTCAGGAACTTCTTTAACTGCTAGATATTCTTTTACTCAGTTACACTGAAATCAAGAAAAGGCTTGGGAGCTTTTGTCAAAAAATTTTACACCTCCAATGTTAATAAAAACCAGTAAAGCAGGCCAGTTAATAAAAATCAGTAAAGCCATGGTGGCTCATGCCTGTAATCCTAGCACTCTAGGAGGATTGTTTGAGCCCAGGAGTTCGAGACCAGCCTGAGCACAAGCGAGACCCTGTCTCTACCAAAAATACAAAGAAATTAATCAGACAACTAAAAATATATAGAAAAAATTGGCCGGGCATGGTGGCGCATGCCTGTACTCCCAGCTACTCGGGAGGCTGAGGCAGGAGTTTGAGGTTGCTGTGAGCTATGCTGACCCCATGGCACTCTAGCCCGGGCGACAGAGCGAGACTCGGTCTCAAAAAAAAAAAAAATCAGTAAAGAAATATAAAAATAAACTACCACATACGGTGATAACTTTATGGATTTTGTTTTCTAAGGTCAAAGAATTCAGAATGTACAGAGCCAGCAAAAGAGCAGGACCAGCAGAGGGGACCTGCCACTCCCACATCACAAGGGGTAAGAGCAACTTCCACATCAGCACTTAGCAGCCAGGCATTAAAGGGTCCCAGGGGGATTCTTTATGAGCAAGGTGCTGCGTCCCAGAGCCCCTCGCCTCCCTGCAGGGGCTTCGGTCCTGAAGTGGCCCTAATGAGCAGTGGCCCCGTGAACAGGCTGAGAGGCTCCTCTAAGGGGCAGAGGGCTCTCACTTTCACTCAGGCCATGAGGATCAGCATGACCTTCTCTCTGAGAGGCCAGGGTACCCCAACATGCTCATTCCTGCTGGGCTCAGCAAACAGGGTCCAAACAGAAGCCAACCCAGGGGGCCTGCTCACCCACAGGAGCACCTGTCTCCAATAGGCCAGGACTGTGAAGCGGAAAGCTGGTTGTGGTCACAGAGGTGTAGGACAGCACGGGCTCAGCCACAGCCGGGTTGGTACTGACAGTGCTTGGCTCGATCACACTGACTGGCGTCACCACCACGGAGGACACAAGAGGCTGGCTGGGGTCCTGATAGTCAGACAGGTCGATCCTCTTGCCGAGGCTGGGTCGTGGGGGCTCACAGGTTGTGAGGTGGTTGTACATGGCCAGCAAGCTCTCTCCGAGGCACTTCCAGCTGCAGGGAGAGGGCCAGCATGCCTGATCAGCACCCCTGTCTTGGGGTGCTCTGAGCACAGGGCTAAATGTCCTTTGGAAAAACAGCAGAGCTGTCCTGGGGCTGCCACCTCCAAGGGGTAGGGGAGGTGGTCAAGGTTTTGTTGTTTGTGGTAACTGGTGATATCTTGAGTCTAACACAGCTGGACTGAAGGTGGAGTAGCCAGGCTGGAGCAGGGGCCTGGCACCCTCCTGCCCCTCACTGAGGCAGAAGCCCCTGAAGCATCTCAGCCTATGGCACTTTCAGACTCACCTAGGCAGGGATAAAAACCACTGACTTACTTCAAAAACTCCTCCCCCACAAGGCCAAATCTTTAAAACACCTATGGCATTTCTCTGCTGCCACTAATCTGTGTTTTTTGTTCTTAGGCAGGGGGGAGACTGCCAATAGGGATATGGTCTAAAAGGGTTAAATGGCCCTCAGTGGATCACCAAATGAGCTGGGCCCTGCTGGATGGCAAAACCAGTGTTTTGTTGTGGTATGGTGTGGTGTATCATGTTGTGTGCTGTCTGTTGTTTTGTTACTTTATGTTTTACATTATGTGCTGTGTATTAAATTAAGTTGTGTGTTGTCTCCTGTGCACTGTGATGTGGTGTGATATATCCTTCCATCCATCCCTAATGGCTTCCCATGTGTCAGGCTAAAGACCGAAAGCTCAGCCTGGCCCCTGGTGCCCGCACACACAGCCTTGCCTCACATCTCCCCCTGCACCCCTGCCACGTCAGCTTACTTTCAGTTCCTCAGACAAAATCACACTCCCACATCCCACGGGGCCTTTGCACAGGCTTCCCTCTGCCCAGAAACAACACCCTCACCCCAGCCCCAGCCCTCTGCTGGGCCAACACCCATGCCTCTGAGGACCCTGGCTCCAGCGCCCAGCCTTCCCCAACCCCCAGAGCAGGTGGACTTTGCTCAGAACCCCCAGCACTGTGCTTCTCCCCTCGCAGCCCCCGTTGGTTTGAGGCATGTGCTCCCTCCTCTGGGTGACTGACTACCCTGGGATCACCTACAGCAAGGGTGTCCCAGCACAGAGCCCATGCTGAGCACTTTGTGGCCTGCATGGAGCTGGCATCCAGTAGGTGTTGAGAAAGGAATAAAAGGACAGTGCTTCAAAATCCCGACTCTGAATAATGCAGGCTGCCAGGAAGAGACTTCTGGTCTATCTTTCTCCTGCCTCAGTAAATATTACATTTAGACAGGGAAGAATGTGCTCACCAGCGGGGTTGTGTCAAATGCCTTAAATACACCACTCACTCACTCACTCGGCCTTGCTTGTGTCTGCTAGGCACTGAAGAGACCAAGGGGCGGTAAACTCCCCCATAGCCTGTTTTGTTGAGCCCACAAGCTATGAATGGTTTTCATGTTTTTAAAGGGTTGTTTAAAAAAAACCAGAAAACAAAGAAGAATAGGCAACAGAAATTGTGCGTGGCCTATAAAGGCTAAAGTATTTACTATCTGGCCTTTACAGGAGAAGTTTTGCTGATCCCTAAGATAGATGGTGGTTTCTTTACAAGGCCCAGGTCCTCTGCTCCCACAGACGGAATCTACCCTCATCCTCTAATAACAACTCCCTCCTGCTTCCACTGGGCCCTCCCCACACTGCAGGGTGACTGTGATGCCAGCGCACAGCCCTCTTCCAGTCACGTCACTGCGTCCCTTCAAGTGTCCTCAGGCCTTTTCCTCCTTCCCTGGGCCCTTCCAAAACCCCAACCCTCTGGAGTTAGGGAGCCCATATCGAGAAGGGACAGGGATCCTAACCCAGCTGACAAAATAAGAGAAAGGGCACCCAAAAAGAGCCCTAGAGCAGCCCTATCATCCCGGCCATGTTGCTGCTTGAGTGTGAAGATATTCCTAGGAAACTCCACATGCTAAAACTTACAACCAATCATATAACACGGATCAGAGCAGCCCTTCCTGAGTGGCTACCCAAACTCCAGCGGACTACTGACACCAGTCTGTCCTTCCTGGAGAGGGAGGGCCTCTCACACATCATGGGGCGCCTAGGGGCTACACTGAGGCCCATCCTGCAGGAGTCCCTGTGTGGCTCTGAGGGGAAGCCCAGACCTGGGACTGACTGGGCCCCTCACTTAGATGCTCAGAGCCCCAGTTTCTCCTGGCAAGTGCTTGGCAAATGTTAGTTTCCTTTTCCCCTCTAGGTAAGGAACGCTGAGAGGGGCCTTAAAGGAATGTGGCAGGTAGCTGGGGTCAAGAATGGTGGCAGCAAAAAGGGACTTACACTGGGCATACCTGAGAGTGAGATGACCTGCTTCTTAGTAGTCAACAAGTGCATGCCTCAAGCTGACTGGCCACCTTGCACCCCACACCACCAGCCCAGGGTCAGGCCTTGGGGTCTCTCCCTCCAGTACAGGGCAGTGTCCCACATCAGGGCCTGGCTGACCCAGCATTCCCAGAGACACCAGATGACCTACGTGAAGAAGGGAATGGGCTGCACCAGTTTCAGGTCCGGCTCCTTCTCCTGAATGATCAGTGCTTGCCTCTTTTTCCTCAGCCCCAGGGCCTCGTCTATAATGGCCTGCGTCTCAGCTGCACTCACTGACACGTCGTGAATGGACATGTCACTAAAAGCATGTAAGAAAGGGAGAAATTACAATGTTACAAACTAGAGTCAACGCTGAAATTTTACAGATAGGGATGTATTTAAGTTAATATCCTCTAATGTGTATTGATTCTTCCCACAAATAAAATAACCACTTGAGTCTGGCCTGGAAGGGCAGTAATTAGCATTTTTAATACCCACGAGCCCTAGAAATGACTAATACTCCTTGTTCCTTTGACAATTCAAACTGGGCAGAGAAAGGGTTTTCACATGTATTAATAGAATCATAGTAAAATCTGAAGAGCCACAGAAAAATAAAATCTTTCCTTCAATTGTTATTAGAAAATTTTAAGAGAATTTAACTCTCCCAATACTGCCCAAACTGACAAAAAGTCATCAGACAAGCAAAGCTCACAGGAGTCTATCGTGACCCCAAAATACATTAAGGGTGGGGGCTCTAGGGCCTCAGATGCCCTCCCACAGACACACCTCTGCCTGAGGAGCCCCAACAACACCTGTCTTTCTGCCCAGACTGTCCTGATGTCTCCCAGTACGGCTACACCACAGAGCCCCTCACTTTTAGACTTGTCTGTTTTACATATCTGTCAACGATCCGATGCAAAAACGTTAGTTCTCTCAGGAGAGATGTTCCCTTAGTTCCTATCTCCCCTAAAAAGGCAGTTTCCTCAGGAAAGGCACAAGCTCATGGGAGACAGACATTGAGATAAATAATCACTAACTCCCCCAAAAGTGAGTGCCAGGGGCCAAGGAATACCAGAGGGCAGGAGGACTGGGCTGGGGGGTGAGGGGAGGGGCAGCTAGCGTGGGAGTTGGAACACGGAGGAGGAGCAATGGGGTGACAGGTAGAGAGATGGGCAGACAGCAGGAGCCAGGGGGAGGAGACACGACAATGCACAACAGGGCCGGGCCTGGAATTTGCCAGGTTCTCAGGACAGTGTTAACAAAAGGAGCCTGGGAGGGAAAAGCAGAGGGCAAGGAGGGGGACATAGTGAGTCAGGATGCGAAAAACCTCTTGGGCAATGCAACTGAGCGTGGGCTTTGGGGGCAAGAGAGGGGTGGCACACGATCAGAGGCGTGTTTAAGACACTGAACTGGCCGGGCATGGTGGCTGACGCCTGTAATCCTAGCACTTTGGGAGGCCGAGGCGGGTGGATCTTTTGAGCTCAGGAGTTCGAGACCAGCCTGAGCAAGAGTGAGACCCCATCTCCACTAAAAAAATAGAGGCAGGAGGATCGCTTGAGAGCAGGAGTTTGAGGTTGCTGTGAGCTAGGCTGCTGCCATGGCACTCTAGCCTGGGCGACACAGTGAGACTCTGTCTCAAAAAAAAAAAAAAAAAAAAAGAAAAAAAGACACTGAACTTGGGCAGCACCGGGGACAAAACCCTGAAAAGGGAAAGGCAGGAGGCAAGGAGGCAAGCTGGGCAGCAAGCTGCCCCAAGCATTCAGAATTAGACACAACTGGGTGGTCAACAAGGCAGACCAGAGACAGTCCACTAGATGATGGGCAGCAGCAGGGCACGAAGCCCCAGAGTGCAGGGCTCCATTCACCAGAGGTTAGGACCTGAGAGGAAAACAAGACACACTCCTGACCTTCACCAGCTACACAGGCAGGGAATGCAGCCACAGCAGGGAAGAGGCAGAACTTACCATCGTAGGAACATTCGGAGTGAGTCCTTCCGGAGACAAGGCTGTTCCTCAAAGATCTTCTCCTTGAGGACCAGCCCTTTGCTGTACCGGCAATCCTTCTCCAAAGCTTTGCAGATAAAGTACAGACATGCTGGCAGGGAAAGAAATATTTTATGACTTCTGAGACTGCACTTGGAAGCCCTGGCCTTGCCAGTTACCAGAAAAATATTCCCACTCTGGAATCAAGGACATGCCTACTAAACAATAATGAGATACCACTTTAACCAATCATTCAGGATTGATTTCTGAAAACCATAATACCCAGAGTATATGGGGTCTGCAAGGTGAGCAGACAAAATGCTGCTGGCAGAGGACAGACTGTACGACCTTTCTGGTGACCACAGGCATTACACACAGACCCTTGACGTAGTGATCCCACTTCTAAGAACTGCTACAAAAATACCTACAGGGCTCACAGCAATTGGCTATTGGCTAATTGGAAAATAGCTTTCAGAAAATCTGGAAATCACTCTGTCCCACCATCAGAGCCTCGTTAAGTAAGGTTAATTTTATGTGTCAATTTGATTGGGGCACAGGGTATCCAGATTTTGGATGAAATTAACATGAGTAGAATGAATAGATTGTCCTTCCTAATGTGAGCAGGGCCTCACCCCACCAGTTGAAGGCCTGAATAGAACAAAAGGGCTGACCTTCCCCAAGAGAGAATTTTTCTGCCCTGACTGCCTTGGAACTGGGACACTGGCTTTTTCTTGCCTTCTCACTAGAACCAAAATATCAGTCTTCTTGGGTCTGTCAGCCTTCAGACTAGAATGACACCATCAATTCTCCTGGTTTGGGGCCTTTAGACTTGAACTAGAACTATACCATTGCTCTCTTGGGTCTGCAGCTTGCTGACTCACCTTGTAGATCCTGAAACTTGTCACCCTCTAAGATCACATGAGCCAATTCCTTATAATAAATCTCTTTCTTTATGTGTATATACATCCTATTGGTTGTTTGTCTGGTGACTCTAATATAGTACTCCAACCCTATTTTTTGCAAAAGGACTTAAGTACGCCAAGCCTAACTTCTCCTACCATAAGAGAGTGTGTAAAGAACTAAATCAGTTGGCTGGGGAGGGAAGGTTGTACCCTAACCATGGGAGGAACATCCAAGAAGAGATTAAAAGCCTCTGGAAGAAAAAACTGCTACAGTCAAAATGCTACGCCACAGAACTGACATATTCTGCCGGTGGGAGTGAATATGGGGCAACCTACAGAACAAATGCATCTGTTCACTGAAGGATATATATACAAGAATGCTCATAGCAGTGTTATGTCTGAGAGCTCAAATCCGGAAATAACCCAAATGTCCATGTACAGAATGGTTAAATTGTGTGGATGCACATAAAAGACTATATAGCAACAAACTAAAAAAAACCTAGCAACTGCTGCACCCTCCATGGGTGCACTCACAGACAGGATGACAAGCAGAGGGAGTCAGGCTGAGAAGAGAAAACTCCTTCTGACTCCACCTAGAGGAAGGTCAACAACAGGCAACATCCATCTCTGGTGACAAAATGGAGAAATCAAGGTTGCCTTAAGGTGTGGTAATGACTGGAAGGGACCCAAAGCAGCCTGCTTTCTGGGGCATTGCACACGTTCTCTATCTTGGTGTGCTTTCACATATACAAATTCACAAGCTCAGACTTGTGCACTTTATTGTGTATGTTTTTCCTCAATCAAAAAGATTTAAAAAGTAGTTGTGGAAAATAAGCACTGGAGGTGGGAAGAGTGAGCAAGGCCTTGTCCTTTACATAATCTATCCTGTTCCTCTTTGTCTTTTAAAAAGGAAAGAAAAAAAACCTTTCCAGCCTCCAGACTGAGAAATAAATTGTTAAGTTTAGGCCACCCAATCCATCATACTTTGTTATAGCAGCTTGAACTAAGACAGAAACTGGTACCAAGAAGTGTCTTGCTATTGTAGCAAACATCTAAGAATGTGAAAACAGATTTAGAACTGGGTAAGGGATATAGGCTTGAAGAGTTTTGCGGTGCTATTATAGAAAAAGCCAATATTGGCACGAAAGGATTGTTAAAGGTGATTATGGTGAGGGCTCAGAAAGAAGAGAGCTGTAGAGAAAGCTTCCATCTTCCTGGAGAATAAATAATCATGTACTGGCAAGAACATGTATCGACAGAAATATGGACATTAAAGGCAATTCTGCTGAGATCTCAAATGGAAATAAGGAACATGTCATTGGACAATGGAGAAAAGGCGGTCCTTGTTATAAAGTGGCAATGCACTTGGCCAAACTATGTTAGTGTTCTAGTGTTCTATGGAGGGTAGAACTTGCGAGCAGTGAAACTGCATATTTAGCTGAGAAGATTTCTAAGCAAAGTGTTAAAGGCACGGCCTTGTTCCTCCTGACTGCTTATAGTAAAATGCTAGAAGAGAGAAATGAACTGAAGAATTTTTTAAACAAAAGGAACCCAGAACTTAAAGATTTAGAAGATTCTCTATCAACACTGCAAAAATTGAGGGAGCTTGTTCTGAGAACACTAAGGGCGTGGCTGACCAACCATTTGATAATAAGATGAGTATGGGTGTGAACCACAAATTTAATCAGCAACCTCAGCGGAAGCCAGAAACAGAGATAGGATTATACCAGCAGAGACACTGCCAGCTGGGACTAAAAGGAACAGAAAAAACAGGAGGGAATGAAGGGAGGTTGGGAATATGTTCTATCCTTCAGGAAATGGGAAGAAGGACCCCAAAGGTGATACAAAGATCATCCAGGCTGCCACTCTCACCACAGGTCCAGGGCCTAGGGCTAGTTCCTTCAAGGGTGGGGCCATCTCTCTGCTTTGCATAGGCCAGGATGTCCCCACCCAGTGCCACAGGGGAAGAGCCTTGCCAAGCCAAAAGGGTAGGGCTGCCTCCCTCCAATCATGGGAGTGAAGCTGCCACCCCAGTAGGCCTCAAGGGCAGAGCATCAGATCAAAATGAATTATGCCTGAGCCTTAAAACGTCACAGAATTCACCTTACCAAGTTTTGGACTTGTTCAGGACCCATCACCCCTTCCTTCTTTCCAATTTCTCCCTTTTGGAGTAGCAATGTCTATCCTGTTTGCCACCATCATTGCTTGATCTTAGACTCTGTGGCCTCCAGAATTGGGAGAAATAAACTTTTGTTCTTTTTTTTTTTTACTTCAAATCATCTCATTTCTGCTGAAATTTTTGTTGTTTAATATAACTAGGCTATAGTATTTTTATGGTAGCCCAAACAGACGAAGACATACTAGATGCGACAGTGCAGGGATGAAATAAGACAGCCAAAGGTAAATCACTCAGAGAACTTGCCACTTACTACTACAAAGCTTCTGATGAAGCAAGAAAGACAAGCAGAATAAAGTAAGGATGTAAAAACATTTCCATCCTTCCTGAAAGTCTTGCAAAGCCCTTCAGTGTTAACTTTCACTTCCAACTTACCCAAGCTCCCCTCCCTCTTCTGTCCCCCAAATCACAAGCACATGAGATAAAGCATCAAAGCCTGACTCACTTGTGTAATCGCTGAGGGTGTACAGGACTGTGATGAGGTTGTCCAAGCAGGGCCAGTGGTCAGGATTGCACCGCAGTCCTTCCTCAAAAGCATGACGTGCCAGGGGGACCCGGACAAGCCTCAGGGCCACATGTCCAATTTTATACCAGAGGTTAACATCCGTGGAGTCCAGCATCACTGCCTGGAAGCAGCACAAGCAGAGGGCGTACAGACACACTCGGTCAGTTCCCTCATTGAGCAGGCACCCATGGGGACAAGGGGGCACAGCACTGCCCCAGCCACTCAAACTACCCAGGGAAATGGCAAAAGTGGCATGACTATCTTGTAACTGTCTAGCAAGGCCATTGTAACTGTCTAGCAAGGCCAGTTCATCTTCCTGGAGGCACACATTTCCAAGACCCAGAGTAATGACATATAAAAAGTTACATAGACCAATTTATTTAACTCAAAACATTTTCTTGATATATTTTGTCAATTTAAATATTTGTGGCTAGGCACGGTGGCTCACGCCTATAATCCCAGCACTTTGGGAGGCCAAAGCAAGAGGATCGATTGAGGCCAGGAGGTGGAGCCCAGCCTGGGCAACATAGCAAGACCTGGTCTCTACAAAAAAGTAAAAATTTAAAAATCAGCCAGGCATTGTGGCACAGCTAGCATAGTCCTAGCTGCTCTGGAGGCTGAGGCAGGAAGATCACTTGAGCCCAGGAGTTTGAGGTACCAGTGAGCTGTGATCAAGCTACTACTGTATACCAACCTGAGCAGTAGAGCAAGATGCTGT
>VBSM01000282.1:207920-227627 GCA_008086735.1 Cheirogaleus medius | reverse complement strand
CCGGCGTCCTTGGAGGTCACGTCGGGGTCATGGCAGGGGAGGGCAGACGTGGGGAGGGGGAGCCACGGGGTCACGGCGCAAGGAAAGTCAGAGCTTGGCGGGCGCAGGGGGGTGTCCCTGCGGAGAAAAGTCGGGGTCGCGGCGGGGCAGGAACAGAGCTAGACTCCTGGACCAACAACCTCCCCTCGCCCGGAGCTCCTAGCCCACGCTCACGTCCTCAGGTTTGCCCAGGATGGCGGCGGTGGCCGCGCAGAGACGTTTCTCCAGCCCCGCGGGCACGCGACCGGCGGGCAAGTTCGTGTCTAGCTCGACGAAAGGCATGTTCGGCGGGAGCGCCGGCGGCCGCGGCGGAGAAGAACGAGCGGACTGCGGCCGGGGTACCCAAGCGTCCGGGACTAGGGAGCAGGGGCGGGGCGCCACGGCAACCAGGCTCCTCATTGGCTGGCTCCGGATTGGTTGCCTTAGGCCACACCCCCGCCTCAGCAGACAACAGTCTGGCTCTGACTTTCGGAAGTCCCATCGCCCGCCCACTGCGTTAGCCACACCCCAAAACGGCTTAGGTCGCGTCATGGCCCCGCCCACCGCGTCCCTGCCCCGCCCTCGCCCGGTCGGGCTAGCGAAAGTTTTCCGCGGTGCGGTCGCTGGGTTCCTAGCCCATATTTAGGTAGAGATTAAAACATCCCCCCAAACACACACACCTGTAAGGTCTTCCACAGGCTCGACCCTAATAACGAATATCATGGGAGTTTAAAAATTTTTTGAATGAGTTGCCACCATTTCAAAGGTAATTTCACCTCCAATATGGAGATCTGAGATTCTCTTGAACAATCAGGAGACCTGGTGACACCTGCTTTGTAGCCTCTTGTGCCAGCGGTGAGCCACCGTCCGCCGTGGGTGGCAAAAGTGTTATTTATAACATGAAAATCTGGTGTGGCTAAACACGAGTCTTTCATCAGTGTTGCAAATTTGAATTGTAAATTTCAAATATAATTGAAATTGTGTGGTATATGTGTACAATTTCAATTTTTCACATAAAAATTGCGTATAAGTGTGCATATTAAAGGAGCCTCCATGGGAAGGCCGGCCAAGAGTCTGCATCTGTCATGGCCCTGTCCTGTTAGCATTTCATCTGTTAGACCACTCAGATATCAGAGGGTCTGGGACACAAGACAAATAGGTTGTGACAGTCCTGAGAGGAGAGCACAGGGACAGGGGGCAAGTCTGGGAGCCAGAGTAGGGCATGGAGAAGCCAGTGGTCAGGGTTATGAGGCCTGGGAGAGCGAAGCTGCTCAGTGGCACCTGGAGGGCCAGGAAAACCAGGGGCTTCCCTCCCCACAAGGAGGTTTATGAACCCAGCCCTGTGCCCCACCTGTGGGAGGCAGCAACATCCCAAGGGAGACTTAGGAGATGGAGGCCATACCTGATTCAGGTCAGCCCCCGCCTGTGATTCATGCACACCCTAGAGGATGAAGCCTGCTGAGACTGAGGGAGGGAAATGATGGGGCTGAGGAGCCCAGAGGGGTCACCTGAGCTTGGCTGGGGCTGGGGAGTTTAGGGAAGTCTCCCTGAAGAAGCGACAGGGTGCCAAATGCCAAAAGTCCAGGAAGGTCTACCAGGCAAAAATGGTAAGGAGGGAACCAGGGAGTCAAGGCCAGGAGGCTGAGGTGGGAGCTGGGAGAGGGATCTGAAATGTATGTGGCCAGAAGAGGGTAAGGCCATAAAAGCAAAGTTCAATGCCTTGTGCTTTAGCCTATGAGGAACCACAGAAAGTTTCACACAGAAGAAGGGCAAGGTCAATTAAGTGTTTACTAAAGCAGTTTCCAGAGGTCACGTGGAAGCTGGAACAGAAGGGAAAAAGTGGGGTGGGGAGACAAAAGGAACACACACAGGCAGGATGCCTGGAGGGTACTAGGGACCAGAGCCCACTCAGACGGGAAGTCCTTAAGCCAAGGAGACAGGCAGCTCCATCTCTGTATTCTGCCAGCACAGGCCACCCACTCACTGCAACAAAGCCTGCACTGAGGGCCTCAGCTTCTCCTTCGTGACGGGGTCTGCCGGAGGCAGATCCTTGAGCTTCAGGATGTCTGCATTGGCTTCCTGGAAGAGATCCTCCCCCACCACCGCCTCCACGCGCTGGCGCCATGCGGCCAGCTTGGGTCGGCTTTCGAAGACTTGGCAGCCAGCACCAACAGGCTATAGGGAGAGACAGTCAGGTGGAGGGGCTGGACACAGCCAAGCATGAGGCAGCATGACCTGCATTAGGGACTCCCTGATTGGATCCTCCCTCCTCTACCACGTGCGTGATGGGATGAGGAATCCCTCTCCTAGGGGACAATGGGAAGTTTCTCAACATCCCTGTGGTGAGGGGTTGTGAAGCCCCATTTTATAGATGAGGACACTGAGGCTCAGTGGAGGAAATGACTCCCCCAGGGTCCCACAGCCAGAAAGGACAACATGGGCTAGGATGTCAGCTCCCTCCCTGGACACTCCACTGCCCAGCGGGCCACCCTACCCCATGGCACTCACATGCATCAGCTCTGTGATGGCCACCAAGTCAGCCAGGGAGATATGGGACCCAGTGAGGAAGGCCTGGTCCCGCAGAAACTTGTCCTCAAGCAGCTGCAGGCACCTGTCCAGCTCAGCCAAAGTGGCTGCCAATGTCTCTGGGGGCACTGGCTCACGCAGGAACACAGGGAACATCATCTGGTGGGCCGGCAGGCAGAGAGAAAGGTCAGGCTCTGCCCTAAGCCCTGGTTCCGGCCCTCATCCCTTCATCCCCAGCCCTCCAATTTCTCCTCACCTCTGCCCACCCCTTTTCACCCATGGCCACCAGCAGCCCTCATCTCCTGCTCAGACAAGGACAACCTCTACCTCTCCCTGGGTCCTCCCACAGGGCAGCCAATGGGATCCTTCTTCAATCTAAATCTGCCCATACCCTTTCCTGCATAATACCTTGCATGGCTCCCCACTGCCTTCATGACAAAGACCACAACACAGAGCCCTCCCCAGGCAGTAGCCATCCTCTCCCGCCTCTCCACCCTACCTCCTGCTCTACCCAGGCTTCTCAGACAGGAATGTGTGTGCAAATCCCCTGACATCTGGTTAAAGTGCATGTTCCCAATCAGTAGGTTGAGGTGGGGCCCGAGACTCTGCATTTCCAACAAGCTCCCGGTGACACCAATGCTCCTGGTCCACAGACCACACTTTGAGTAGCAAGGGTCTGTACTCACTCAGCTCAACTTCTCTCCATTCTGTCCTCAAATGCACCAGGCTCCCTCCCTACCAGCTTGGGAGTTGGGGGCTCTGCTCCAAGCCCCCAGAGGCTCCAGGAAGATGCAGTTAAGTTTATGGAAACCTATTTATTGCCATGAGCAGGCCCGTTTCACGCTCCCTCATACACACAGGTCACCCTGCGTGCGGGCACCACATAAGCACTCTGCAAATATTAGTGTGGAGTATACATTTCAAAAACATGCATATTAGATAAGTAAAAATCGTATGTGCATGTTGTGTTGATGTGCACTTATTTGATTATTATTAGAGTTAAACATGTTTTTATCCACTTATTGACTGTTTCTCTCTGTCCTTCAATTAAACCCCTACTGGTTTCCTTTGCCCATTTTTCTCTGGTGTCTTTGTCTGACAGCCAGTTCTAAGAGCATCTCAAAGACAAAATTTCTAACATATCTTTCCCAGCATTTTGCTTGTTTTAAGTTTAATCTTTTTTTATTTTTCATTTAAAAAAATTTTTTAGTGATCCTGTGGTGCGCCGGCCGGCCCAGCAGACAGAGCACCCAGGGCCAATTTACTTGTTTTAATCTTAATCTTTTTTCTCATATAAAATTTTATTGTATATGTAAAATCTATGAGTCTTTTCTTTATTCAGTTCTTCCAGTGTTCTTTGGGTTAGAAAGTCCTTCCATACCCAGAAATCAGACAAACATTTATTGAAATGTTTCCTCGCTTCTCCCTTGTTTGGCTTTTTTCACTTAATACCTCTCCATCTGGTAATTATGTGGGTAGCAAAGTGAAGATTTGGATTTTTTCCTCCCCCAAAAGGTAATATTCCTAGGCAGCCTGAAGTGTGCAAAAGGCTTAGGATTAACTCCTAGTAACTCAGGAATCAAGGCACATTAATGGCATCACTCGTTGGCTCCATGCCTTGGTTTCCCCTCTGAGAAACAAGTTGGTTGGACTAGGCAGTCTCTGGCATTCCAGCATTGGGTGTTCTAAGGTCTCAGGTCTGAACAGAACTTTTGGTTTCATTGTTATTTTTTTATTTTTTAAACATGAAGCACCATCCCTTGAGTATCCTGAGAGGTGTCACTGCCTCTCTGTGACTCACCTTCTGCCACATGGCCCGGGAGCAGCTACTCCGCAGGGCCGTGTGCTGCCATGCCAGGTACTCATCCACGCGGGCGCGGGCCTGAAGGTCCTGGGGGTACCAGTGGTCAGGGGCTTTGTACTTGCGGCTCAGATACAGCAAGATGGCCACACTGGGGGGACATGGCAGAGGTGAAGACATGCCCCAGTCACTCTTCAGCTATGTTGTGGAGCATTTTCACTGCTCCCATGGTGCAGAGGAGGAATGTGAGGCCCAGAGAGGCTAGGTAATGGCCCAAGGTCACACAACTCTACACTGAGCCAGCCCATCACCTGAACTAAGGGCAGCAAGTAAAAAACAAAATGTCATGGATTTCAGAAGGGGCCAGGGGCTCAGGGAAGGCTTCCAGGAGGAAGGGGAACTTAGTGTGAATCTTAAAAGATAAGAGCAACTTGCACACTACTCCCCAAAAGACCCAAAGCATTGACAGTGCCTTAAGCACGACCAGCTACCTCCTCAGACTCTCCTGGGGCTGGGAGAAGGCCTCCCAGGTGACATAGGTGCATTCTTTCCCACCCTATCCCACCTCCCTCCACTGCTCCAGCCTCCTCCGCTAGGAAGTCCTCCCTGACCTCTCTCCCATCACGTCTGGCCCGTGCAGCCTGACCCCCAGAGCTCATCACGCCTCCATTGGTGTTGGCTTGTCCAGTGACCACAGGCTCTGGAGCCAAATGGCTCTGAATGTGAATCCAGATCTAACACGGAGGCACTTTGTGGCCCTGGTAAAGGATACCACCATTCAGCCACCAACCTGGAGGCCGGTCTTGGCTCCCATCTCTCCAACCCTTCAGCAAAGCCTGCAGCTCAACTTTCAAGAAAGTCAGAACCGACCACCCCCACGTTGCACTACCACCAATTTGGTCGGGGCCACAGCATTGATTGCCGGGTGACTGCAGTAGCCTTCTCACCCCAGCCAGAGGGATCCTTTAAAACATAAGTCTGATCACAGTTCTCCTCTGCTCAAAACCCTCCAATGGCCCCATCCCCCTGTGGGAAGAGCCAAAAGCTTCCCTGTCCCCCGCACTACCATCTGCCCTCACCTTCTGCTTTTCTCCCTTTTCCCCAGCCACTCTGGCCCCCTGCCCTCCAGCCTGCACCCCACCCATTGTCCCACCTCAGACCTTCACCCCCGCCCTTACCTCCTGCCAGAACACTCTTCCCCACGTGCCAGGTACCTCCGTTCCTGCAGGTCTCTGCTCAGATGCCACCTCCTCCAGGGGGCCTTCCCTCAACATCCTACTCTTACTGTGTTTATTTTCTCCATGGCCCGCATGGACACCTGCAGTGCTACATGCTTACGAGGGTTACTGTCAGCTCTCCAGTCTAGGATGCGAGCTCCGTGTGCGCAAGGGCGGAGACACGTTCACTGCTCAAGCCCAAGCCTCGATGGGCTGGCCCTGGTGGACGCTCAGCAAATAGCCACTGAAGCTCGTTGGGTGTTCCCTTCCCCGCCCCCTGCTTCCCCCACAGGATTTGTGGGAGAAGTGGTAGCTCTAAGGTGCCTGGGACAGCGGCTGCTTGATACGTAGCACTCTCCTTGCTTCTAAGTAAGGGCTGGGCTGGCAGTGAGGAAGCCTGGAAGCAGACTGGGCCCTGTGACCTTGTGCAAGTCCCTCCCCTTCCCTGGCCTCAGTTTCCTCATCTGTACCACGCAAGGAGAGAGCAGGGATGCTGTGACAGCCCCTCCCAGCCCTGGGTGCCTCTGCCCTACTCAGCCCACTCTCCACCCTGGGCTGGCTCAGGGGCTGGGCCCACAAGCCAAGGTCCAACCCATCAACACTGGACACACAAATGGCTGACTCGCCCCACAAGGCCTGGCAGCAGCCCAAGGACCTGTTACCTCTCAGCCAAGGTGAAGTCCCCGTCTTTCAAGGCCGGCACCTTCCTCAGGGGGTTCACCTGGGCAAAGGCATCGCTGTGGTGCTGACCTACAAGGGAGAGCAGTGAGGTGAGTGTGGGGTGGGGAGAACCCTGAGCCCTCTGGGGTCTATGTCCACCCCCACCCCCACCCCAAAACCTAGGCACTAGCTTTCTGAGGCCCCTATAAGGGGGGCATCAGGGAAGAGGAGGCCATTCTGCTAGTCACTGCATCATAGACCCTGAGACCATCAGAGGTCTGCTTTTCCTGGGTCCACCCCCTTGGAGCATGGGGGAGGGTGATTCCCTTGGGCTGTAATCCACCCCCAACCCCAGCCAGTTCCATCCATAGGTCAGCTCTCCAGTCTCTTCCATGGGCTCTAGGCATGTCCCCTCTGATCCATCTTCCTATGCCAGGTAGGGAATCAGGTCCCTCTAACCAGGCTGGGTGACTTGTCCACACCCCAGAGCCCTAGCTACACTTGCATCCAGCCCTCAGGCCAACTTCACTCTTGCCAGGAACACCTGTCCCATTCAGCCACCCAGTCTCCATCAGCTAAGCTCTTCTTCCTTTCCTGTGTCAAACTCTCAAGGTCCCCTTTCCCTTGGGGGTTCCCAGGTCTGACTCACTTCCATATACACTCCCCTAGCCCAGGCCAGTGCTGGAGGCTACATGAGATGCCTCGTTAAGGTGTGTGGATCGGAGGGCCTCAGTTAAGCCAGGCTCCAGCCAGATCAGAGGCCTACCTGTGGTCCTCTTTGCCTCTCTACCGAGTAGACACAATCACCCCTGCCCATTCTTCTTCCAGAAGCTGCCTCTGTCCTGTAGGAGGTGGCCCAAGCTAGGGGTACCATGGGCAGCGCGTGGGAGGGCTCAGCTAAGCAGGGGCCTCCCTCTGGCCTACCCACGGAGCTCGGGCCCTGGTGCCTGCCCTCCTGCCTAGTTTTAGCCTTGCCTCCTCCACTGAATTCTGTTCCAGCTGTGTTCTTGGCCAGCCAGACCAGCAAACCCTGCAGCCTCGGGTGAGGGTGCTGGCCTCCCCCACGGTCCTGCCACAGGGCCCTCCATCCTCTAGGAACAAGTCCTCCAGCTGGGTGAGAAGCTCCATGGGTGAGAAGAAGGAAAAAGAAAAGGCAGAAGAATGGCAAGGAAGACATAAAAGTGGAAGGAATCTAGCCAGCAGCAGGTAGGAGTAAAGAGGAGACTCCCAGAGGGGTCCAGGTGGACCAACCCTCTCCACCAGGAAAGGAGGAGGAAGTTTAATTGTTTTCTCCAAGCCCCGGGGTTGAGATATTTCAGCTCGCACTCTACTTCCCTACACTCCTCTGTACCTGCTCTGCCTCCTCTTAACCTGTATTTGGAAGAATGTTTTCTATTCACTAGGCAAAGATCAAGGCTCTTTAAAAATACACAACTGATAACTGATGCAACGGTTTCCACACTGGAGAGCCTGACTCTTCCCGTCTGTCTGCACGCTGGCCTGACCGCGAAGCCGCGCGGACAGGCGGGGGTCGGCCTGTACCCGGGGGCCCAGATACCCCCGCCAGCTCTCCAGGCCACCTTTGAGCAGCTCCACGGTTCGCAGCTCGAAGGGGATGCCGTTCTTCTTGGCGAAGATGTAGACGGCGCGGCAGGGCTGCGACAGCAGGTCCAGGTAGAGCTCCAGGCCCATGGCGGGGCGGCGGGCACAGGAGGGCGGGCAGACCTAGGGGGCGGGAGCGGAGGACAAGCTCCGGGACAGCACCAAGAAGGAGTCGCGGCAGGAACGGCCGAGGCGCACAGCTCGGGACATCCCAAGCCCGGCCACGCGCCGCCCCCCCTGCCCATTGGTTGGCTCCAGAGAACTTTAGGCCAATCAGCGGCGCCTCCGCTCTCCCGCCTTCCCTCTCCTGGACCCAATCCCAGCTGCGGGGCTCTTTCCTTGCCGGGAAGGCACAGAGGGACCTGAACTCGGCCCTGGGCGTCGCTGCCAGGTCATACGCCCTCCCTTGACCTCAATGTCCACCCTCCCATGGGGCAGGGGGAATGGCAACGAGAAACGGGACACCAAGGGCGCTTCCAGCACAGACTCTCAGTGAATTTAGGGTGGAAAGGCCTGGGCTCCTTGTGGTCGACCCAAGCCCCCTCCTTCCATCCAGCACGAGGGCTGAGAGAGGAGGGGCTTCGAGTCCCCCTGGAACGCAGAGGGTGGAGGGGAAAGGAGGTGCAGCCGCCTCCTCACCCTATTCCTGGGCCCAGCTCCCAGAAAGGAAGCTGTGCTCGCTGGCCCTGTGCTCGCTGTGAAGACCAGACCCACACCCTGGGAAAGAAGGAGCTGCCGCTCCCCAGCTCCCGGTCGTTCTTTACACTGCAGCTAATCCCTCTCTCCCAAGCCTGAGGCCCTGTGAGGCCTATTCAGAAGTTTCCTGGGATGCCCGGGATTGCACAAAACTTCCCCACCCACTTTGCTGAGCCAAATTCCTCCAACTGCAACCTGGGGGCTCCTGAGGCCTGTGGCTAATGACACACCTGTTTCCCAGGAGGCCTTCCTGAGGTGAGAAGACCCTGTCCCCAAATCCAAGATTCAGAGAAAGCTCCTTGGCAAGAGGATCAGTTATTGGAGAATAAGCAATGCTTGAGAACAGCTTTGCCTCCCTGGCCCCCCTGGTCCCATTTAAGGAAGACCTATCCCCCAAGGAGCGCGGCTTCCCGGCCTGGTGCTGCAGCCCTCTCCAGACCGAGAATGGCCACATCCTCCACCCCCTTGGTGGCCTGCCCATCTCCACAAGTCACCTTCAGCCCAGATTACTGCAATATCCAATCTCCCTGCTTTCTCCCTGGCTGCCTCCCAGTCCTACCCCCACCAGCAGCCAGAATGTTATCAGCTATCAGAGCACTCAGTTCCTGTTTATGGTTACAGCCAAGCACCCAGGCACAGCATTTAAGCCCCTGCAGGACTGGGTCCTGAGTAGGACAGCTGCTGTCTAGATCTTCTCTTCCTGACCAACTCCTCAGGAGAGACGCAGGATTTGGGATTAACAGTAAGGACCATGTCCTGGGAGGCTAACTCAGCCAATTTATGGGTTAACCAGGCCCACAACCAACATGTGTGAGAGGCCTGCTGCCCCCTGTGCTGGCACTTTCTCCAGGAATTAGAAGGCTATAGGGCATTTGTTAATCCCACTCTTGGCAACCATCAGGGGGAAGCTGACCTACAAGGCCTGGGAAGGGGCTTGCCTTTTGGACAGAGGTGAAAACCAGGGCCAGGACAGAGAATGGTCAAATAAATCACACATCAGAGTTAGAAGCAGAGGCTCAGGCTGAGCCCAGGTTTATTATCCAAACTTAAAATGAAATTCAGCAATTAAAGGAGATAAGGTCTGGGTGTGCGTCATTATTGTGGCTGTCAGGCAGCTGTAGAAGAGGGTGGACCCCTGGCCTGGGGAGCCCCATGGGACTCAAGCAAGTCTCAGACAAGCCACTCCTGCTCGATGAGCGTGCCTCCCATGGGGCACTGGAAATGAAGGTGCTTTGAGAACTGCCGTGGGCAGTGCAAGGTGAGGCTTCCCAGATCACAGGATCATGGCCAGCACCCCAGGCATCAGCTTCTGCTTGATAGTGGGGTCCGCAGGGGGAGAGTCTTTGGCCTTCAGAATGACCTCATGGGCCTCCCAGAAGAGCTCGTCCCCTACCGCCGCCACCACGCGCTGCCGCCATGCAGCCAGCTTGGGTCGGCCTTCGAAGACTTGGCAGCCAGCACCCACGGGCTGTAGAGAAAAGGGACAGAATGGAGATGAATGGGTGAAGCCAAGGACGGGCAGCACAGGCCTAGTTTGCTGACCACAGAGCTCCAGAAGGCATTTCCACACGTAAGCACAGGCCCACCGCTGGGGAGACGGGGCACCACATAAGCAGCACTTCAGCAACTAGCCAGGGGCCCTGCCTGGTGGCCCCCGTGCCCGCAGCACTCACATGCATCAGCTCCGTGACAGCTACCAGGTCTGCCAGGGAGATGTGGGGCCCAGCAAGGAAGGCCTTGTTCTGGAGGAACTTGTTCTCGAGCAACTGCAGGGTCTCATCCAACTCTGCCAGAGTGGCTGCCAGCATCTGGGGAGATACCGGCTCACCCAGGAAAACAGGGAGCATCACCTGGGGTTGGGTAGGAAAAGAGGGGGTTAGGGACCAGCCTAGCCTTGCAGGCAGGAAAACAACTCCTCCCTCCCCCCCCCAAAAAAAACCCCACAAAACTTGGAGTTGCCTCCTGGTTCCATGCACTTTTCTTCCTCAGCCTGGCTAGGGACTCCTTTTTCCAGAAATACTCCTGTTTTCATGATTTCTGACTGGCTGAGCCTAAGGGGCATCAGAAAGAATGAGTCAAACTGAACAATGGGTTTAATACTTTTGGGGGCAGGGAGCTAGCTTAGGAACTATCTATTTTACAGCCCCTTTCCCTCTGAATATAAAACCCGTACCTTTTACAGTATAAGTAATCAGAAGGATGGGCTTTTAAGATCTCCGCTCTGTCACTTACGAACTGTGATCTTGAGCAAGATACTCAAACCCTCTGAGCCTCAATCTCCTCATCCATAATGTAGGAACAACAGAGTGCATGGTTCATTTCGTAAATGGCCAGTGAGGCCCAGAGAGGAGCAGTCAGTTGCCCAAGATGGCACAGCCAAGAAAAGACTAAGCCAAGCATAGGACCGATGGCTTCTAACCCAGAGATCTTCCAGACTAAAGAGGAGAGTTAGGAGAGAGTGGGTAGTGTCCAGGATTCCCAGAGGGAGGCATTAGAGGGGAAGCCATGGGTGACTCTCTGAGGCTTGGCAGAGCCATCAGGGACACACAGCGCATGCTGACTGAGGGAGGGGCTATTTCTTAGCCAGGTATTTCGTTTGGTCAAGCTGCTTTGGGGAGCTTGGGGTTCAGGAAACGGTTAACAGGGCTAGGATAGTACACAAGCCCTGGCTTTGGGCATCAACTTCCTCCCCATACAAGGTAGATCAGAGATAGCCCACTGGTGGCCTGGAAGCCAGTGCACATTTCTTTGGCTGCAGAGTTTTAAAAAAATATGGATCAGTTGTTGACATTTCACCAGACTTCCGGCTTCTTTTTTTTTTTTGAATGGGTCAGTCTCCATGAGTGGAGAAAGACCCCCTCCAGCTTCTTTTTAACTTAAAAATTTCTACCTGGTATCTCTGATCAGCCTCTAAGGCTGCCACTCTGGAGAAGCTTCTCCTTCGGGAGGGTTACAATGGGCTCTTAGTCCACAGATTCCCACCCAGCTTTCCTCCCTCCCTCACTAACCTGTCTTGCCCCTACAAGTCTGCATTTCCCCTTTGCTCTGATTCAGTGGTTCCAAAGTTCTTACGGTTTTAAAAAGTGTTTTTGTTCCTCTTTACATTTCAAATGCACTAATAAGTTAATTAAAAATCTGATTTATTCATAAAATGAAACACTATAGAGCATTTAAAAATGAATGAATTACCCAGATCTGCCCATAGCACTATGAAAAAAATCTAACACACATAATGCTGAGTGAAAAATGCAAGATGCAGAATGGTATGAGAGCATTGATAAAAATGTTAAACACTCAAAGCCAAACTTCATTTTGCTGATGGCTGACTACACATAAAGAAATAATGTATTGAATTGTGAACAGAAAGGATGGCCTCTCAGGAAGGACTGAGGACAGTTCACTAGTGTTTCTTTTTTTATATAAAAAAGTGATATGAGACAGGAAAAAAAAACCCATGACACAGAATTAGCCATACTTTTTAAAAATTGAGTTCCACTTCTGATTAGGACATCGACAGTCACAAAAGGCCATTGCTCACACTGTAACAAGGACACTGGAAAGAAAGTCATCTTATTTTTTCTAAAGCCTTCAAAGGGTTATGGAACTTTTAAAAAAGGAAAAGAGAAAAGAAAAGAGCATAAACCTGTGCTGTTCAGTATGGTAGCCACCAGCCATAAGTAGTTACTGAGCTCTTGAAATGTGCTGTAATCCTAGAACTCTGGGAGGCCGAGGCGGGAGGATCGATTAAGGTCAGGAGTTCAAGTCCAGCCTGAGCAAGAGTGAGACCCCGTCTCTACTAAAAATAGAAAAATTAGCTGGGTGTGGTGGCGCATGCCTGTAGTCCCAGCTACTCAGGAGGCTGAGGCAGGAGGATCGCTTGAGCCCAGGAGTTTGAGGTTGCTGTGAGCTAGGGTGACACCACAGCACTTTAGCCTGGGTAACAGAGTGAGACTCCGTCTCAAAAAAAAATGTGGCTGGTCCTGGCTGGGGTGTGCTGTACATGTAAAATACATACCAGATTTTGAGGACTTAGTACAAAAAAGAAGTAAAATGGGTCATTAATGATGTTTCTACTGATTACAAGTCAAAATATATTTTTAAATTTTTAGCTTTAAGAAACACATAACAAAATTTACCATTCTAAGTGTACAGTTCACGCAGTACAGTACGCGTACAGGTTTAAGCGTACAGTTCAGAAGTGTACATTGTATACTTAAAAGTACAGTTTAACACATATAGTTTCAGCACATTCACATTGTGCAACCATCACTGCCATCCATCTCTAGAATACTTTTCATCTTGTAAAACTGAAACTCTGTACCATTAAACTGTAACCCCACATTGCCCCCTCCTCCCACACCCTGGCAACCACCATTTTACTTTCTGTCTCTATGAATTTGACTACCCTAGGTACCTCAAATAAGTGGAATCATACAGTATTTGGCCTTTTTGTGTGGCTGGCTTATTTTACTTAGCATAATATCTTCAAGGTCCATCTATGTTGTAGCACGTGTCAGAATTTCTTTCCTTTTCAAGGCTCAATAATATTCCATTGTATGTATACACCACATTTTGTTCATCCGTTCATCTGTTGATGGACACTTGGCTATCATGAATAATACTGCTATGAATGTGGGTATCCACATATCTCTTTAGGACCCCGCTTTCAATTGTTTTAGGTATATACCCAGAAGTGGAATTGCTGGATCACTTAGTAATTCTATTTTTAATTTTTTTTTTTTGAGGAACTGCCATACTGTTTGTCATAGTAGCAGCATCATTTTACAATGGCACCAACAGTGTATGAGGGTTCCAATTTCTCCATATCCTTATCCATACTTGTTATGTGGTTTTTGTTTTTGATGATAGCCATCCTAATGGGTGTGAAGTACCATGTCATAGTTTTGATTTGCATTTCCCTAATGATTAGTGATGCTGAGCATCTTTTCATGTGCTTGTTGGCCAAATGATAATATTCTGAATATATTGGGTTAAGCAAAATATATTAATTTCTGTTTACTTTTAAAATGTGGCAACTAGAAAATTCTAAATTACATATGTGACTCACTTTATATTTCTATTGGACAGCACTTAACTAAATGAATTAAATTCCTGAGAGGCATTAGCCCTTCCTAGGTAAGTTACTTTTATTCCAATTTCATTTCCTTGGGCACAGCAGGCAGAGAAAAGGCTTGCCACAGGCATAGGGCTTTTCTGACTAAGCAGCAATTTGGAAACTGGGGGGTAGGGCTAAAAAGTAGAGAGATCTCATAGGCATGGTGATAGTTGGTGTTTAGATTCCAAAGTTCAATTGGAGTAAGCTAGCAACCTTATCTCACCTTCAAAATATTAGAAACCAGAGATAAACCCAAACTGACTAAAGCTGCAACCCAGCTCATGCCCTGATTAGCTAGAAGAGATTAGCCTCATATCCTGGGACCCAAGGAAAGTACGAGCCCTTTCTGGGGCATTTATTATATAATTCAATCTCTATTCTTCTTTTATACATAACATCAAGCACACAATAAGAAATTATGAAGTATGCAAAGAGGTAGGAAAATGTGACCAAAAATCAAGGGGAGAAAAGATAAGCAAGAGAAACAGACACAGGCCAGTCGGGGTAGCTCACACCTGTAATCCTAGCACTCTAGGAGGCCAAGGCAGGAGGATCACTCAAGGTCAGGAGTTCAAGACTAGCCTGAGGAAGAGCGAGACCCCGTTTCTACTAAAAATAGGAAGAAATTAATTGGCCAACTAAAAATATTAGAAAAAATTAGCCGGGCAAGGTGGTGCATGCCTATAGTCCCAGCTACTTGAGAGACTGAGGCAGAAGGATTGCTTGAGCCCAGGAGTTTGAAGTTGCTGTGAGCTAGGCTGACGTGGTGGCATTCTAGCCTGGGCAACAGAGTGAGACTCTGTCTCAAAAACAAAAACAAACAAAAAAATTATATTATCCTGGATTAAGCTTAAGCCTATTATCCAAAGTGAGGTGACACAAGAACAGAAAAATGGGCTTCACATGTACTCGCCATCGAATTGGTACTGACTGATTAACACTATGGTGCTCAAATGGTGGTGGTGTTAACCAGGGGGTTGGGGGGTAGCCCCACATCTGAGGGATGTGGTGAACACGGTGGAGGGGAAGGGTAAACCTCTAACCCTTGCTAGGGAGAGGCAAATATATAAAATGCAACCAAAATGTTTGTACTCTCATATTTTCTTGAAAAAAACAAAAAGAAACAGACACAGAGAGGACCCAGGGGTTGAAATTAGCTGACAAAGACTTTAGGAAACAATGATGAATATGTTAAAGAATTTATTAAAAAAGACAGATGAAATGGATGAACAGATAAGTGAATTTCAGCAGAGAATTGAAAACTAAAAAAAAAAATGGAATTTCTAGAACTGAAAAGTACGTATCTCAAACAGACTGTATTAGATGGGCTTAACAGTAACCTGGCACAACAGAAGGAAGAATCAGTGAAGTCAAAGACAGGTTGGTAGAAACCATCCAAACTGAAAAGAAGAATTCGATGGTGCCTGAGCACCTTTGGGGTGATGCCATCAATGCCACCCCCTCATCGCCCCAGCCTTACCTTATGCCACAGGGCCCGGAGGCAGTTTCTCCGCAGGGCCGTGTGCTGCCATGCCAGGTACTCATCCACGAGGGCTTGGGCCTGCAGGTCCTGAGGGTACCAGTGGTCAGGGACCTCATACTTTCGAGTCAGGTAGAGAAGGATGGCCACACTGTGGGGGTGCGTGCATGATGGGTGAGGGAAGGGCATCTTGCTAGGAACTTTATACGCAGTAGCTTCTTTAATCATCCTGACAATCCAAGGTATTAGCCTCATTTTCCAGACAAGGAAACCAGGCTTAGAATGGAGAGAGAACTTGCCCCAGGGCACTCAGCCCTTAGTGGCAGAGCTGAGAGTCTTTCTGAGGCTAATATTATATACCCAAACTTGTCCTACCACCAGGCAAAGTCCCACAATAGAGTGTCCCACCAACTGTTCAGAGACAATTCTGATCAGAGGAGAGCTTCCTGGAGGAGGTGGCATCAAAGCTGAACCTTAAGGAAGCTCAATTCTTTCCAGTTTGCATCCACTCTCGTCCTCTGGCATTCAGACCAGCCTCCCATAGCCTGACTGTTCAAAAGGCTTTCTTGTTGTCCCTTTGTTCTTATGTCATTCTTTCTGCCAAGAAGTAGCTCTTATCTAAAACGAGGTAGTTTGGCTCCTAAAATATTGTCGCAGAACAAACAAGGTCCCCTGGTACTCTCCTCCTCCCCTGGGTTATGAAGGCTGCCATGGTGTTGGACGGGGGCTAGACCTGGAAGGACACTGAGGATGTATGAATTTGGGGCCATAGAAAAGCTTTCAGGAACTCGGAGTATCCCAAGGGCTGGGCACCCCAGCCAAAAGAGCAGAAAGCCTCTGTGTCTGCCACTGGCCCATGTCTCCTGTGAAGAATCCTGCACCCACACCCCAGCTTAATGACTCGGTTATCTGTGCAGGGTGCCCCAGAGCTCCTTTTGCTCCCAGCTAATTGTTCAAGCCACCTCTGGGAGGGCTGCAGGTCCCTGTGAGCCACAGACCTCCCAAGGGTGAGAGCACTGACAGAGAAATGCACAGCCTGCAGCCCCTGTACCCAGGGGCTTCAATATTGTGCCGACACAAGAACTCAGGACACGCAGGGGCACTGGAAAGGAAGGATGTTGCTGGCAGAATGTCAGAGGAACTCAATCAGAGGTGCATCCATCCCGAGATTTCCGAGATGAGCTCTGAAACACATATGCCAAGTTCTCCTTTTTATGAGATGGGTGACTCAGGTGACAAAAAGGCTCCACCCTGTGCCCAGCAACCTAAGTACCAGTGGAGAAGTAAAGCAGATGTTTGCTGTCCCAAGCCTCTGGGAACTGGAATAGCAGGCCAGCAGGGGCCTGGGTTCTAGTCTCAACTCTCTGTGGGATGTCAGGCAAAGGGGACCGTGGCTTCTGACTTTAGTTTCCTTGTCTATAAAATGGAGGGTCAGGACAGGATGGTTCCAGCAAGGCCTGGCAGCAGCCCCAGGGTCCCATCTCAGTTACCTCTCAGTCAAGGTGAAGTCCCCGTCCTTCAAGGCTGGCACTTTCTTTAGGGGATTCACCTGGGCAAAGGCATCGCTGAGGTGCTGACCTGCAGAGAGCCCAGCATGGTGGGTGGCAGGAGAGACACTGAGCCCTCCATGGCCTGCACCCGCTCTCTGCGATGCCCAGGCCCCAATTTCATGGCTCTTCGCCCTACTGGGCTCTCCTCCTGGATGGCAAAGGCCCGTGGGGGCCGCTGTGGGAGGAGGGGGAGGCTACTCTGCCAGATGCTGCAAAATAGACTTCAACACCCCTTGCCAAGCCCCTGTGGACACAGCCCACGCCTCTGCAACAGAGCTTGCCCTACAGGGCATGGTGCCTGGGAATTCACATACACCCCACCTGCCTCCTCTTCCCACCATGGCCAGCCTCATGAACTGGCATTTGGAGTGCCCCAAGCTGCAGGGGCAGGTCACCTGAGTTAGCTGACTTCCTACAGCATCCTTCCCCCATGGACTCTCAGGCAGGGTCACCAAACACAGAGAAGTGGCCTTTTCCTGGAATCTATTTACTTGTAACCAACTTCTACTGGCCCCTGTGTCACCTTGCTCACCCTGCCCTGGGCACTGAGGACACAGAGCTGGCCCTGCCTGTAGGCTCTGATGAAGCTAGGACAGTCACATTTCTTGCCCCACTCTCAGTCCCTGAAAGGTGCAGCCCAGGAACCCTGGCTTCTACTTGAGCTGGTCTGAGTGGTTTTCTGCTGCAGATGCAGCCAGAGAGAAGCTTCTAAGGGTACTTAAGTATGTCATCATTGCCCTGCTCTATAGCTCTCAGTGGCTCCCCATTACCCCTGCATCAGCTCTTCAAAGCCATACACAGTCACCTTAACCCTCCACCCTCACCCACACCTGCTACTCTCTCTTTATCCTCCCTTCAGATGGTTCCCTCACCAGGAGCACCTGCCCCCTCCCCTAGTAAAACACACCTCTGTCTGCACCATCCACTATATTTGACAGCCAACTTGGACATTCCCTTGTCCCCTCCCTTGCCCCACACTCTGCAGAGGTAGTCCCCTGTGCAGGACAAGCGGCAGTTCCCAGAAGAGGCTAGGAGGAGATGAAGTTTCAGGCAGAGGGACAGGCCAGTGCAAAGACACAAAGGCAGGTGAGGGCCAGCTATGTTGGGGAGGAGTGTCGGGTGGAAAGCTTAGCCGACGAGGGTGCCACCAGCAACACCTAGGTCCTGCATCCCACCCGCTCCTGCCAGCTGTGTGCTTGAGGGCCCTGGCGGCCTGTCAGAGAAATGAACACCCCTGCTCAGTGTGCAGGGCTCACCAAGCCCTGTCCCCCTCCTGCTCCCAGCTACCCCCTGGGGCGGCCTCTGTCCCCAGCAGCGACAAGAGAGGAGGAAGACAGAGTGAGTGGAGGCAAAACAGGAGGAGCAGAAGAAGGAAGGGACAAAGGGGCACCCCAGTGCAGACTGGACCAGTGCAGAGTGCAGGCCTGGAAAGTCCGGTCCTGGAGCAATGCCTCACCTGCCTGCTGTCACAGAATCTCAGCAGTGGGGCCACAGAGGAGGCCCCGACACTGTCCCACCCTCTAAACCCTGCCCCCATCGCTATTCCCGAGATTCCTCAAACCCTAGGCCCAGGTCTCTCTTCCTCTCTTCAAGCCCCATTGGGCCCCTTTATTGGGCCCCATTGTCTATTCCGTGGGATCGAGCAGAGTTTGGGAGGATTCCCGAATCTTGGATCTCCCTGGTGGCTCATCTTTCTGGGCCCGGTCTCCAAACCACACCGGCGATGGCCCCAGGAAGAGGGTGGCACGGGAAGGGGTTCCTTAAGGCTGTGGTCCCCAACTCCCAGGCCACAGCGGGTTACTGGTTACCGGACCTTAGCCTGTTAGGAAAACAGGGCAGAGCATCGCCGCCAGAGCGCCCCCTCCCGCCCTTCCCCCACCCGCGCCCCTCCCCCTCCTTCCGCCCCCGCCTCCCCAGTGTCTGGAAAAATCATCTTCCATGAAACCTGTCCCTGGTGCCAGAAAGGCTGCGGATCGCTGCCTAAGGGGTGTTTGCCTCCCCCACCTCTCAGTTCCCCAAACCCAAGGCCGGGCCACCTTTGAGCAGCTCCACGGCGCGCAGCTCGAAGGGGATGCCGTTCTTCTTGGCGAAGATGTAGATGGCGCGGCAGGGCTGCGACAGCAGGTCCAGGTAGAGCTCCAGGCCCATGGCGGGGAGGGCTGACAGGACTCCCGCCCAGCAGGGGACAACAAACTCCTGTGCGGGGACTCGGGTCTCAGACCAGGCCCAGCGCGGCCACGCCCCCGGCCGCCACGCCCCATTGGGCGGCTCCTACGCCTGGGACTTTGGGCCAGGGGACCTGGGGCGCGTCCGAGGGGCTGGGCCCACGGGCTCCAGAGCTATCAGAGGCGGTGGCCAAGGGACAAGTCGCCCCTGGGGGGGATCTAGCAGAGGAAGGGCTCCAGTTCCCGTCTTTTCGTGACTGGCTCGTTTCACTTAGAGTAATGTCTTCTAGTTGCATCCACGTTGCAGCGTGTGTCAAATTTCTTATCATTCCTATTTTACAGGTAGGGAAACTGAGGCACTGAATGATTCTAGACCCAGAAAGTCTGGCTCCAGAGTGCATCCACTTGGCTCAACACTCCAGAGATCTTGGTGCCAGCAAGTGACAAAGCCTCAGGTTATGTTCAGCCTCTTGTGGTCACTCACATCACTCCAACTGCACACCCTGGAATGTGACAGCCTTGGTCTTCCTGCTCCTGCCAGGGCAGTGCCCTCAGTCACTTTCCCTGGGTCTGTTTCTTCGCTTCTCCAGGCCTCCGTTTTTCCGTCTTTAAAATGACAGGGAAGTGCGAGCCTTCCAGGGCCCTTGCAAGTCTACGCCTCTGGACTCACCTGTTGAGCCTTAAGCCCAGGCCTGCCCCTTGCCAACCAGAGACCCCCAGGATCACCACCGGTTAAATGGTATCAGGGTCATGTGCCATTTCCTAAAACAAGTCCAACTAAAAATGTGCCAGCATCGAAGTGATGGTATGAGGAGCAAGATAGCGGAGGAGAAACACCGCCAGACAGAGTGTCTCTGCAGAAAAGACAGCTTCTAG
>VBSM01000282.1:196784-207820 GCA_008086735.1 Cheirogaleus medius | reverse complement strand
GCAAGGAGAGACTGGGGCCCCATTCTCACTCTTCTGAAACAGAATAATGCTCATAATGCTCATTTGTAGGACATTACTTTGTGATTTTATTTGCTTGTGATGTCATTTTCTGGTTTTGGTTTCAGGGTAACGTTGGTCTCTTAGAATGAGTTGGGAAATGTTTCCTCATCTTCTATTTTTTTGGAAGAGTTTGTAATGGTTTGGTTTTAATTCGAGCATTTGATAGAATTCACTAGTAAAACCATCTGATCCTGGGTTTTTCTTTGTAAGAGTTTTTTAAAATTAATATTTCAATCTCTTTACTTGTTATAGGTATATTCAAATTTTGTATTTCTTCCTGAGTCAGTTTTGGTAGATTGTATGTTTCTAGGAATTTGCTCATTTCATCTAATTATCTAATTTGTTTACATGCAGTTATTCATAGTATTTCTTTATAATCCTTTGTACTTCTGTAAGATCGGTAGTGATGTCTCCACTTTCTTTCCCGAAAAGTAATTTGAGTCTTATTTTTTTTCTTGGTTATTCTAGCTAAAGATTTGTCAATTTTGTTGATCTTTCCAAAGATCCAATTTTTGGTTTCATTGATTTTTTTTTCTATTTTCTATTTCATTTATCTCCATTCTCCTTCCTTCCTTTCTTTCTTTCCTTTCTTTCCCAGACTGAAGTACAGGCCTGATCATAGGTCACTGTAACCTCAAATTCCTGGGCTCAAGTGATTGCCTCGCTAATTTTTTTCTTTTCCTTTCTTTTCTTTTATTTTTTTTAATAGAGATGGAATCTCGCTATGTTGCCCAGGCTGGTCTCGAACTCCTGGGCTAAAGTGATCCTCCTACCTTGGCCTCCCAAAGCACTGAGATTACAGGCATGAGCCATCATACCTGGCCTATTTCCATTCTACATTCTAATCTTTATTATTTCCTTTCTTTTGCTGGTGTTGGGTTTAGTTTGGTCTTATTTTTCTAGTTCCTGGTGTAAAGTTAGGTTATTGATCTGAGATTTTTTATTTATTTATTTTTTTTTGAGACAGAGTCTTGCTCTGCTGCCTGGGGTGGAGTGCCGTGGTGTCAGCCTAGCTCACAGCAACCTCAAACTCCTGGGCTTAAGCAATCCTTTTGCCTCAGCCTCCCAAGTAGCTGGGACTACAGGCATGTGCCACCATGCCCGGCTAATTTTTCTATATGTTTTTAGTTGTCTGGCTAATTTCTTTCTATTTTTAGTAGAGACAGAGTCTTGCTCTTGCTCAGGCTGGTCTCGAACTGCTGACCTCAAGCAATCCTCCCACCTCAGCCTCCCAAAGTGCTAGGATTACAGGCGTGAGCCACCATTCCCGGCCTGAGATTGTTCTTTTTCAATGTATGTGTTTACAGCTATAAATTTCCCTCTTGGCACGGCTTCTACTGCATCCCATATATTTTGGTGTGTTGTCTTTTCATTTTCTTTAGTTCAAAGTAATTTCTAATTTTTCTTGTAATTTCTTCTTCCACCCACTATTTGTTTAAGAGCATGTTGTTTCATTCCTACATACTTGTGAATTTTTAAATTTTCCTTCTGTTATTGATTTCTAATTTTATTCCATTATGTTCAGAGAACATACTTTGTATGATTTCAATCTTCTGATATTTGAGACTTATTTTATGACCAAACATGTCTATGCTGGAGAATATTCCTAGTGCTCTTAAGAATAATCTTTATTCTGCTATTGTTGGGTGGAACATTATGTGTATGTCTAGTAGGTCCAGTTGGTTTATAGTGTTGTTCAAGTCCTCTGTTTCTTGTGTGGTCTTCTGTAGTTATTCCATCTATTGTTATAATAAAAGCAGGAGCTGGGCATGGTGGTGCACCTGTAGGTGGCCTACTTAGGAGGCTGAGGCAGGAGGATCACTTGAGCCCAGGAGTTGGAGGCTGCAGTGAGTTATGATCATGCCACTGCACTCCATCCTAGGCAACAAAGTAAGACTCTGTCTCTAAAAAAAAAAAAAAAAATGCTGTATAAAAGTCATCAACTATTATTTTTGACAATGTAATCATATTTAACCTTTAATTTTAAAATTCCTTTTGGAAACAAACTGGGAGGACCTTTGGCCACCATCTGCTCCGGCATCAGACCCTACAATTACACCAACTGCCCCTGGTTCAGCAGCCATAATAGTTGCTCCAGTTTTTTATTAGACAAAGAAACAGAATTGGTTTTTAGCATTTTCCCTGAGGAAGGAGGCTCAGAGGGCTGGGCCAGCCAGGCCCAACAGGATGGGCTGCCTCTGGGGTCACTTGTACTTATGCAGAAACTCACAGATCCTCTCCTTGACCATCGGATCCAACGTGGAACAGTCCCATTCTGCCAACTTCACCAGCCGTTCGTGGGCTTCCCAGAAGAGGCCAGAGCCAATGCTCAGCTCCACGCGCATGCGCCACTCAGCCAGCTTGGCACTGTTGAGGAAGACGTTATGGCTGCTTGCCATGGGCTGTGGGTAGATAAAGAGGAAGGTGTGGTCAGTCTGGGGCCCAGCCCCACCTGAGTCTGCTCCTACAGCCTCAGGGGCCCTCCCCATCTGCCTCTGCAAAGAATTAGTCTTCTGACCCCCACAGCCTGGGCAAGGGGTCACAGACTCTGGAATAGATGCAGGGTGGGGACAGTGGATCCGGAATCTCTCAGGGTCTTGGTCACTCCCTCCCCTGCATGGTAGAGGCCACATAAATGCACCACACCCACATATGCCTTCAAATGCACCATGGATGCCCCTCACACCCAACCAAGAGAGCTGCCCAGCATAGCTGTCTGTCCGGAGCTCTAGAAATGAGGCCAGGCCAGAAGGACAGGTTAGAAGCCTCTGAACATTTCCTGGAGAGCCCAGTGGGAGGAGGGGGCATCTGGGATCCTGGCTGATTGACTGAGAAATGCAGTGTTCTCCTGATTCTGGGCTCAGCCTCCAGCTCCTCCCCATACTGGAGAATATTTGTCAAGCATGGAGGATCGTGACCCTCCCTGATACAAAGCACCCTGTGCTTGCTGTTGCCCCCCAGGTTGAGTCCAGGCACCTAGACCTAGCTCCCGCAGCTCTCCTGGTGGCTCTGCCTCTGCCTCTCCGGCTTCATCAGCCTGTTCTCAAGGTACAGCCCTACTGGTCACAACAACAGAGGAGTCCTGCCCCTGCCCAGGCTGTGACCCCCCACTGCCCCACCCCACACCTGCATCATCTCCACCAGGGCCACCAGGTCCGCCAGGGATATTTGGTCCCCAGTGATGAACATTCTGTCCTGCAGAAACTTCTCCTCGAAGAGTTGCAGGCTCTTCTTCACCTCTTCCAGCATCTGCTCTGTCTTCTCGGCTGGAACTTCCTCCCCCGTGATCATCGGGATCAGCAACTGGCCCGAGTTGGGGAGAGAAGAGGAGAGGAGAGGAGGCTCCAGCCCCAGCCCCACCTGCCCCCTAAGCCTCTGCATCCTTGTCTGCTAGACAGACACTGGACAGTTCCAAGGTCATAAAGTAATTTCACTTCTTTTAACAGTTCTGATTGGTGGGTGTTGTCTGGGATCATGTGTTCAGAAAGATTTGGGGAGCCTGGCAGGAAAAAATCCTGTGATTGATTAGTGATGTCTGTCACAGGCATAGGATTAAAAGTAGGGATACATGTACTGGTATTAGTCATCTTCACTCTGGCATTCTCTAGTTCAGAATGAAATGTCTTGAGTACTTTCCTGGGGTGAGTAATATCAGACCCTCCTAGGTGCCCTTCCCTTTGTCTTAACAAGACTCTTTTATACCCAGCAGTTCTGTCCACACTCCAGATAGCTCAGGCAGGAAAGGGAGCTGAGGAAATGAAGCTCAGAGAGGGATAGAGACTAGCTTGAGCTCACCAGTGGTCAGTGGGGCCAGGACTAGACTCCAGGCTTCCTGACTCCCTTGTCCTCAAACCCCAGACGTGGCTTTGCTCACCTTGATCCAGAGTATCTTGTTCATGGGCAGTTGAATGGCCGTGTGCTGCCAGGCCATGAACTCATCCACGCGTGCACGTGTGTGCAGGTCTGGCGGGTACCAGTGCGAGGGTGCGCTGTACTTGCGGCACAGGTAGAAGAGGATGGCCACACTGTGGAAAGGACAGGTCAGGGACACCACCCTTGCCTTTCTGAACGCCCCTGCATGGCCCAGGAGCAACTGCTGAGTTCTCCCTGCACAGGCAGGCTCTAGATGCTGATGTTCCTCCTGGGCAGGAAGGAGCCCAAAGGACCCTAGGAAAGGCCTACCCTAAAGCTGCCAGACAGTCAGTGAGGGCAGGGAGGGAGACCAGCAGGGTGAGTCAGAGCTGGTGGGTGATGTAAGAAAAGGCAGGCCAGTAGGGGGACACCAGTGCTGAAATACCAGATGAGAGGGAGACAGGGAGAAAGGAGAGTAGGTGCGCGTGGTGGGTGGGTGGGAGGAGGGTGAGGAGTAGTGAGATGGCCGGAGACATGGTGGAGGCCACGATGGAGGCCCCAGGGGGTGCAGGGAGTACGTGGACTTAATCCTCAGGGTTCAGGGTTACATAAGCCAGAGGATGGGAGGATCCCTCCCTCTGGTGCTGGATGGAGGATGTGCCCAAGTGCGTAGAATCAACGACAGGGAGTGTCATTGTTGTCTGGGAAGGGCAGAAGCTGCAGGGACACTGGAGGGGATGGATGGGAGACTGCTCTAGGGGGATGTCCCATGCCTTGCTGATTGATGACTAGTGTGAGAAATTCCACAGGACAAAGGACTCAGTTTCTTCATCATCAACAACAAACTGCAAAGGTACAACGTCGGGGAGTGGGGGGAGCTAGAGATTAAAAGAGGCAGGGGAAAGAGACCCACCAGCTGCACTACTTAAAACTTCTTGGGACCCCAATTCAAAAAAATATTTATGGGATAATAGGAGACTTGTCAATAGGAACCAGATATTTGATGAAATCCAGGAGTTATTTTATTAGGTGTCCTAATGGTATTGTAGTGATGCTTTTTTTTTTTTTTCAGAGCCTTTATCTGTTAGAGGTAGATTCCTAAATATTTATGGACGAAATGATGGGGCATCTGGATGGTGGGGTGATGGAGTTGGATACAGATGGTGCCACATGGGCCCGAAGTGGACAATGGCTGGAGCTGCGCCTGGGTCAGTGGGTCCCTTATGCTCCTCGGGGGTTAGTATTCCTTCTACTTTAGTGAACGTGTGAAATGTCCCACATAAAAAAGGCAGACTCTCGCACTGAGTCTCCCAGGAGGAGCAGAGACACACAGCGGAAGGGCCCTGGGGAAGACGTTACCTTTCGGATAAGACAAATTTCCCATCTTTGAGGCTGGGCAGCTTCCGCAGGGGGTTGATCTCGATGTACTCCCTGCTGTGGTGGTGACCTGGCAGGTGCAGGGGAGGCCTGCGACTGTGAGGCCCCAGGGAAGAGCGACCTGGGACTCCCAGAGACGGAAATGCCTTCCTTTCTGTTTTCTCAAGAAGGGGAAACTGAGGCCTTGAGGGACACTGTGGCTCGTCCCAGGTCACAGGGCAAGGCAGTGGCAGAACAGGGACCAGGATCAGGGCTCCCACCTGTCAGCCTGTCTCCACCCCAGGCTCAGCGACTTCCATAACCTCCTACCTGTGCCCTGGGACCAGGACGACCCGTGGGCTCAGAAGCTAGAGGCCTCCATCTGCTTCCCCCAGCGCTGGGTGTGAGCCCTGGGGGCCTGGCTAACCCCTCCTGTCACCCTCACTCTGCTCCCTGTCGAAGGGCAGCAGGGCAGCTGCAGCTGGCAGCACAGGAAGCCCAGGCCCAGCACACAGTGGCAGGACCAAGATGTTCAAAGTGGAGCCTCTCACCCGCAATCGGGGTCCCCCCAACAGGGAACCTGACATGGGGGAGGAGCTGAAACACTCTCTTGGACAGCTGCCTCCAGTTGGACACATTTCTGGGAGCTCCCCTGAAATCCCATTCATTTCTGCAACAGCTCCTCTGTCCCCTCCTCTACGTTCTAGAACCTTCTGCTTCTGCCAGCTGAGCTTCTGGAGCCCCTTCTGTGCATGGGGTAGGGCTGGAACCCGACCCCCTGAATTCCCAGAGTCAGCGTAGCGCTGAGCAGGTCTGCACACCGGGTGGGGTGGTGTGGACAGGCTGCACCTCTGCCCTTGCGCCAGCCTGGTGGGCAGGTGCTGGACCCCTGAAGGAGAGGGAAGGTGAGGGTGGGAGCCACAGATTCCCAGCTGCTCTCCCTCCGCCTTCACTCTAGAACAGCCTGTTCTTCTCTGTGTGGGGACTGTCATGAGCGGACTAATGGCTGTCTAAGGCAGGCTAGACAGGGACACAGCCTACGTGTTTCTTGGCACCTTTTCGTTCCTGCGGACCTTTGTGGGGTCGCCTCAGCCTCTGTCTTTACTCCCCAGATACGCCCCTCCCCATGTGCCTGTCCCCGGGAGCAGGCCTGTGGGCAGCAGAGGGGCTGACCTTTCAGCAGGTCCACAAACTGGAAGTCGAAGGGGATGCCATTCTTCCTGGCGAAGATGTAGACGGCGCGACATGGCGCGGACAGCAGGTCCATGTAGAGCTCCAGGGACATGCCGAGACACGCACGGGCCCCCAGCTGCAGCGGGCCAGTGCGGACCTGAGTCTGTGTCCAGCCGGAGCTCCTGGCCCTGTGCCCTCTCTGTCCTGGGCCCAGGACCCTGCATTCTGGAACTTCTTGTTTCCCTTGGTATTGTCATGAGGCCAGGAAGCCCGGAATTCTCACAGCAGCAAGAATTCCGAGGAGCCAGCTCGGGAGAGGCCCTGGCACAGGGTTGGGGTGGGGGGCTGTGCTCTGCCTTCTCCTCCCTCATCGGCCTGTGTCCGCTGGCGCCACCTCACAGTCTGAGAAGGGCTTATGCATAGGAATTCCCAGGGTCCAAAATGAGGATGAGGCCATGAGAACCAACCCTGGAGGGTTCCAGAAGTAGGGATTGAGGTTACCTAGAGGTAAATCTAGCCTGAACTATGGCTAGAAAAGGATCAGGAGGGGGAGACACAGGAGTCTGGGGAGCTGTAGGGCCACTGGGGAAAACATCATTGGGGAGTCAGGGGCAGAGGAGCCCAGAAACTTCCTGGCCTGGGCTGGGACAGCAGTGGCTGGACTGTGCAGCTGGTGGCTGAAGAAGGCCACTAGAGCCTGTGGGGAGGCCTGAGCACTACTCGCTCCTTGCTGTGTGACCTTGGGACATTCCCTGTCCTGATAGGCCTCGGCTCAGCAGTGGGACAGACCCGCTTCCCTGGAGGCAAGTGGAGAGCGCACAGTGTGTATGTTGCAGACTCAGCGCAGCCACTCCTGCAGCCCCTGCACCAGCTTCTGGGCCAGCTGGGGGTCCTTCTGGACCTCCTGGTGTCCCAAGGCTAGAGGATGAGCTTGTGGGCCTCTGGGATGGGCTTGACACCCAGGGCAGCCTCCACGAAGGCCTGCACACTGCCAGCTGGGGCCGATCTTGGAAGAGGTCGCAGCCAACAGCAGTGGGCTGGGGAGACAGGCCAGCTGGGGTCGGGGCTCAGCACTGTGCTCAGAGACCCCCCAGGAGGGAGGCAGGCAGGCAGGAGAGCCTTACCTGCATCAGCTGTGTGTCTCCACCAAGTCTCCCGGGGAGACCTGCTCCACCTGTGAGGGGCCCGGCCGGGGGACCCCTCCGGCTGTGAGGGACCCCTCACCCGGGTGCTGCAGGGCTGACGTGCATGTCCCAACAGCTGCTCCAGCTGTGCAGCACCCACAGGCTGCCCCGAGAAGTGGGGCAAGTGAGACTGGGCAGGGAGGAGATGGGGCAGCTTATCCTGGGCCCTTCCCAGCCTCTTCAGCCCCTCTCCATCCCTGCCCAGCCACCGGCAGGTGATGGCACCTGCGGCGATGTGCTCAGAAGGATTCTGAAGATTCCTTCAGGCTCCAGGGAAAGAGAGCGTGCTGTGATGGACTAGTGATGTCTTCCCAGGTAATGGAAGAGAAGCAGTATGTATACCAATGGACAGGGCCAAGGAGTCTCACTTTGCACAGATAGACATGGGTGGCAGGCAGCTGGGTGGCAACATGCCACCACACCAGGTACTCGTCAACATGGGCCCAGGCCTGCACTCAGGTGGGTGCCAGTGTGCCCCTGTCTGCTACTTGCAGCTTAGGTATAAGAGGATGGCCACGCTGTGGGCAGGGGGTGCCAGATATCTCCCTACCCCGAGAGGGCCGGGAGGCTCCATCGCTCATAGCCAGGGTGATTTGACCAGGTTTCTCTGCCTCGGGGGTGGGGAGAGGACCTCCCACCACCACATCCCCTCCAGGCAGCCTCTCCCCACACCCAAACCACTCAAAGTGCCCATTTCCAGCTCTGCTCCTCCCTGGGCCCCTGTTTCAACCTCCCCTCCCAGCTACTGCCCAGGCCCTGCCCTCCAGCATCAGGGTCCCCGCTGGGTGTGAGGGAGGCAGAGCTGCTGTGTGCCCTGCCCGAGGGCTCCCCGTGTTTCTGGGTAGGGGCTCAGCAAGTCCCCTTCCTTCCTTCCTTCCTTCCTTCCTTAATTTTTTTAAAAGACTAGGTCTCGCTCTGTCACCCAGGCTAGAGTGCAGTGGCATCATCATAGCTCACCGAAACCTCAAACTCCTGGGCTCAAACAATCCTTCTGCCTCAGTTTCCCAAGTAGCTTGGACTACAGGCACAACCTACCATGCCCGGCTAATTTTTCCTTTTTTTTTTTTTTTTTGGTAGAGACGGAGTCTCACTATGTTGCCAAGGCTGGTCTTGAACTCCTAGGCTGAAGTGATCTTCCTGCCTTGGCTTCCCAAAGTGCTGGGATTACAGGCATGGGCCACCATGCCCAGCTGAGAGTCCCTTTTCTTGATCCCCCTTGGGTCCCGAGCATGTGGTGCCCATCTTCCATTCTCAGGCAAGTCTTGGGAAGTGGTTGCCCCATTACTCCCATTTTACAGAGGAGAAACCTGGGCCACAAAGTTCTGCCACCCGCCTGCGGGCACTGAGTGAGAACACGAGGAGCCAGGGTTCAAAGTGGGGTCTCACCCCGGGCCTGCCCAACTCTTATGACTCTGAAAGGATGTGCTGGGGATTTGGGGGGAGAGGCTAACCTCAAGCCCAGGCCTGGCCCTCTGGCTCCATGTTGTCCAGGCCTGGTTGGGTGACCCACGTCCTTTCCTCACCCCAGCAGTTCCAGCTGGCTCAGGCTCCCAGCTCTAACCCTAAGCAGCCCCTGGGTCTAGCCCCTGCCCTAGAGCTGGGCAGGCTGAAAGGAGGGAGGTGCTGCAGTGGTTTGGAAAGGTCTCCAAGCGAGGGGTGATCAGCTTTCTGCCTCCTCCCTGCTCCTCCCCCCAACCCTGAGCCCCAGAACCAGCCACAGCCTGGTCCTGACCCTGCGTGGACACCAGGTCACCATGACCTCTCCAACGGCAGGAGGCAACCATCCCTGAGGGCAGGCACCTTCCCCAGGAAGTTTGCCTTAAGGAACTGAAAGGACAGTCTTGCTAACGGGCTAACATGAAAAAATAAATAAATAAATTTCTAACTGGCAGCCTCATAGAGTGGCACGAACTCTGTCCCTAGGGCTAGTAGCATGAATATCTCTCCTACAGAGGTGTTACCTAGCAATTAAAAGAAGCTGAGCTGACAAAGGAAATCATAAATCCTCATTCACATTGGCCAGGGCTGGTCAGTTCATGTCCCCAAAGGCAAAGGAGCCTGGGGTGGAGGGGCCAGGTGAACAGTCTGACCAACTGTCATTCTAGATTCACTACCTGGAGACAGAAAGGTTTTCTTGAGTTTGTTTAAACAGCCTTGGCAGTTCCTGGGCGGATGGCAGAAGCACAAGCTCCCCCCACCTACTCAAGGAGAGACACCCCAGATGTCCCTGCTGTCAAGAAGAAAGAAGAAACCAATCCCTGTGATCAACCCGAGTGAGAGACAGAAAAGGCTGAGCTCAGCAGTTTTCAGCTGTCCTGTGCTAATCGGGCTACGATCATAAATCCCCCCGCCCCACCCCCTGCCCTCCTTAGCCTGCCCCAATAAGGGGTCAGAGTCACGTGGCCTCAGGACCTGGGCCTCTCTTTATTTCCTGGTGCTGTGTCCTCTTCTCTTTCGAGAAAGAGTAAAATAAACTCTGTGCTTCTTTCTATCCCCAACTCTGAGGATTCTTTCTCACCAGCGTACGGACCTCACATCTCGCAGGAACTCCGGCTCCAGGTGCTCCCTGGTGGGCTGGGAGGAGGGCAGGCTCAGCGCAGGGCTTGGCCCCTTGGCACCCCCTCCTTGAGGCCTGACCCAGCCACCTGGCTCACGCCAGGCCAGCTCCACTGCCGCAGCTCACAGGGGATGCCATTCCTCTTAGTGAAAATGTGGATGGGGTGGGCGAGGCGAGTGTAAGTCCAGGAAGCACTCCAGCTCCATGGCTGCACCTACCTCCAAGGGTTGCTCAGACCCTCTGGCCAGTGCTCTCCCTCCAGAATGGGGCCAGAGCTCTGTGCACCTCGCTGGAGCCTATTTCCTCCGGACTGGCTGAGTGGCCACCAAGCCGCCACCCCTCCCTGGCCTCTGCGGAGTGGAGGCAGGGGTTGACAGCAGCCTTCTCGAAACTTCCAGTGGAGGTGCAGGCAGGCCGGGAGGACTCGCTTCAGGGTGTCTGTAAAGCTTTCAGTGTCTTCGCTTCCACTGCCCCTCGCCCCGTGCGCGCTCACAGTCACGCACTCACACGCACAGACTCACGACTCACTCACATGGCTCAAAAGCCCATCCTTACCTTGTTGCGGTTCCCTTTTCAGTGTCACTTCTCCCTCACCTCTCAGCATCCCCTTCACATGCCTCAAGAGCCCAGAATACACCCCATCTCCAATGCCTCCAGTGCTTCCCTCTGCTGAGAGCACCAGCTGGGATTCAAGGTCACTTTGCCCGTCTCCTGCAAGGAGACCTGGGACCTTGCCTCCCTTGTGCTGACCCGCAGCATGGTTGGCTCAGCTGGGGTCACTCTCCAGGACTTACCTGCCACCTACACAGCATGGAGACCGACTGACTAACTTTATTGTTTATTTCTTTTTTTTT
>VBSM01000282.1:182966-196684 GCA_008086735.1 Cheirogaleus medius | reverse complement strand
TTCGAACTCCTGACCTTGAGCGATCCGCCAGCCTCGGCCTCCCAGAGTGTTAGGATTACAGGCCCAAGCCACTGCGCCTGGCCTATTTACTTCTTGTACTTTGTTGGAGTGTTTATTGGAAGCAAAACCATCCAATTGTTAATCACCAAAAAGCAGCCTGCATGCACCAAGAAGGCACAGGCTGCCGCCACCCAACCCTGATGCTCAGGGTGCAGGGATGATAGAAAAGCCCAGGAAAACAAGCCAGGGTGTCCCCGAAAGTGGGAAGCATCTCTGCAAGGGAGAGACAGCCAGAATGGGACCAGAGAGGGAAGCCGCACACCAAGTGCCTCCAGGGCAGGACAGCTGCAGTGTGGTTGCCGCTTGGGGTGCTCCAGGCTAGGAATGGCACAGGGTGGGCCACCAGTGCCACAAGAGGGGCGGGCAGGTAGATCAGAGCGTGGTGCTAAGGACCCCATTTATTTGTCAGCAGTGACATCTACAGTCACATCCAAAAATTGCATGCCCATCAGCCACGTAACCTGTGAAGACCTAGGGGCAAACTGGGGTACTGTCCCTCTCTCAGAAGGTGACGCCAGCATACTGCTTGGAAGTCTGAGTTCCACGGGCTTCTCCTCCAGCATCTAGGTTTTCATAATTCCAATGTCCTCCCTTGGTCCCCCAACCCTGGGGGTTGTAGCTTCTTGCAGTGTCTACCTCTGTGATAATCTGGCATCTCTCTGTCTATAGAGTTCTCCAATGCCTGGTTACCAATTCTTTTTATTAAATTCTCCCTGTTAAAATAACTAGGGTGGATTCCATCCCATGGATAAACATGGAGGTTTCTATGGTAATGTATAATCCTACTGTTTGTTTGCTATTATTATGAAACTGTCCTGGAAGACAGGAGTGCTTGTTAAAAGAAATCTTTTAAGTTTCCTAGACTTCAAAGACTGTTACTACATCCTGTGAAACATCACTTGTATCCTTTACTAGTTACTTATAATATATAAAATCACTTATATCCTTTAATTGGTTACTCACTTTAATTGGTTCCTTATTTAATATTTTATCGTCCTTATGAGGTTGTGTTGACTTGTTATCGGTGAGTTTACTTTGGATTAACCATCATGAGACTTACTGGCAAATGCTTTTACTCCACGCATATAATACAACAATGTAATAAAACCAGCAACTCTTGGTTCCTCATTCAAAATGTTCATAATCTTTACTATATTTGAAACACTGATGATATTTGCCAATTTTTAATTGGTTTGTTTTTCTTCATGTTATTGTTTTTGGGAGCTCTTTATATATTGTGGATTTCAGTCTCCCCTACTGGTTATATATACCACACCTTAGGAGTAGCAATGCCAAGGACACCAGGGGTCCTGCCTATGCAGAGCTCCTCCTGAAGCCGGAGACAAGGGACTGGGGCAAGATGGACAAGAAGAAAGGAGAGAAATAAGGAACAAAATGAATCTTTATTGCTAATCTCCAGACCCCCACCTCAGACTTCTCAGGGGATCCTGACGATACGACGAAGCATGCCCGGATAGGCCTCTGGTGGGGGCACAGGGAGCGTTTTTTTGGCCTCCTGTTCCAGGATTGTCAAGATGAGGCCATGGGCCTCCTGGCACAGCTCGGCACCCAGGAGAGCCTCCACTCGTCCACGCCACGCTGCCAGTCGCTGTCGTCCCTCAAACACGTCATAGCCAACAGCCACGGGCTGCAGGGACAAGAATGGGAAAGTTGTGGGGATACTAGAGCCCCAGTGCTGGAAGCACAGGCAAAGATGTCAGGGATATGGTCCCCTTCCGCAGCCCGCACATGAGGCCCAGGCAGCGCGGACAGCCTCCAGAGCTCTGGCCCCAGTTCAGCCAGAGACTCCCTCTGCGATTCAGGGCAGCCCTGTGGCTTTCCCCAGGCCTCAGTGTTTCTGTCTGCCTTGTGGGGGTGGTCCTAGAAGTGACGCTGACCACAGCTGCCACCCCACACCTGTATCAGCTCCTCCAGCGCCATGAGATCAGCCAGTGTCACTTGCTGGCCAGCAAGAAAGGCCTTCTCCCCCAGGAAATGGTCCTCCAGCTGTTGCAGTGCCCGGTCCATGGCGGTCCTGTTGCGGTCCACCTTCTCCTCAGGCACCCGTGTCCCAAGGAGTGGTGCCAGCACCTGATGGGGACAGACGGTGGGCTCAGTCTATGGCCTCCGCCTCCTCCCAGCTTCCTGATGGTCAACCACTCTCCAGATGTCTCCTCACCCGGATCCACAGGGGCACGCCAAACGTGCCTCGGATGCAGTCGGCGTGCCAGCCCAGATACTCATGGATGCGGGCACGGGCCTGCAGGTCAGGTGGGTACCAGTGGTCTGCCGTCTGGTACTTACAGCTCAGGTAAATCAGGATGGCCGTGCTGGGAACAGGGTGGGGGACACAGGCCATAAGGGTCCTGGCACCAGGCCTTTACCCCGAGCTGTTCCCAGCCCCCAATGGGGCCCTGGGGCTCCTCTGATTTTGACGGACCCCCCTCTAGACTCACCCTCCATCCCCAGCTGCCCAGCACCGTCTCCCCCCACTCCCCGCTTTCTTTGTTATCTTGGACGCTGCCTCTTGGCCAGACTTTCTGCTTTGCACTTTAAGAATCTCACGTCTGTGAGAGCCCAGCAGGTGCCCTATGAGGTAGACTCTTATCCCTTTTGCCTTTCTCCTCACTGCCTGTGGGGTCTGGAGGACCCACAGTGGGGACAACCCGAGGTCAGGAAGGTAAGAGGGAAGGGAGGCACCTTTCCGTTAAGATGAAGTCACCATCCTTAAGGGCGGGCACCCTCTGTAGGCGGTTCACCTGGGAGAACTCCTTGCTCGCTTGTTGCCCTGCAGGGGAAGAAAAGGTCTGCAGTCTCCCAACAAAGCTGGGCTGAGAAACAGCCTGGGGGCCAGAGGGCTGGGCCAGCCCCACACCCTGCATGGGCCTCCCTGCCTTGCCACGTCCTGGGGCAGCCAAGGGGCTTTGGTGGGTGAAGAGAAGTTATTTAGCCAGGACTGGGGTGGGCCAGCAGGGAGGAAGCAGAGTAGGTGGCTCAGCTCTCTCCATCTCTCTCTTTCGTTTTTTAATACATAGTGTCTCACTCTGTGGCCCAGGCTGGAGTACGGTGGCACAATCATAGCTCACTGTAACCTCGAACTCCTGAGCCCCAGCGATCCTCCCTCCTCAGCCTCCGAAAGTGCTGGGATTAGAGGCGTGAGCCACCGTGCTGGCCTCTCCCCATCTCTTCCTTCTCACAACCGCATGCCGTTCTCCCAAGGTCTTCAGGGCTTTGTGAATTTCTTCTTTTTTAAAAAGGGCTTTGTGAACTTAAATGCGTGCTTTCGACGCAGAACTCTGAAAATCCAGGTAAGTATTTTCTTTCCACTCCCACAAAGCAGAGGGTAACATTACCCTCCTCCACAGAGGGCAGCAAGCCAAGCTTCGGAGAGGGCGGTGGCTTGTCCAAGGCCCCTGAGTCGAGGGCATTCTCCAGTGGGAGACGAGATGAGGGGGCTGGGAGGGGACGCTCGGGAAGGCGCCAGGCGAGGGGCCGGGGGCGGGGGGAGGCGCGCGGAGTCTGCGGACACACGGGACTGGCTGAGCCCACCTTTGAGCAGCTCCACGGTTCGCAGCTCGAAGGGGATGCCGTTCTTCTTGGCGAAGATGTAGACGGCGCGGCAGGGCTGCGACAGCAGGTCCAGGTAGAGCTCCAGGCCCATGGCGGGGCGGCGGGGACAGCCGAGACAGCAATCGCGGCTGCGGTCGGGGCCGCAGCTGTGGCCGGCGCAGAGTGGCCCGGAGAAACGGGGGCTCGGGCCCCGCCCCCTGGGGCCGCAGCCAATGGAAGCGCGCCCCGCCCCCGCCCGCCGGTTTCCGCCCCGCCCTGGGGCAGGGTCTGGACTGTGACCCGCGCTCTGCCGCCAGATTCCTGCGCACTGCGGGGGGGGGCGACTCGGGGCAGAGCGCTCTCAAGGGGAAGGCGGGCCGAGGGTTGGGGGCGCACAGCGGGGACCCGGGGGCCCGAGGCGGAGAGGGTTGCAGCGTGGGGAGGGGGACGCGGGTGCAGGAGACCGCGCTGGCAAGGAGTTGGGCAGGCAGGAGCCGGCGTGCTTTTCGGATCCCCAGTGTCGGGGATCTTACCGCGGTTCCAGGCTTCGCCCTGACCCGAAACGGCTGGGCCCCGCCGTCCCGGAAGCCCCCGCCCACCGACGTCTGAGCGCGCTTTCGGAGCTTCGTTTCCGGACGCTGCGGCGCGGCACAAGAGGGGAGCGAATGGGACCCTCACTTGTTATCGCTGGGGGAATCTTAGAGGTCGCCAGTGGGTCGCCACGCCTGCAAGTGTGTCCCAGGCTGCTGGGAACGTTGACTGGAGGGTTCGGTTTAAGGAAGAACTTAGTACAACCCAAGCCATCCCCTGGCAGGGCAGCTGCCGAGCGAAAGCCGAGCTCTCCTCAGTGGACAGGGTGGGCTCCGAGCCCGACTGCTTCGAGAACCTCCGTCCTTCTCTCTGTCTTCCTCTCGCTCCCCTCACCCACCCCTGCATCTTCCCAGGGACCAGGGGGACGCCCGGGCCTGGCGCGGACTCCAGCTGAATGTTTCAGAGTAGCCAGTCCCTTTGGCCGGGGACTCAGGCGGGCGAACCACAGCGCTTCCCTGAGAGTCCTGAAGTTGGAACTCGGGAGAGAGGAGGCGGTCCCTCTGGGAGCACAAGTGGGAGCTGGGGCGCCTGTGGTGGATTTCCAGAGTTCAGGGAGCAGGCTGGACTGGAGAGAGAAGCTGAGTCAGAGAAAAGGAGAGCGGGGGACAGAAGCAGGTTCTGACTGCAGTTCTGCCACGGTCTATCCCCACCCCACCCCCCAGGACTGGACAAGTTTCCAGAAATCCCCTTTTTGGCCTAAACCAGTCGGCACTGAGCTTCTGCCCCTTGTCGGGAAAATAATTCTGACAAACACAAAGAGGTTCCAGGAAAAGCTTAAGAAGCCCTGGTGGGCTGAGGGTTCAACTAGTGTGGACGGAAGTTGGAAAAAGAAATGGCCCAAGAAGTTTGTATCCAGGAAAGGAAACCAAGGGGCTGGTTGACCGAGTTGGGTTCCAGAAGAGCCTGAGAGTGTCCCGACCTCGTTCATTGCAGGTTCCGATGGGCAGATTCCCCTGGGCTGGGCCCCCTCTCACCCAAAGGATCAGACCTGGCTCATGAACAGGGAGTGCCTCTAAGCTCTCCTGGCCTCCATCCTCGGGTGGCCAGGCCCAGGTGGCTGCTCATGCATCTTTCCTGCCCTCAGAGTCCCCTCCACCCTCAGCAAGGACCTCACCTGGCCAGTTAGTTCCCCTCTCCCCCTTCAACTTCTCCCCCTCTTCTGGCTTCTTCCCCCTTGCACATACCTGCTTGAATCTTGTCAACAGTCTCTCCCCTCTTAACCACTAACATTTTTCCTCCTGCTCATCACTTGGTTAAAGGCATCACTGACAAGCTATTGCCATGTCTGCATCACATGCCTGCCTCTTACCCTTTGCAACTTGGCTCTGGGCCCCCAAGCTCCCAAGATCCCTAAAGCCAGCAGCCTCGGTCAATCTCCTGTGGCCAACTGCTGCCTGTCTCCCCACGTCCAGAAAGAGTAGGGAGAGAAGGGACAGCCTCAGCTAAGCCAGAAGGAGAAGGAGAGAAAGACCAAGGGGAGGAAATGCTAAAATTTGATGCTCAAATCCAAAGGGGATGTATGGCAGGGGAGTGATGTGGCAATGACAGCCTTTGCTGAGGTTGGTGGTTGAAGGGAGAAACAGAGTGTGGCAGGGACTCCAGAAGAAACTCATCCAAGTCACAGGAATACCGTTAATGTAAGGAGGATGTCTTAGTCTGTGTGTGCTGCTGTCACAGAATACCACCCACTGGGTAATTCATAGTGAATGGACACTTGTTGGCTCATGGTTCTGAAGGCTGAAGAATCTAAGATCAAGGGGCTGGCATCTGGCAAGAACTTTCTTGTTGCATCATTCCACAGTGAAAGTGAAAAGAGAGGGTGACAGACAGAGAACAAGAGGTCACGTTTACAGCTTCAAGCCCTATATAACGGGAATTAATCCATTCATGAGGGTGGAGCCCTCATGACCTAAACACCTGTCATTAGGCCCCATCTCCAACACCATTGCTTTGGGGAGCCCCCCCCAACACCGAGTGACTGAACCTGCAGGAGCGGAGTGACTGAGCCTGCCTCAGGCAGGGGGAAGCACACCCATGGCTGACCCTGCTGCTGAGTGACTAAACCTGCCTTGGGCAAAGGGGAGTGCCCGAGACTGAGAGGAGCCCAACGGAGCCTGCTGAGCCTGCCTCAGACAGAATGGCTGCTGCCACAGCTCCGAGAGGAGGGTGGACCGGTGCTTCCCCTCTCCCAGCTCAAGAGCAGTACAGGAAGTCTGTGTCCCCTTAGCCCCCACCATAGCAGCTGCTGGAGTTTTCTGTGCTGAGTGACTCCCGTTCTGCACCAGGGGCATGTCTCCACCCTGAGCTGAGCTGGCTGGGCAGCCTCAGTTGGTGGCCTTCTTGCCCCCAGACATTTGGCCCAGGCAGTGGGCAGGAAGGCATGTGGAAGAGGTCCCAGTCTCAGCGTCAGGTGGCAAGTGAGAGGCCCATAGGGAGGGTGAGGAGGAACACAGGACAGCAGGGGTCCGTAAGTGTGCCCCTTCCCCACCTCCCCTGGAAAACAGCCATATTGGATTTTACCTAATCTGGGAGATTCAATTTGCATAAGTACTGGCTCCCAGGGCAACCGAAAGCTTCTAGTGCCTCAGGCTGAATCCAAGTAGTTGCTCCTCCTCCCCCCACCATTCACTTTAATAGGAAGTTCAGCTTGATCCAAGAGTTACTTGAACTGCTACTCCTCCCCTGGTGGGAGCATCCTCCTAGGGGAGTTTTCTGGGGTTAGAGAGAAGACTCTCTGGTTGAGTGGGGCCACTTCATCTCCTCCCAGGCAGTTTACCCCAGAGGAGGGGAACTGGTCCTTTATTCCCTGCATACCTCTTAATAGCATTTGTGGAGCTGGAGGACAGGCTAACCCAACCTGACCCCACCCAGCCTAATTCTACCACCCACCTCTACTATGATGGTGAATAAGGTCTCACCTGGAAGTACCAGGGCCCCCCCCCCAGGGACATTAGAGGAATTCTCCTGAGGAACTAGAGTGGGTCACAGGATCCAAAAACAACAGTGCAGCTTGTTCCCTCCAGCAAACATCATCTGCTGACAGGGAGGTTAATTTACACTCCAGTCACAGCATTTACTGACTCAATAATAGAAGGTGTGCTACTGACTCAGAAATAAAACTAGAAATGACATTATCTAAACAAAAGAAAATCCAAAAGTGAGAAGCCAATGTCTGCTCCAGATGAGAAGAAACCAGTGAAAGAACTCTGGAAGTATGAAGAATCAGAGTGAAAGGTCACCCTCAAAAGGGAACACCAGCTCCCTAGCAATGGTTACCAACCAAAAGCAGAATATTGAAATGACAGATAAAGAATTTCAAACATGGATTGTAAGAAAGCTTAATGGAATACAAGATAAAATAAAAACCCAACACAAACCACAAAAACAATGCAGGAAATGAATGAAAAATTCACTAAAGAAATTGACTTAGGCCGGGCGCGGTGGCTCACGCCTGTAATCCTAGCACTCTGGGAGGCCGAGGCGGGTGGATAGGTCAAGGTCAGGAGTTCGAAACCAGCCTGACCAAGAGCGAGACCCCGTCTCTAAAAAAAAAAAAAGAAATTGACTTATTAAAGCAAATGCAACTTCTGGAAATGAAAAATTCATTCAAGCATTTAGAAAACACAGTGGAAAGCCTTAAGAACAGGTTAGATCAGGCAGAAGAAAGAATCTCAGAGATTGAAGATAATACCTTTTCATTAAACAAGTTAGTCATAGAAATAGAGCAGAGAAATCAGAGGAACCAACAAAGCCTACAAGAAATGGGATTTGTAAATAAGTGTAACATAAGAATCATAGACATCCCTGAAGGTGACTAAGAAAATACACAAGGGTTGGATAATTTATTTGAGGGAATAATTGAGGAAAAATTCCTTGGCCTTGCTAGAAATCTAGACATCCAGGTACAAGAAGCTCATAGGACTCCTGGAAGATTCATTACAAAGAGAAATACACAACAACACACAGTCATCAGACTGGCCAAAATAAACATGAAGGAGGCACTCCTACACGCTATAAGGTGAAAGCAGCTGGTAACCTACAAAGGGAAACCCATCATACTAACTGCAGACTTCTCCTCTGAGACCCTACAAGCCAGAAGGGATTGGGGACCCATTCTCAGTCTTCTCAGACAGAATAATGCCCAGCCTAGAATTTTATACCCTGCAAAACTAAGTTTCATATATGAGGGGGAAATAAAGTCTTTCTCTGACAAGCAAACACTGAGGGAATTCGTCAAGACAAGACCTGCCCTACAGGAAGTACTCAGAACTGTGATATTCACAAATCAGCACAATAAACACTTACCAATGTAAAATTACCTAAAAGCTAAAGATCAAAGGGCAGATACCCAAATGGCTCAAGAGATAAAACAAAGCAACAAATTTCAACCCAACAAGATGAACTGAAAACATCTCACTTATCAATTCTTTCAATAAATGTGAATGACCCACTGAAGAGACATAGGTTGGTGTAGGACTTCCTGAGGTATGTTGGTTTCCTCCAGAGATTTGGTGATATTTATACATCATGTACTGGGAAATAATTTGGTCAGAAATTTTGTGGATTATCTTTTAGTACCTTAACTATACCCCATCTGCATATAAGTCCCATTTGATAAGTGAAATCTGAAAGGTCAAAAGAAAGGGGGCTACAGGAAGTCCATTTGGCCCAATTATAATCTGTCTATAGTTGTTTGGCACCACTTTGTATCCATTTGTCTTTTTCAGATTGTGGGAAATTTGTCTGATAATCAACAATGATAATATCAGGGATGAAGGCAGGTATAAATTGCATGGAAAAAGTATGGGAGGGTCCATTTGTGGCTGCATATTTAGCAGCCTTGTCAGCCCTGTCATTCCCCAGAGATATAGTACCAGGTCTCCTTCATATGGGCTGAACAGTGAACAATAGTAATTTTACTACGGAGGTGAATATCCTGCAATAGGTGAACAATTATATGGCCATTAGCAATAGAAGTACCAGCAAAGTTTATGAATTCTCAGGGTTCCCAGATTGTGCCAACAGTTGGCAGACTGCAACTGGAGTTGGTGTAAACAGTGGCAGATTTCCCTTTTGCCAATGTGCAAGCTCTAATAACATTGCTGCCCAACCAAATACATTTGCCCACTGCCCAAGAGGAAGCCAATGCACTGAGACAGCAGGGTTTGCAGCAGAAAAAGAGTTTAATCCACATAGCGGGGAGACAGGAGAAATTTCTGAAATCTGCCTCCCCAAGAATTTGGGAGACAGGGTTTTTTGTTTTTGTTTTTGTTTTTTGAGACAGAGTCTCACTTTGTGGCCCAGGCTAGAGTGAGTGCCGTGGCGTCAGCCTAGCTCACAGCAACATCAATCTCCTGGGCTCAAGCGATCCTACTGCCTCAGCCTCCCAAGTAGCTGGGACTACAGGCATGCGCCACCATGCCCGGCTAATTTTTTCTGTATACATTTTTTAGTTGGTCAATTAATTTCTTTCTATTTTTTTAGTAGAGACAGGGTCTCGCTCAGGCTAGTTTCAAACTCCTGACCTTGAGCGATCCGCCCACCTCGGCCTCCCAGAGTGCTAGGATTACAGGTGTGAGCCACCACGCCCCGTCTGGGAGACAGGATTTTTAAAGACATTTTGGTGTAGGCAATTGTGTCTGCTAATTGGCTGGGTTTGAGGCGGAACCATAGGGCTGTAGAAATTGTCTTTTTTGCTGACCAGGTTCTTGGATGGGGATCACAAGACCAGTTGAGTCCATTCCTTGGTATTCCTCAGTCATTCCACTGGAATACAGGAGCTGGAAGATGCCTCAGAAACTACGCCTAGGTTTCACAAAGGTGATGTTATCTATGGAGAAAGCTAAGACTTTTTATGACCACCAGGTATGTGGTTCCAGAGTGGCAATTTGGAGAAGTAAACAGGGGGACAGGGGCTAATTATTACCATTATTTTTATTTAGGCCTGGGTCTTATTTTTAGCTAGGCCCTTACCACAGTTCTCACCTTGCACCTGTTTATCAATTTGTAAAGGCTGTTTCAATTCCCCCTTGGGCTTTCACTCAAACTCATTCCTGAGGTGTGGGCAACATGAGAAGGGAAAGGGCAGGCGACTGCTCTGGCTTCTTCTGGCTGAGAAGGGACAGAGTTGGGGATGGGCCCAGGATAAGGAGAGTGAAACCGTTTTGCAGCCAACTGTAAATATCCACAGGTGCTGGGTTTTGGACCTAAGGTTTGCATGATGAGAACATTAGTACCCATATTTACAGCCTTAGCATAGTACTTAAATGAACAATGGACTATTACAGCAGTCTGCAATCTTTTTGACACCAGGGACCCGTTTTGTGGAAGACAGTTTTTCTACGGACAGAGGTGTGGAGGGTGTGTCACTGCCTCGACTCCACATCAGATCATCAGGCATTAGATTCTCATAAGGAGCATGCAACTTGGATCCCTCGCATGTGCAACTTGCAGTGGGGTTCATACTCCTATGAGAGTCTGATACCCCTACTGATCTGATGGGGGGGCAGGGCTCAGGTGGTGATACGAGTGATGGGGAGCAGCTGTGGGTACCAGTGGGGCTTCACTCATTCACCCTCCACTCTCCTTCTGTGGCCTGGTTGCTGATATGCCGTGGCCCAGTGCTGGTCTGCAGCCTGGGGGTTGGGGACTGCAGGACTATGAGATAGATAATACCTAGCTTCAAGAGTCCCTATAGAACTAATCCAAAGTTCTGGGGAATCCAAGTGAATAATCCTGAAAACCAAGCAGATGTGGGGTCACTAGTAGAGCCCTGTTGTAGCCACACAGCTTGTTGGGAATTTTTTCTATTCGGGTTTCTACTTTTCCTGAGTTACAGCAGGTAGTGTTTGACACTGCACAGACTCCCCCTTGTTTAGCCAACAGGAAATCTAGCACTGCCTGATTATCTAAGACTACCTGGACTTGCGAGTCGAGGGACTTTCGTTGAGCCCTAAGGCTTTTTGCAGTTTCTTCTGTGATTGATTCTAGAGTCACAGACAGATTTCTAATCATGTCTCTGTTGGCATACACTCTGTAGATAGGGACTAGCATTTCCAGCAAGCTTTGCTACCAGGCATCCCGGTATCTTCCTGGCAACCCTCTCCTAAGAGGTCCATGGGGAACTTTATCTGGAGACTTGTAGCTAGGAGAAAACTCAGGATTCAGTCCAAACTGTAGGCAAATAACAAAAATTCACAGTGTACAAGACTAGAATCTAATACCAGGTGGACTACAGTTTTTTATTTCTGCACCATATTTTCTCTCTCTCCAGCGTCCCATTTTTATTAAAGAAGGATCATAGTAGGATCAATTTACTTGCCAGAATAAACTTTACTCTTATTATACTTGGCCTGATTATTTGCATAGAGTGCAGCAAGAAAAATTATTACCCATATAGGCTTTTCTTTCTTTTAAAATTGTCTCTGGTGGAACTTTTGCATAAGGAATCTCAGGTTAGACTTGAAAGCCCCTCCAGTGAAGCCAGGGACTTGTCCGTGCCATTAGGTACCTGTGTGAACTGCATAAATTCCTCTTTTCTCAAGGTCCCAAAGTGACTTGGGTTTCCTAGACCTGTCAGAAAGTGACATTCTTTATTCACCACAGATCAGGAAGTGTTATTGATGAGGTACCTGGCCAGTTTTTCAAAGGGCTTTTTATAGGCCTTATGAAGTCAACCTTAATTCCTTAACACAGTCTGGGCACCTCTGAAAATATGCCATTCTAGTCAAAGCCTTGGGAAAATAGCCAGCATCTGCCATTATGTCCTATTGTAGAAAAAGATAGATTCTTATTGAACTTATGCAAATAACAATATTGCCATAAGTTAAGAATACTCACAAATAGTTTTCAAATTCTGGAGAAATCAAGTATAGAGAAAAATTAATGCTTCAAATTTTCCTTACAAGTATATACTTTGTTATAAGCTATAAATAGCTCAAAAGAAGAAAAAATATTTTCTCAACTTCTGGAAAACAAAACACAAAAAGAATCAGTGATATTTTAAACAAAAAGTCATAAAAAAATTTAGTTTGGTCCCATGTAATTAATTTCTGTTCTGTTTGAGGTTGAGTTCTTGATACTCATGGACATCTCAGATTTCTAATTAAAGTTCCGGAAGTTTGTTTTGTTTTAGTCCAATGGTACACAATCTCCAAAGTTATCAGAAGCCTGTATTCAAGAGAATGTCAGTCCTTTCTATGACTTTCCTTGAAGAAGCGAACTTTGGACTTAGCCAGTTTAAAAAACCCACTTTCTGAGATGAATCAAAGTAAAATAATAATTGTCTATGGATGACAAAAGTCTTAGACTAGCCATGGTTAAAGAGACAATTGACAAACAAAGTTGGTTATTTTTGTGGCATATAGCAATTAATCATAATAACCATAATTGTTACTGATAATGTACACCAAGACATATCAATATTTTACAATATTGGAACATATATTAATAACATGTTTATACAAATATAATCCAAAGAAAGTTAAACGCCATTTCATATTTGGCAATGCTTCCCGTATGGTTTTAACATGACGAATGAGCCTAATATGTCTCTCTCAGACTTTCAGTGGCCCTAATATACAAAAGCTAGTATGAGTTCAAAAGGCTGGATTTAGCATTTGGGTTCTGGAAAATTTGTCAAATATCAAAGGCTTGAAACATTTCTTCAAACAGAATCACAAACCACTATAAAATAATGGTCATTTATTTTACCAAGGGCGATAGTCATCAAAAGATTCTAAAGGCGGTACAGGAAGTTAGATGGGTGTAAAACTTAACCATTTTAAAGTTTAGTTTTTTTAGTTAGTCAAAAAACCTAATAAAGACAACATAGGGATTATCTTGGTATAGCATAAAATCTTTGCTTCTTTTAGGCAAGTTACCAAAAAGGTAGAAAAACTTTCTGTAGTGTGATTTTTTTTTAATTAAAAAAAGGAAACAGGTTATAGAATCAAAATGAGTATATTATGTAATTTTTCATTAATAGCAAATTAATATCTCAATAAAACTTTGTTGTTTTAACCAAAATCAAATTTTAAATTATAATCAGCTGGATCACATGCAAAATTCCTTCATAAATTCCCTTTTATGAACTTTATCCCAACCTGCATGGACTATCTATAAACATGTCTAAAACTTTCTGTTTTGTCCTAACTTTCCCTTTTCCTCATCATGTGAGGACAAAAAAAATTTCCATACAAGATCCTTTGTCTACAATATTATTCTCTTTTCTGTTTAACCTTTCTTATCAAAAATATATTTCTGTATTCTTTGTCTTTTTTACATCTCTTTCTCTTACTCACAAGTTACTTTTTATTTTGTTTTTATTTTCTTTCTAAATCCGCATTTTGATTCAACCTTTAAATAACCTCTGAATTTGACAAAATTATGTATATATTAACAAGAACACATTTTATGCTTCCTTTATAATTTTCTTATTAAAAAATATCTTATTCTTCGGTACACTTTATATATAGAATCACATGCATTGACTAGAATTTTTATTTTTAGTAACTTTT
>VBSM01000282.1:167239-177329 GCA_008086735.1 Cheirogaleus medius | reverse complement strand
GACCCTGACCAAATGGCGCGCCCTGCTGTGTGGATGGAGGCGAGACCACGTCCCTGTGCTGCCCCGGGCCACTCTGCGAGAAGGAAGAAAGTGAAGGATAGGTGCCTGGAGGGGTCAGTGAGGGTGAAGAAAGGGGTCCAGAGCCATAAGGGAGGGCAGAAGAGCTAGCAGAGGGACCTCCAAAGACATCAGAGCTGCAGCCAGAGCCACCACCACAGCCAAAGCTGCCACCAGCACCTCAGCCACAGCCTGAGCCTGGGCTGGTGCAGCCACAGCTGGAGCTGCTGCCACGGCTGCCCAAAGGTCTTCTTCAGCACGGTGCTTCCTTCTCATGGCAATACGCCGTCCTTAGATGTGCTTTGTCATTCTCTGGCCTTCGTGAAGGCTGCTGTCCTCTGAATTAACATCTTGCACAGTGATTTGATATAGCCTGTTTGGATACAGAAACATAAAACACTGTGCATAGGGAGTTCCTCCCATTTCCCAACACGGCGACAGAACGAATAACTGGAGAATAGTTTTATAGCTCCATGATGCAGTATTACACCAATATATCATCTTTTTCTTCTTCATAGGCTCATAACTGTATTCAGACCAGTTTTGAAGAATATAACCCAAAGCGCTATATTTAGGAATTGAATTTTTGTTTCCCATAGTCACACACAAAAACACACATGCACCAAATGGACTGCAGTTCCAACAAATAAGCCTAAGGAGTGACAAATACAGTCAGAGGTCCTGCTCTCCCAAATAAATGGTTGGGGCCCTAGCCCAAATGGGAACTCCAGAGAAATTCCCTGAATGGAGACAGGAGTTTCTCTATTGTTCTGTACCTTCAAACAGCACTAACCTATCTGGATGCAAATGCCAAAATCCAAAGGTCAAAGGTTCATTCTTTCTTGATAAGCAGGGATGCATTTGGGGCTGGCGACAGTGGAGTCAGTGGGAGAAACCAAAACCAATCTCCAACAGAAACTCAGCCAGACAGCAGCTAGGGAAGCTTTAAAGTCTCTCTCCGTTCCATGGCCACCAAGCCATGAGCAATGGATCCCAGACGAGCCCCCAAATTGTTAAGAGCCTACAAGGGGGAGTTCAATGTTGCCCACGCCACAGAAAGCCAATTACTAAGATGACAAAGATTGTCAAGGAGGAAAGGATTTATTGCACAGACATGTCTTCTGGCAGGGGAGGTTATGAACTGCCTCAAATCCATCTCCCCGACCAGTAGGGTCAGGGTTTTTTTCTGGGGGAGAAATGAATAATGCATGAGGCAAGTGAGCATCACTACATGTCTGGGGTGGAGTGCAGGGCATACAAGTGCAGTGAGAGATCATGCTAGTACATATGTCCCATGGTCAAAAAATGGTGGCTATGTCCCTCCCAGGGCAGGGAATTTAGTATTATGATGAGCTAGGGGTTAATGTTAGCCATTTTTTCAGCCTTGTGCACAGGCTCAGGGGGTCTTTGGGCATGGTCTATGGTGGAGTATCACTTGTCTTGTCTTGGTGGTGTGAGGTTTTGTAGTTACCTCCTGGCTGTAAAGAGGTTCTGCTGTTCCTGAGAAAGAAACAAAAGAGAATGCATCAGTGCAACAGAGAGCTACAAAGTTCTGGTCAGCAAATTGTACTGAGATTTCTCTCTTTCTTATCTATTTTCAGAGTGTAGCTGTTAAGCTACCAGGGCTGAGATAAATCTCACTGTCAAGGTCATTTAGAGTTGTCAGTCCCAGTTATAATGTGAGCACTGAAAACTCATTTGAAATATGAGATAACTAAAAACATTACTGAGAAAACATTTTCTTGTTTATGGAGCAGGGTATACCACCCAGGTTACCAATCAGGTCTGTTGATGCAAGTGAAGGCTTCAAACTTGCTCAATTTGATTGGTTGATGCAGCTGAATTTTGACTGGTTGATACGGCTGGGTCCTGATTGGTTAGGTCAGGTGAGCTTTGAAAGGCCCCAGGTTAAACAGAGGTGTGGGCTTTCTGGGAACTCACAGTATTTGACCTCTAGTCAACAAATGGCTCATTGGCTACATTTAAAATTTAGGTCCAGTTAACCATTTGGGATCCATCTTGAATGATTGGCTTTTTTGGGTTTCTCTTTATTTACAGCTGCTATAACCTGAGGCTGGATAATTTATAAAGAACAGAATTTATTTTCCCACAATTCCGGAGGCTGGGAAATACAAGATCAAGGTGCCAGCAGGTTCAGTGCATGGTGAGGGCTGCTCTTTGCTTCCTGAATTTTGAAGGGGACACATTCAAACCAGGACAGAATTAAATCTATTGATTTGTACAAGATCTGAGAGCCATAAACTCCTTTGTAGTTCCTCACCACCCTGTAGTTCCTAATCCAACTGACGCACGAAAGTGACTCCCAATGCTGGGGGCCACTTGAAGTCTACATGGGTCCTTGGCTTCATGCAAGAAAGAATTCAGGAGTGAGCCAACAAAATAAAGTGAGAGAGATTTATTCAGAAAGTATGGAAAGTTAGAAAGTATACTCCACAGACAGAGCAGAGGCAAGTTCTCCCTGCAGAAGGAGAGAACTGGCCCCTTGCAGATGAGAACAAGTCCCCTGGTTTCTGTTGCCTTTCTATTTAAGCAATAGGATAAATAAACAAGGGAAGGAATATTCGTGGCAGGGGCGGTGTTTCTCCACCATCTTGGTTCTAACTGGTTGGAACTCACACTGCCTCCATCCTATTTTGATCAGGGCAATTTGAAGCTTTGTTTGGAGGCTTCCTGACTCAGTTAGGCAATGCCTACAATGATGCCCAACGCAATGCCCAAGACATCGCCTGCCCCAATGCCGCACCCAAAACAGTACCTGCCAGTTCCCTGTCTCACTCCCCCCTCGGAGTTAATACTCCCCCTTAATCTTAAGGGGCTGCAGAAGGATGAAGGATCTGTCTTCTGTAGCTTCTTCCTGCTGATCTTATGGGCATAGACCCTGCCTGGATCTGGAGGAGTAAAAATCTCTGAAAACCTAGTCTAAGTTTGCTTCCTTGTTCATGTTCTTGATCGGCTGGTGGAATGGGTTGGGTGCCTTGTATTAGCATCTTATTAGCATGAAATTGTTGCAACCTAGAAGAGACAAAATTAACAAGAAGGTTAAACAATCAAGGGCTGAAAAGAAGGAGCAAAAAGAGTGATGGTGGGGCCCAGTTATGGGAGAAATCAGGTAATGGATGGGAGATATTTTTTGACAGAGGACTATATATCCCTTGGCAATGTGGTTCTGGCATTTTGAAGCCATTTGGCTCATTGCAAAAGGTTGTTAACCCTGGCTTCAACCTCACTGGAGAAGTTAATACAAAAGCAACAAGATGTGTTGGTGAGGGCACAAACTCCCCCTTGTTCTGCCAACAGGTAGTCTAAGGCTATTCAGTGATCCATCCTCTGATTGGCGAGAGCATCTTGAGACATTTGGAGGGCCTTGAGACCTTGACGTGCATCTTCAGCATTCCTTGCTATGAGGATAGATGTGTTATACCCCTGGGGGCGTATGAAAATAGATTGGGGTTCTTCTCCACTCATGGTTTTAGAGCATAGGTTAGTTATTTGAGGAGTGAAAGAGAAGAAGAAGAGATGCAAATTTTGTGTCACTGTCCCCTCCAGTGGGGAGGCTGAATTTTCGATAAATTATGAGCATGGCATACCCAACAATCACTTAAGTTTTGACCCTCAGCCAGGGCACGTGAGAGTTCAGTAAAAAAAAAAATTGGTAGACAAGGTTGATATAAAAAGCGGGAGCATTATGATGGCTACCACCATAATTGAGAAATTAGGGCATACTATGGATCCCTCACACTGAGAACCAGAATACAACAATTAAACCCAAAGCTAACCATTCACTTATCTGAAGCAGAGTGACAGTTTCTCTTCCTCTTGAATAGGACCTTTAACTCTTCAAGAGGTTGGCTTTTGTAGGCAGGCTCTCGTGAACTTCCTTCTGGGTCTGCCTGAAATGGCTCAGGAGAAAAAGTTTTAACCCTAGGTAAGTGTCCCTAGCTGACAACTCCTTGAAGTTTAGCAGCAGTGGGAACACTTAGTAATACAGGAAAAGGGCCACCCCACCTTGGGTATAACTGGTGCTCAGGATATCCCTCTTTCCAAGATTTTACTAAGACTTTGTCTCCTGGTTGTATAGGGGACTTGACCTCTTCCTTCCAGGGGGAGGGGAATATTTTATTTCCATATCTTTGGATGGCTGTTTGGAGATGACTTGGGTTAATAATATGGGTTAGAGTTCTATGAGTTTCTTTATCAAATACAAGTCTGAGGTTAGAAAGGGCCTCCCATAAGTCATTTCAAATGAACTAAGCTTTAAGGTTCCTTTTGGGGCTATCCTAATTCGTAGGAGGGAGACCCAGTTTTCAGAGGTCTCCTGATAGTTTTGCTAATGTCCTTTTCAGGACATGATTGGCTTTCTCCACCTTATCTGATGATTGAGCCTCCAGGAGGAGTGGAGGTGATAGGTAATGCCTAAGGCTGAGGACACCTGCTGAGTCACTTTGGCAGTGAAGGAAGGCCCATTATCACTTTGAACACTTCTTGGTAATGCAAATCATGGGATGATTTCTTCAAGTAAGCATGTACACACTTCCAGTACTGTCTCCATCCTAGAGGAAAAGCCTCTATCCAACCCATGAAAGTGTCTATAAACACTAACACATATTTTAATCACCTGAAGGGTGGCATCTGGGTAAAATCTATTTGCCAGTCCTCCCCTGGGTATGTCCCTTGGTATTGTACAGGTTGAAGTAATGATGGAGACATGGGGTGGCTTCCAGGATTAATATAGCACAAAGTTCACAGGCCTTGGTGACCCTCTTCATAGTTTGGAACAAGCCCCTACTACAAAGCATGTGAGAAAGAAGTGTAAATAGTGGGGGCTGAACTTTTTCTTTTGCCCAAATTCCTTTCTCATGGGCCTGGTGAGTCATACCTACAAATGATAAAATCTAACTAAATAGGCTTTGTTGATCCAGTATAATGTGGCTTACTTCCCAACCTGATTCTGGTATAGCATCACTTGAAAGGTAGAAGATCCTTATCTTAACTCAAGAGATCCTCCTGTCTGGACCTCCCAGAGTGCTCAAACCTTTATCTTAAGCATTTCCTTTCCTCTGGTGTTTTAGACAAAGCCTAACTCTTTCAGCCAATTGTCAACTAAAGAATCCTCAAACCCATCTATGAGTTGTAAGCGCCCCCCCCCCCCCCCCCCCCCCCCCCCCCCCCGCCAGCTTTGAGACCTAGTGCATTTTTGGGCCAAACCAATGTATGCCTTCTATGTATTGATTTATGGCTTTACACGTAATTCCTGTCTCCCTGAAATATATAAAACCAAACTGCAACCCAGCCACAGTGAGTCTACTTGCTCAAGGCGTCTTGGGCGTGGCTCTGGGCCACGGTCCTTAAATGTGGCTCAGAATAAACCTCTTTAAGTTATTTTGAAGAGTTTGGCTTCTTTTCCATTGACAAGATTGGCGTCCAACATGGGGGTCAGAGAAGGCTCAGGACCCCAAAAGGAGTAGCCCGAACTCAAAGTCAGGTACCTGCATGGTCCCTTGGGCCTTCCGACTCTGAGCTTCTCCTTGGGCAGAACTTGTAAGTCTTCCTGAGCGCCAGACCTCCGGTTTTTGGTTGGTGGTCTTGGTTTATTCTGAGTTGGTTCTTTTCCTAAGAATTTGTTGTTCGAGATCCTAACTTGACTTGGAGGTGCATTCTAATGGGTCTTTTTCATTGTCTCTTCCTCCCCAAATTAATCTCAATTGGCTTTTCTGCACATTTGTGAAAGGAAACTGAACTGTTTTGTTTGTAGATAAATGAGAGGCTGAGTTCCTCAGCTCCGAAGAGAAAGGGCATTTTACTCCTCCCAGTGGAAACGCAGCCCTGCATGACTGGGAGCCTGAGTGGGAGTTGCCTGGGGTTATTCCCCAGGGCACAAGTGGCCCTTTAGGAAACCTCCCAACAAATTAATTAAAAGAAGGCTCATCCAGGAAACACATGTAAGACCCCATCACTTGATGTTTTGTGCCCTCTTGGAGGTAAGAGACCCCCAAAGAGAGCAACTGAGACATGTGAGAGGGTGGGAATGGCTCAGTGGTGGAACATGGGGGAGCCCCGCCCACAATCAGCACACTCTGATCTGCTACACTCAACCCTAGACTACAGTTTGGTTACTTCTTTAAAAAAAAAAAAAAGGGAAACAAATCCTTTAAAAATGAGGAAAGACAAGGAGAATGACCCCCTCCAGGTACCCTGGTTGGTTTATGGTACCTCTACTTGCCAGTATTTGTGTAATGGAAAGGTTCAAAGGCATGCCAGGTTTTCTAGAACTTCAGCTGATTATGGCCAATTCTTGTGCACAGTTTTTACTAAAGGGTAAATTATATCAAGGAAAATTCAGAGCTCAAATGGTTGACCTGCCACTATAGAGTTAAAATATGAAGTCTCTCAAGCTATCTCTTTTCTTTTCTGGCTACTCCAAACCCTGCTAACTTTTTCTATTGATGTTGAGATAAACTCATTATTTATGGTATCTCCAATTGATAGGCTACCTGGAGATCTCACAGCCAGTTCTAGCTAAAATGTAAACATTGAAAACTCATTTTAAACTGAAGGAAAAAAAGAGGGTAAGAGATTTTTAAAAATCAAACCGCCATAAAAACTACTATACCGAAAACTTTGATACACAGGTATAATTAGGTTACCTATCAGGGCAGCTGAAGTTTTGCCATGTGAACAAGTTCCACTTTTGTCGGAAGAAATCTGGACCCAGTTGTCTTTTACAAACTGGTGAGCTAGAGTCTTTTACAAACTTGTGGCTAGAGTTCTAGAGTAAAGTCTATTGGAACTTCCTGTACGTTTGAGTGTATATGTTTAGACATGTTTTGTGTATGTCCATGTAGTATATGTTTGTGCTTACATGGTTCCAGACTGGCTTATCAATAAGGGAGCACTCATAAATTAAACCCAAATGCTTTTCTAGTTCATGTGAATTTTGTAATCTTTGGTAAATAAACTGGGTTATTAAAAAAGTATTATTAGTAAAGTAAGAGTAAAAATGTTTTCAAATTTTCAGCATACATTTTTTGTCTGGGTTTAACTGGACATTTTTATGTTCTTAAGGTGTCAGAGTTGGACACAAAGGTCATAAGACTATAAACTGAGCCAAAGATAAAATGATCTGTGTTTGCATGATTTTTGATAAGCAAGGTAAATGTAATATTGTTGGTCTACTGATAATAGCTATATCTCTTGAGTTACCAACAAAGAAAAACCTCTGTGCTTAAGTTTCTTAATTAGGTAAACATATAGACATGCCTAAACAAAAAATAAGTGTCAGCAAATCAGAGTAAATAAAACACCAAGTAAATAGAACACAAAAACAAAAACTTATGGTCAAATGTTTATGAAATATTTTGGTTTTCGTCTTTCAAGCCTAACTATAGATAGTTTTTTCCACTGATTTCGATGTCTGTGGAAAGGTACACAAAACATGTTTCTAGTGCATTCTTTCTGTCATCTGACAAAGCCATCCTAGAAATCATAGTTACAAGAGCTTAAATTGGAAGCTTTAGCTTTCTCTTGGTCTTGTCCACTCTTTACCCTACTCTGTACAAGCTAGCTGGTTATGTATACATTATGTTGCTACAACAAAGTTTTTGCCTAGGGAAAAAAAATTCCTAAGCTATTTTCCTAAACTGTTACTTTCTGTATAGTAATTTATTTTAACATAAAAAGCGAATGATTATTAAAATCCAAAGAGAGTCTCACAACAGTCTTACTTTTTAGAAATATTGCATGTACTCAAGTTTATACCCAAGTTGAAAAACTTTTTGAGATTATTTAGATTGTTTTTAAAACAGCTTAATCTTGATTCTCATGTAAAAAAAAAATGTTATGGAAAAGCCATGTTTGCACTGTTCCGGTTCCGGCCACCTGCTCCCCACCGCCAGCTCCGCGGCTGCCGCGGACTCCGCAGCTCTATCGCCAGAGTCCCCCAACCCGCGCTTGCTTTTGCGTCCCCTGCATCCCCGGCGTGCCTCGCCATGCCAACACAGCCGTGGACACCAGCTCCGAGATCACCACCGAGCTCTTAAAGGAGAAGAAGGAAGTTGTGGAGGAGGCAGAGAATAGACGAGACGCCCCTGCCAATGGGAACGCTAATGAGGAAAATGGGGAGCAGGAGGCTGACAATGAGGTAGATGAAGAAGAGGAAGAAGGTGAGGAGGAAGAGGAAGAAGGTGATGGTGAGGAAGAGGATGGAGATGAAGACGAGGAAGCTGAGGCCTCCATGGGCGAATGGGCAGCTGAAGATGATGAGAGCAATTTTTGTGAAATCATGGATAAGTCAAAAATTCGTATTATTTTTGACTATGAGTTTCGTCATGGAATGAATGCTTCCAGGACAGCTTGAAATATAAACGAAGTGTTTGGGAAGGATGTGGCTAATGAACGCACAGTACATAGATGGTTTGAGAAATTCCGTTGTGGTGATTTTAATCTTGAAAATGAGCCACGTGGGCGACCTGAGACCAAAGTAGATAATGATGAGCTGAAAGCTGTAATGGAAGCGAATCCATCTCAACCTACACGTGAATTAGCAGCAAGGTGTGACGTTACTATTCCAACAATATTGGACCATTTGAAACAAATTGGCAAGGTAAAGAAGCTGAATGGATGGGTTCCGCATGAATTAAATGAGCGTCAGCAGAGAAATCGTCTCGAAGCTTGCCTTTCTTTGCTGTCACGACAATAAAGGTGAACCACTTCTACACCGTATTATTACGTGTGATGAAAAATGGATTCTTTTTGACAATCGCAAGCGTTTGGCACGATGGTTGGATAAAGATGAAGTGCCAAAACAGTCCAAAACTACATATTCATCAAAAAAAGCTAATGGTGTCTGTTTGGTGGTCCAGCGCTGGTATTATCCACTACAGCTTCATGAAACCTGGTCAGTTGATTACAGCAGATGTCTACTGCAAGCAGTTGGACAAAATGATGAAGATGCTTGCAATTAAACAGCCGAGATTGGTCGATAGAGACAGACCAATCCTCTTGCAAGACAATGCTCGACCACACGTCACACAGAGAACGCTGCTCAAACTACAAGAGCTGGACCTGGAAACTCTCTGTCATCCATCGTATTCACCAGACCTTGCACCAACTGACTACCACTTCTTCCAGGCTTTGGACCGATACTTGGAAGGAAAAATATTCGGTTCTCAACAAGCTGTGGAAAATGCCTTTCGAGAGTTTATTGCTACTCGCTCTCCAGGCTTCTTCGCTGCTGGCATAAACAAGCTACCATTAAGGTGGCAAAACCGTGTTGATAGTTTAGGCTCATACTGTGATTAATTGTACTGCTTCTCATTTGAAATATAATAAACTACGCTTTTGATTTGAAATCAGACATTTCATACATAATGACCTAAAATATTTGAAGTGGAATTTGTGAATAGTTGCATGGCTGGACAGTTTTTTTTTTTTTTTTTGAGACAGAGTCTTGCTGTGTAGCCCTGGGTAGAGTGCAGTGGTGTCATCAGAGCTCACTGCAACCTCAAACTCCTATGCTTAAGCCATCCTCCTGCCTCAGCCTCCCGAGTAGCTGGAACTACAAGTGCTTGGCATGACGCCTGGCTAATTTTTCTATTTTTAGTAGAGATGAGGTCTCACTCTTGCTCAGGCTAGTCTTGAACTCCTGAGCTCAAGCAATCCTTCTGCCTTGGCCTCCCAGAGTTCCTAGGATTACAGGTGTGAGCCACCGTGCCCAGCATCATGACAGTACTTTTAAATTCTGTCTGCTTAAAAGACCATCATATTAAAGACGATGAAGAGATTGCTGAAGGAAGAAAACAGATTTTTTAATGAGGATTGGGAATTGCAGTATTATCTTGTTTCTGCTAAAGATAAAATTGCTTCCTTTGTGATACTGCAATATCTATTTTAAAGAAAGTCAATGTTCATCAGCATCATAACACTCAGAAGAACCACAGATATTTTAAGTTACAGAAAGAGGTGTGCAAGGGTATATTGCAGAAATTGAAAGATAAAAAGCAAAAGCAAAGACAGT
>VBSM01000282.1:110744-148183 GCA_008086735.1 Cheirogaleus medius | reverse complement strand
TAGAAAAAGGGCCCCAAAAACTAAAAGCCTGAACAATGTTCAGGAAATAAGACAAAAAGTAAATCAAAATCCATCAGCCTTCCTAAAAAAGATTATAAAAACATATAAAAAATACACTAATATAGATCCAGGAAGTCCTGATAATTCAAGGTTAGTGAAAGTGACCTTTGTTGGCCAGAACATACCTAATATCCAGCAAAAGTTACAGAAGTTAGAGGGGTTCTCACTTTGTACACATCTCATTTGATTAAAATGGCTTATAAGTTCTTTATAAAGTGCAAACAGACTTAAAAAAAACGATATATAAAATAAAACAACAGGAAAAACTTTTGACAACAGTTCTGACAAAAAACTCTAGTGAGGTCTCCTCAACAGGGATCACTGCCCCACAGAGGAAAAAGATATTTTAAAAAATCTCTTAATAGGCCAGGTGTGGTGGCTCATGCCTGTAATCCTGGCACTCTGGGAGGCCGAGGCAGGAGGATTATTTGAGCTCAGGAGTTCTAAACCAGGCTGAGGAAGAGTGAGACTCCCCTCTCTACCAAAAATTAAGAAAGAAAAAGAAAAAAATACATATAAATCCCTTAATAAAGGACCAGTATGCCTATAGCAAGGAGGTGGGTCATTAAAAAAAAAGATTGTCCTAAGTTCCGACAAAGGAGTAATGGAGACCTACTGCACAACTGTTGGGGCTAAATACAGAAAATATAAAATGATGAGTCCCTAGGGCTCCCCAAAATCTTGGGAATTACAGCCAGTAATTAATATCTCCCACCAGGAGTTCAGGGTAACCATAAAAGTGAAAAAAAAATGATTGATTTCCTGATTGATACTGGTACAACCTACTCATTTTAAAGCTTAAGTTGACTAAGCTTACTAAGATTCAGTGCTGGTAACCAGGGTAACTAAAAAAACCCTTCCAAAAACATTTTCTTCAGCCACTGCATTGTGCTATTGAAAATTCTTTCCTCACACAAAACTTTCTGTACATGCCTGAGTGCGCTCTCCCATTGCTGGGTAGAGATCTTCTCTCTAAATTACAGGCTCAAGTAACCTTTTAGAATTAACAAGTTCATATAACAGTTCCTCCAGAACATGTCTGGGCCTTACAAACAGCTCTACTTGCCCCCTTGGCTGTCCCTAAAGAGCTGCCCATCTGTGCAGCAGACAACATTGAACCTCCCTTGTTGGTTCATCAACAGCAGGAGTTTTCATTATAAAACACAAACCAGGTGCAATGGCTCACATCTGTAATCCCAGCACTTTGGGAGGCCAAGGTGGGAGGATTCATTGAGGCCAGGAGTTTGAGACCATCCTGGGAAACATAGTGAGATCCTTCTCTACAGAAATAAAAAAACTTAGCTGGGCATGGTGCACCCTTGTAGTCTCAGGTACTTGGGAGGTGGGAGGAATTCAAGGTCGCAGTGAGCTGTGATCACATCACTGCACTCCAGCCTAGGTGACAAAGCAAGACCCTGTCTCAACTGCCCTCCCTCAAAAAAAACCCTACCCTTCCTTTGTTCTCTGGAATGCACCTTCATTTTTACACCAAAGGCTGTGTTTCCCATTCGCAAACTGGTCACTGGAATAAAATCTCTTTTCTCCAATTTCCTTTTCAGAGAACTTTTGTTCACAGAGTACAAACGGAGTAAGACACTATCTGAATCAAATTTTGCTTCTTTCTTTACTGGCAAGAAAGGGTGTTTGGGGGTTAGAGGGTGTGGAAGTAAAGACAAGAGCACCCTGCCATAAAAGAGAGTATTCTGTGGGCTCAATTCATCGCTCTGTATCTCGATAGAGGGGGTACTGAGCTACTGATGGGAAAGGTTCGTTCCTTTTCCAGGTAACATGCATGGATGGGCTCTGCACTCAGTAGCAGTCCAACCATATTTGCATAGGAGGCCTAGAGACTCATTAGGACATATTTTAAGGTTGCATCCTCTTCACAGGATTTTAAATTGAGATGATTCTCCATTAGGGAGAATAGGAGGTTTGAGGTTTGGTCTGAGGGGCAGAGAAATACAAATACCTTTCTCATATTGTATCATGGCATTAAACTCACAAAACAAATCTCTACCAAAAAGATTTGCTGACGCCTCTAGTCCCAGCTACTCGGGAGGATCACTTGAGCCCAGAAGTTTGGGACTCGAGTGCACTATGATCGCACCTGTGAATAGCCATTGCACTCCAGCCTGGGCAATATAGTGATATCTCATCTTTTTAAAAAAAATTTTTTACTGTTACATTAAGTGCATCTGTGTATTCTGGTTTAAAAAATGTAATCTTTTTTGAAATAAACCTTCATATTCTGTATAAAAAAAAATTTTAAAGATTTGCTGGTGAGAAATCAGAAACTAGAAAGGTACGATGAGTGATAAGAGGGCCTGAGGATATTGAGGTGACCTGAGGAATGAGCAAAGAAACAGGCTGTCCAGAGACTCCAACAGCTTAAATAGAATCAGAGATGACAGGTAAAGACAAGCCCTCTGAGTTGACGGTAGAGAAAGTTGCACCAGTGTCATTTAAAAACTCCACTTCCTGATCCTACTTTTAATTTTAATGGTGGGTTCTGGGTTGCAATTGAGGATCAGCAAATTCTAAAATTTACAGTCCAGAGTAGCCAAGATTATTATTATTATTATTCCTCTTCTTCCTCTTCCTTCCTCCCCTTCCCCCCCTTCCCCTTCCCCCCTTCCCCTTCCCCTCCTTCTCCTTCTCCTTCTCCTTCTCCTTCTCCTTCTTCTTCTTCTTCTTCTTCTTCCTTCCTTTCTTTTCTGTCAAAAACGATACCCTGCAAGCCAAGATACTTCTGAAGGCAAATGTTAAGGTGGTGAGACTCATTGTCAAATAAATCAAGCTTTTATATAAAGCTTGATTGAAGACTATTTGTATAGGTTCAACATTAGACAAGATGTACCAATGAAACAGCAGAGTCAAATATGATATGTGATTTAGCAGTGGGGAAAAGACTGAACTGTGAAATAAATGATGCTGAAACCATATTCCCCCATGTGATACAGATAAAGTTGGATCCTTATCTCATATCGTGCATTACTTTTCATGTGGATTAAAGACCTAAATGTGGGGGAAAAAATCAGAAGAAAATACAGGGGAATATCTCTATGACCTTGGGACCAGGGCTGAATTCTTAAGCAAGACACAAAAATGCCCAAATCATAAAGGAAAAGATTGGCAGTTGCCTGCATTGCAACTTTATATCTGTGCTTCAAAAGATATGCTACTGGGGGTAGGAAGAGAAGCAAGCTGCAGACTAGGTGAAAATATTTACCATGAATGCACTGAGCTGGTAAAAGACTGGAATCCATAAAATTATAAAGAACTGTCACTCAGTAAGAAAACACTATAATATTAGAAAATAGGCAAAAAATATAAACAGATAATTCACAGAACATGAAAACTGAGTAGCCAATAATCACCTAAAAAGAAGCTCAAAGTCATTGAAAGCAGGGAAATGAGACGTAAAATGACAATGAATGACTATTCCATTCCACACCCATCAGCTTGGCATGCTCAAAATATGTTCAATATGCTACTACAATCGTAATAACAGCAAAAAAAAATGGAAATGCTTTAAATGCCTACTACAAGATAATGGAATCCGCGCAAAGCAAAAATGAGTGAATTAAGCCCATACACCTGCGTGGGAGCATCTCAGAGAACTGTCGGTCAAAGTGCCCAACGGAAACACAAACTATGAGGCCAGCTACAAGTGTTGTGAACACACACACAGCTGGAAACAGCAGATTCCTGAACGTGGTTTTCTCAATAGAGGATGAAGCAGAAGCCCCTGGGGGTTTTGCTTCTGTTTGATCCAAGTGGGGGATACACGAGTACTTGCACATGGCTCTTTATGCTATGGTAAGACACTAAAACCACCATGCTTAACAAAAGGTCATGGCAAAAATAAAAATTAAGCGAGATAACCCTTCTTTAGGACTCGTGTCTCTTGCTGGTCACTTGGCATAGCATTTTAACAGCTTTCACTGTTCCCACTTCACAAGGACGGCCGGCGCAGGAGCCTGGTGGCAGCGGGACTCGCTCCTCAAGACTGACACCAGAGCCGGCCCCGCCCCACCCCCTTGGAGCCACGCCCCAGCCCTTGGAGCCACACCCCACCCTCTTGGAGCCACGCCCCACCCCCCTTGGAGCCACGCCCTGCGCGCGGAGCATGCTGGGGACCCGGGAGGGCTCACCGACCTCGCCAGCCCCGCCCAGCTTTTTGGGCGGAGCATGTTGGGGTTAGAGGGAGGTTAGTGGGCTGGTTGCCTTGGCAATTGGTCCCGTAGGCAACCGGCGATCGGCGCGCGCTGGTCCGTTAGGAGGCGGGGACCAGCGGCCACTGTGCCCTGGGCCTCTGAGGCCGCTGGTCGCTGCCAGGCGGCCTCGGGGGCTGGAGGGAAGGGGCGGGAAAACTACCCGGGAGTGGGAGCGGAGAGGCGGGAAGGGAAGGGCCGGGGGTCTCCAGATTGCTCGGGATCGAGGGCAGAACGCTGGGGTCGGCGGGGGCAGGAGACACCGCCGGGCCTTCATGGCAGCCTGGAGTCTCGGCCGTGTCGGGCGGAAGGAACCGTGCGCGATCCCAGACGGCGGGCCGGAGAAGGAAGAGGGGAGTGGAGGGGACAGAGGCGGGAGCAGGGGCCGCCGGGCACAGCTCGGTCAACGCCCGGTGCCCCAGCCTCGTAAGCCATCATGACCCCTCCTAGTTTTTGAAAGGTCAATATTTTTTATGTACAAGATTGGGGCGGGGAAAGAAGGCATAAGAGGGCTAGGCGTGGGGCCAGGTAGTAGAAGAAAAGCTATTTTACCTGAATCAAGAGCCCAGCTCTGGAGCAGGAAGGGACATCGGAGGTTGCTTTCACACGGGACTGGAAGCCTGACTACAGCCCACTGCTCCCTCTTAACCACGCTGAGACCTCCTTTTACCTTTGGGAGAGATTTGCCTTCAGGTTAAGGAGGGAAAGAGGGACCGATGCCAGTGGGAGGTGAGGGAGAGGACGCCCTGAGGGCCCAGCTTGGGGACAGCGAGACACTGATTTTGAAAAAGAAAAGTCTATGGTTTTGGCTAAGCCAAGAGTACCCCAATCCCATTTCAGGGCTTCTGGGTGTGGGAGACTAAGTATTAAGACTAGGGCATCTGGAGAAGGCCCCCACCCTTAGTAACCCTTGTCAATAGGGAGACTTCACATGGGACCTACTTCTTGGGTTTGACACCCCACCTCCAACTCGATGTTCATGCTTTGTTCATCCTTTACCGGGCCGGGGCACCTTGGGGTCTAAGGCCATGTCCCTGGGGAAGGACCTTGGCGGTCTTCTCCATGCAGAACCTGCCATGACATGAGGTGAACACCTCCTGTGGGGAACATCCCAGCGGAGAAGTTACTGAGCTCCCAAAGTTTGTTGAGGCTGCTTTGTCATCTGTGAAATAATTGCTGCCCTGTCCCCTCCTAGGGTTGTTACAGAGACCTAGCGAGATACTAAGAAGTGCTTTTAAGGGTTGTGGGGTCTGCAAGTGCAAGAAAGCCCAGTCCATGTGGCTTTGGGAGCCACTGGCAAGAGAAGGGACTGGGGGCAACCACTACAGCCTCTTGCTGCTGCCACATTGTCCCAACTCCCCACTTTGCCAGGAGGGCTGCATCAATTTGAACAGCTGCCAATCTATTTGCCCTCATTCTCCCTGGCCCTGCCAGGACCTGCATTTGAAACCTGGGTCTGTCACTTACTAGCTGAGTGATCTTGGGCAAGTCATTTCAGCTCTTTCCTGCTTAAGTAGAGCTAAGAAGGCCTGTGAATGAAACCATATAAACCAAGGCATTTCTGGCTCCAGAGAGAGGCAGCTGCTGTGGGGAGGAGCCCTGGCTGGGAATCTGTTAGAGACAGTTATTTTGTCACCAACTGGAATGGCCTTGGAACAAAGCACACAGCACTTATCTTGACCTCATCCATTGCCTTGCTTGACCTTATCTCTCATGTTACTTGTCACCTTCAATATTGTCACCTCATTCAGCCTTAGCATTGGCCTTGGCCTCAGTTTCCTCATGTGTGACTTGAGGATGCCGATTCCTGCAGGAACCACTAAGCTTGGGATAAAGAAGCAATTAGGTCACATTATAGTTTAATTGCGTTAAGGGGGATGTTCAGGTCTAGAGGGCAGCAGATAGCATGTTGTGAGAACAGAGCCGTGGAGAACATCTGCGACCCCACTAATAGCTAAGCGGCTGGCCAGCAAGCAAATGAAGAGTTGGTTGGAAAGTGAAGCCAAACAGAAAACCAGACCATTGTCAACACTGATAAGCAGTTCATTTATATATGTAAAGTGATTATTTAGATGGAGAAATTATACATTTTGAAAAGCCAACAAACATCACAAATGCCAGGAAAAAAAATTCTGACAGTTTTACAAACTGCTGGACACAACTTCACTTTTAAAATACTTCCTCCTCCCCATATTTTTTGGCTACAGACTCTTTGATCACCTTTTTGGGTGACAGTGATTTTATAATATTTCCTATGGAGAGAAGAGAGAGAGAACCTATTCCATCTTTGGCAGTGGGCATGTCCCTGGAAGCCTTTTATGCACCATGATAACTATAGAGATTTAAGTAGACACAGAAGCGATTTCAAAGCCCATACCTCTATCCCACTAAACCCATAAAAAATGATCCCTCAATTTTACCTTCTGCCTTAGCCACATCAAAAATAGCCACGGCCACTCCACCGGACAGATGTGTGACAGAGGGAATTTGCAGTGGAAAGAGACAGGGGGCCTCAATCAACTTGTAAATATATCTTACATCTGCGGATTTTCCAAAAGTGCATGACAAAAGCATTGCTAGTCCCAGCCCCCACAAAACACCTCCTGTGAACAGGACAAGGGTCTTTGGCCTGAGCAGGGTTCTCCCTGGCGAGCACACCCTGTCCTCTCCTGCACACACACAGACCATCAGGCTGAACTTTGAGTCACAGGTGCACTTTCTTGAAAGGGGGTGGAGTGGGGGCCAGAAAAGTCAATTTGGATCCTAGACATGCCTTAGGGAACCCCACACAGCTCAGGGCTCCATGTCTTGTCACCTTGACACTGCCTGTCCTATAAGAGGGTTGCGAGGAGCTATTCAAAACTCATGCAGAAGACATCCATACACATAAAAAATCCATGTCAGCCGGGGAAGGGAAAAGGGAGAGAAAAAGTGTAGAAGAAAAAGAAGAAGAATTGGAAGAAAAGAGAAAAGGCCATGGCTTAGGGGAGGCAGGCACCCCGCTCTGACCATCCTGGCTCTCTCCCCACTTCTGCGCTGGAGATTGGCCCTGCTGCTGTTCACTTGGTGTGTAACTCAGGAAAGCCTCCTACCTTACCTCTCTGGGCTTCAGTGTCCCCTTTAAAGCAGGGCTGCTAATTCCTACCTCACAGGGTGGTTGTGAGGATAACACAAGGTAACGTCGGGGGAAATTGCTTGGGAAATTGGGAAAGACCACTCACACAGGAAACCCTCCCCTCCTGAACCCTCCCTTTGGCCAAAGGGGAAGTGTACTCAGAGGCCCTTACCCAGGCCTGGGCCTTGCCTGTTTGGGGAATTGGTCTGCCTTTCCTCAATGCTGACCCTACCTTTGGTGGAAGAGCCCCACTCAAGCCATCCTCTGCGCCTTGATCAAGGCAGGTGCTGTCAGAGAGAGCACTGGGTTAGGAGTTGGAGACTGTGCTCGATGGGTGGGTACCCAGGGCCTGAGCCTGGAAGACTGAGGAGTTGCCAGGCTCTGCTGCCTGGGGTAGCCCAGCCTGCCCCTCCAGGGACCAGAAGAAGGGCCCCCTAGAGGAGGAAAGTGCATGCAGGAGGACAGTCAGCAGGGGCAGTGACAGGGCAGCCCTGGGGGCCCACTGGGCAGGCATGAGCAAGGGATTGGACTCAGCAGGGGATTGCAAAGCCTAAGGTTCACTTCACTCTCTAGGCCCTGGGATCAGGACTGCCACCGCCTGCCTCCAGAGGCACCTGTGGTGTGGACAGGCTGGTGACGCCTGGTGCTAGCTCCCTGCAGCCTCTGCTTTCAGAACATAATCTGCCTCTTCCAACAAAGACAGTGAGCCCTTAAATAAAAGGTTACCTGACATGATAGTTGGGGGTTCATTTCCAGAAGAGAGAATGCGTGTCAGGGGTTCTGTGGACAGGCTTGAGGAAGTCAGGGCAGTGATGTCACAGCTGACTGTAGCACTGGAGACAAAAAGGAGGGAGGGGGAGCCCAAGGAGGGTGGGGGCCGCATGGGATAGCATTTGCTTAGGTCCACAGGGGCAGGAGGCCTGACCTGGTGCTGCGCTGGAGCACTGGCCTTCAGCAGCCTTCTAGGAGCTCGCTAGGCAGATGGGCTGATGGAGAGAGACCTTTGCAAGCTGGGGAGCTGGCTCTGCTTCACCCAAATTAGAGAGAGCACCACTCACTGAGCACTCACATGGCAAAGTGGGCCAGATCCCAAGGGAGGACCCAAAGGAGCTGAGTTGAACCTGCCCAATGTCTTTCCAGAACTGAGGGGTCAGCGATATTGCTGTCACTTGCTGAGGAGAGTTGAGGGGGCTGGAGGATGGGGAGTGAAAGGGCCACTGGGGCAGCTTCAACTATTCCCCAGGGCTGCCTCAGGGGGTACCACCCCCATACCATGCACTCCCCCTTGGGCCCCCCACCTAGGCCTTGGAATGGGTCAGCACCCAGTGTTATTTAATTACAAGGGCACATTTGACCCAAACTAAGAATTCTCTCCTTACTGTTCCCCATCCTAAATTAGGTCTATCCTCAAAGTCCAAATTTGGCTCAGAGGTTCTACAAACATATAAAATGACAGATACCCCAAGAAAAAGTCAACACAGAAATGCGCTCTCTCATAAATTTCCCAGGGCGAAATTCAAGTCAAAAAATTATATTCCCTTGCCCTTTTTGGTTAAAATCCAAAGAAACAAAAGTCAAAGGATTAAAGCCCAGCATATTCAAAGAGAGCCCAGAGGTCCGCCAGGGCCCAGGAGTGCTAACTTCCTCCCCGGGCTCTGTGCTTCTCACCCACCAGGCAGGCACGGGGCGCTGGGGCGCCCCTGGAATGGGGGTCCTTCTCTCCACATCTCAGCGTTTTAACTAGCTTGTCATGTGCTCCACTTTTAAAAGATCCACAGTTACTAGGCTGCAGCAGACGGTGACAGCCCTAGCACCCCACCCGCCCACCACAGGGAAATCCCTAGAGCAGCCAAGCAGCCTGCAGGCCCCTGGATGCCCCCAGAATCTAGCACCCAGCCCATGCAGACCCCTCTTCCTGCTGCCTCAAGACCCTAGCAGGAAAGCCCTGGCCGCTGGTGGAAGGAGCATGGCAGGGAAGAGTCATAGCCCAGACCCCAGACCACAGCCCAGCAGGGGCTTAGCATTAGCCCGATGACCACGTTGGGTGGGGCAGGGAGCAACTTCCACCGTGTTCCTTCCCCTCCCTGAGCACTCGGTGCAACAGTCACTGCCTACCCTGGGTGGGGCAGCCCAGCCACTGCCTCTTTGTTTACGACACCTTGTTCTTTCCAACATGTTGGAAACCTCGTGTCCATTTCCCGTGTGCCCACTGCTCGGTGTCTTTTGGCCTGAGAGACTCTCAGCCAGTGGTGGCTTGCTGTCCTGACCAACAGGTTGCTGAGCTGAGGGCCAGGGAGCAGTGGCTCCGTCCTGCTGGTCCTCAGGGCACTAGCTGCCATCCACTGGGATGTTCCTGGCCTCAAGTGGCATTGTTTATGCGACACGGTTCTCTGCCGTTGAGGACATGTGTGCGTCACTGTGCTTCCTCACGAGCCCCCAGCAGCTGCACTGCTCTGGCACTGGTCTGGTCCCTCGTCTTCATCGCAGGAGGGGGCTAGCTGTTCTTGTTGGACCCTGGGGCCTTCCCTCCTTTAACTTGCGCTTCGCTTTCTGGCCCAGATGTTTACTTTTTCTGACGTATTCCTCTAGATTTTGTCTCTTGGGGTCTCCCCTGGTTGGAGAAAGCAAAACAAGTCAATTCCAGTCCACAAGCGTCCACTGCCAGAACAGTCCTTGGCTCCACCCAAGAGATGGCGGCCTCTGGCCTCTCTCCCGACTGGCTCTGCTGTCCCTGAGGACTTAGCTGAGCCTTCCTTGAGACCTAATCCATACATTTTTAAAACGTATCCCTTTAGGGCAATCCCCGACACCCCCCCACAGTAACTGTGCTACCCCAAAACCTTTTCAATGCTTGATGCTGCTCTTCCGTCCTTGAGTTTGTCCAAATTCCTTGCAGCCTCTGGGAGCTGCCCAGGCTCATGGGATGGCTTCTGGTTCTTACGAAGTCCCTGTCTGCAGCGCTGAACAGCCAACCCTCAAGAGTGTTCTGGGTCACCTGGCTTCCTGAAGCAGCCTTCCCCCTTCCCCAGACCCTGCCCTCCCCGCACATCAGGGAGCTTTCGTGAACCCCTGAGTTGTCCTGTCTGGTCTACTCCACTCCAGGATCCCACGAACTCTCCTTTCTGCCCAGCCTGCCTCCTGACACCTCATCTTTTCAGAAGTACATTCCTTTTCTGTGGCTGGTCCCTCTTTCTCATTTCCCACTGCTCCTGTTCTGAGAGTAAGACTGGCATGTTTTCCAAACCATTCCAGTTCCTTCTGGATCTTCCGAGTTAAACCTGACTCCCTGGGACACAACGGCTCTCAACACAAGCCATCTATATGGCCTTGACCAGCTTCGGGGTGTGTGTTGACTTCACTGAGTTGTTCTCTATCTCGACCCAAGAAAATAGCAAATTCTCTGAAGGGCCCTGATTCCTTTTAATGCTGTTGTCTGTTAAACTCCCGCCCTTCTGTGGGCAAAGCCACCACTTTAGTCTCCCAAGCCCAGGGTCAGAATGTATGTAACGCACAAACTCGTTAGCCAAGCATCACCACACACAGGGCCCTAACTCTGAGGGCTTTGTGGATTCAGGAGAGACTGTCCCCAGCCCTTGTGCTGGCAGGAGGCTTTGGGGACAGCTCGTCCATACCACCTCCCATGGGCAGTGCAAGACTCCTAGCAGTGCACTCAGCCCCGTGCTGCCTTTGCAGTTCAAAGTGCTGATGACAGACCTGGCTGGGGACACAGTGAGGGCAGCAAACCTGTGCCTGCCCAGCCCCACCCCCGCCGCCTCCGAGGTCTTGAGTCTTCTGGGGCCTCCTCTGCGCTGCCTCTGTTAGGGATCGAGGCCTCCCACTGCTCACCAAGCCCCAGCAGCCCGGGCTTGCTAAAGTCTCACCTACTAAAGAACAAGGCTCTGAGCGTGTGACTGCCCCCAAAGCACTGTCCTGAACTGCAGAGGTCACACGCCCATGTGGACTCTGCTTATACCAGTGGGGCGGAGCCTCCTGCCAGGGCCACTAGTTAAAAGTCAACCACAGGACTGTAAGCACCAGCTTGTGGCACCAAAGCACTGTGGGGAATCCCAAGCCCAGAAGCTGACGTGGTCCCTTCAAAGCCCATGTGTACACACTGGGCATCCTCAAAGCCTCAGACTTCATGTGGATCACGAGTCAAAGCTCGAAGCCAGTGCACAAGATGTTGGATTTGAGGGGGCTTAAATAGAACACCCCTTTCTTCCTTCCAATTCCAATCTTGGGGCCACTTCGGCAGCTGTGGGGGTCACAGCATGTGCCAGAGCAGGCAGCACGCTGCAAAGTGGGCCCAGGAGGGGCAAGCCAGCAGCAGAGGAGGACTGGAGGGGAGTTCTCAGGGATGAAGTCATCTCATGGGGAACGAGATGAGGAAGGGGCCCTGCAGCAGGAACACTGTGGTGGGAAGCTCAGGGACGCTGGGGCTGGGCTGGGGAAAGGACAGCGAAGTGGGGACAGCTCCTGCATGGGCCAAGAGTCAGAGCAAGGTCTTAGAGGGATGAGGGGCGGGCGGCATCTCTGCAGGGTACCCAGCAGTCAGCCTAGCGGCGGTATTCTTCCCTTCGTTCCGTCTGTGCACGTCATCTTTTGTGTCATGAAGTATAACATACACACAGAAAAATGCATAACAGTTTAACAAACACAAGACAGACACTTATAAGAACAGTGAGAAAAAACCACTGCAGCACTGCATCACAGCCCAAGTGCCCTGCCCCTGGCCAGTGGGCCTGCAGTCCTGACCGTGAGAGGAACCATTTCCTGGCTGTCACAGTTCTGCCACCTCTGTGTGGACCTCTGAACAAAGTAGTTTAGGGTTCTCTGTTTTAAAACTTTAAATAATGGAATAGTATTATGTGTATCTTGTAGCTTTTGTTCAATACTGTGCTTGTGAGGTCCATCCGAGGTGATATTTGTACATGTAGCTTGTTCATTTCACTGCTGTTTAGTATTCCATGCATGAATGTGCCACAATTTATTTATCCATTCTATTCTCGATGGATAGTTGGGCTATTTCCACATACGAGTTTCTCTAAGCTATAGACACCTAGGAGCGGATTTCGGGCATGTTAATTACAGCCAACATGGTGGGGGACAGAGGTACTCAATGTGTTTCCCTGATTTCTACTGAGGTTGAGCACATTTTCCATGCTAATATTCTGTTATGAGAAGTGGCTTCTCAATTTCTTTACTCATTTTTTATGGGGTTATCTATTACCAATTTGTTGGGAGTTTTTAGTATGTTCTGGATATGAGCTTTTTGTCAATAATATGAGTTACAAAAACAATAGCATGTCTTTTCATTCTTTTGATGTCCTACTAATATAAGGTCCATGTGTCAATATTCTCCTTGGTAGTATATGATTGTGTCTTAGCTAAGAAATTATGAAGATGATCTTCTATATGATCTTTTAAGACTTAAGATCTTTTCTTTATGACTTTAATCCATGCAGAACTGATTTTTGTGTGGGTGTGAAATAAGAGTCCAGTTTGACCTTCTTCCCCACGTGGTAGGTAGGCAGATGCCTGACACCCGTAGTTGAATAGTGGTGCCTTGCACATAGATTTCAATGCTGCCGCCACTGTGTATTGTGCTCATGCGTGTGTGGAAAGGTCTGTTCCTGGATTTCTCTTTTTCCCATTGGTCTGTTGTCTGCCATGTGTCGATTCTGTTTGGCTTGACAACATATCTTGACATCAGGAAAGCCAGTTCTCCCACCTTTTGTCCCATCCAAGTTCTAACCGGGCCCGACCCTGCTTAGCTTCCGAGATCAGATAAGATTGGGCTCATTCAGGGTGGTATGAACATAGACTCTCCCACCTTTTCTTTGAGAAAATGTTTTTGCTCTTCTTGGTCATTTGGATTCTCACATAAATGTTAGAATTAGGCTATCAAATTCCATCGAAAAATCCATTGGAATTTCAATTGGGACTAGGCCGAATCATGAACCAGCCTGGGGACTGTCACCAGCACAATATTGCATCCAGTCCAGGGACATGGTGGTCTCTTAATTTATTAGTTCCCCAGTGACCTTCAGGGTGTTAGTTTTCTCTGTAGGGTGTTGCACATCTGGACTTATTTCTAGGTACAGGGAAACCTATTTTCTATGGCTTGTTTCCTTTACTCTCCCCTGCTGTCCCCACAGCCACATCTTTTCTTTTTTGTATGAAGTCATATTCCGTATGGTAGCTGTAAAGTCATATCGTATTCTGAGACGCGCCTGTTTCTGCATCGAGACTCAATGCATGTATCCTAAATATACTTTGTCTTGCTTGTCTGGTACATAGGTTATTGTAGTTACTTGACCTGCGTGTAAAGGTTAAAAGTGTAAAAGTTCACGCCCTTCGTGTCTTCCTTTAGCTTTTCTTATCCCTCATGGCCATCAGCGTCCTTACTGTCAACACGGAGTTGACACTGTTATATGGCAGTAGAGGGATTCTGAAAACCTAATTTTCTTCTCTCCTTCATAGCTGTGTTTTGGTTTTGACTGGCACAATTCACTAAGGACTCACCTTGTAAAATCAGGGGCTCGTTCCTGGAAACAGGGCTCCTTTCCAGACCTTTCTCAGCACACAGCTCTCACTCATGTTTTGCTGTGAGAGGAGGGAGCTCTATGGATGGGTGAGGCTCACCCCTTAAACCCAGTGGGCCGGGGTCACCTGTCAGTCTCTTCCACCTCTTGCCCGGCTGCTTCCTCTTGCTTTTTCTCTTCAGTCCGGCTCCCCAACCCGGACGCTCAGAAGCAATGTCACCTGGGCGTCATCAGTGCACATTCTGCCCTGGCAGATTCATTCATAGTCTTCTCCGGACACAGTAGAATGGGTCTGTTTCCTGCCCCCTTCCCTCCACATCCAATGCTGGAGTTATCTGTTTTCGCCAGAATTTAAATAGTCAGAAGGCATTAAATCCAAAGGGTCTTTTCGTTTCTCCCTGAACAAGAAGGAAATGGGCTTATTTTATAATCAAGAGCATTACCCTCTGAACTGCTAGAGCACAGAAGTAGACTGAGCTACCTGCAGAGTCAAGTTTTCTCCCAGAGGAATACCGAAAGGCTCTGACGCAGTGCGCCCCGAGTTTCTTCTGTGCAGAGGTCCTGATTTCACATTGCTTTTTTGGCTGGCCAGGACCCTTCAGGAAGATTCAAGGCACCCTGACATTCATACCAGCTTTGCAATGGCACGTGGCTGTTAAAGGAACAGCTCCAGGTAACAGCACCTCTGCGGCAGAGCTACTCGTATGAGAGGGGGTGTTGCCACCTTCTCAGGAAGGAGAACTCATAAGCCGAGCGGAAAACTCTGGAATTTGGTGCAGTTCCGCCTTTGCTGATGACATTGATGTGTCGTGGGAGAGCTTCATCCACATGCTGCGATGTCTGAGGACGCTGTGCCCTTGTAGGCTGCCTGGTCCACGTGGATGGCAAAATGCCTTTAGGGCAGAACTAGAAGGGTGGGCATTTGGCGGGTGGGGAGGCAGGCGCAGGGGGCAAACTGAGAGCAGTAGGGGGTGGTGGGAGGGAGGGCTTGGGGCAGCGTCAGGACAAGGCCCGACAGGCAAGGCCTGCAAAGAGGTGTGGGGAAACCTCCCCTGCTTCCCACATCCAGGGTGGCACCAAGGGGCTGGGGCAGTCTGCAGGCAAGCTCTGCCTGTTACAAAGGACATCAGGGTGGACTGATTAGGTATAAAAGGGGACTGAATTTGGAATATAAGTGGCATTTCATGAATAGGGTCAGATAGGTGATTTAACAGATGGCAAGGGACGAGTGGGTGGCATCAATAAAAGATGAGTCATGTCTCATGCCTGACACAGCAAGAACGTAAGTGGAAAAACAAACGCACATTAAGCCCTGGAAGAACCATGGAAGAGTTTGAGAATCGTGGAGGGGAGGAAGCCTAAGGAGGACACAGACCCTGAAGAACAGTGTGACATGTGTCTCAGGACCCCACCCACAAAGTCAGAAGCCAGAAGGCGAAGTGGGAAAAATATTTGCAACTTCTGGCCAAGTGCTAATTTCTGTAATGTAGAAAGCACTCTTAAACAAACAAACAAATCCAGTGGGGAAAACAACGGCTTTGAGGATTTGACTTAGTTCCCAGAAAAGGAGAAAGATGTGGTTGTTCACCATATGAAAAGGTGCTCAACTTCCTAGTAACGGAAACACAAATTAAAACGTTTTGGCTTGAGAGAAAAGCACCTCCCCCCTCATACAGCCTAAAAGTGGTCTTGGGTTAGGAGAGCATCCCATGCCCAGCTGGGTGGCACCACAGTCCCCTCCTCTAAATGGGATCTATGGCTGTATTCCCAAGTGATTCTACTTCTGGGATTCACCCTACAGACACACTTACACGCACGAAAGATTCCATATGGCAGAGGCTGGGAACAGCCTTTAATTGTCCACAAACAGGGGCTGGAATTCTGCTAGTGCTACACAATGCAGGAGACTCTTCAGGCACTGAGGGACACTTTCAAGTTACCAAAGCAAGGTGCAGAACATACGTAGAATATGCTACCATTTGGGCGGGGGGAGCCAGGGCTGGCCATGATGTTGCACTTATTTGCTTGTATATGCATAAAATATCTCTGGGGGGACTTGAGAAAGGATTAATTACCCTGTGGAGGGAGGTGGCAGGAAGGAGCTTTGAATTTGAGCCACATAAATATATTACCTATTAAAATGAGAAGAGAGCTAGCTATGCAAGAAGCCAGGTCACTGGGGGACATGGAGGATGAGGCTTCTTTGTAGCTTTTCGATTTGGTGCCCTGTCTGCTTGTTGTGGGGGCTAAACTGTGAGTCCAGACCCCATTGTCATTAGATGGGGGCTGAGGTTCCAGGACTAAGGGGACAGAGCCAGTTTCTGAAACGGACAATCTTTGTCTGCTTTACACGGGCTTCAAACACAGCAGTGACGCGTGCTTAGCCTCACGCACCAGGAGGGGAACTGGCACAGGCGGCTGGCGGGTGTCCATGGTGCCCCCACCCTGGTCCTGGAACTCATGTGGGGAGGCTGGAGGGCTGGGCCCTGGCTTTGCCACTGCTCAGTGGGAAGGGGACCAGGATGTGAGGAGAGGGCTTTGCAGGAGTAGTGTCGTGGGGCCGGCCCTGACCTCCCCAGCAGGGTGAGGAGTCAAGGAAGATTTTGGTGGCTCAGAAACACTGGAAACTTCCTAAGCACCAGGTTCAGCTGAGCTCTCTCAGATAACGGAAAACTGCTCTGATCCTGAGGGTCTGCCCTGCACTAACTTTATCTACTGTTAGACGCAGTGAGGTAGCCCCATCGCCCGCCCCGCCAGCTCTTGGAAGACCCCTTCAGGGTGGGACGGATGGGGGCTGTCTCCAGTGAACACATTTCAGCCTTGTGCCCCTCCATGTCCGAATCCCTGCATGGCACCAGCGTCCTAGCACCTCGGCTCTAGATGGAGCTGGTGGAGAATACACCCAGCCACACCCCTTCACTGCCCCTGTGCCCGCCCGCTGCCATCAAGGCTGGCACATCAGCAACAATAGAGCCCTCTGAGGAGGGGATCTCCCCATTTACCAAGCCCTGAGAACAGGCACAGGCCACATGCTCTCTCCTCCCCACCCACAGCGGCCCACAGATTAATCGTGCCTCTGGGGATGGGAGATGTCTGTCCTGCCGCCATGGTTGAGTGACTGTAGCAAGGACATCTGGTGAAGCCTTTCATTTCACAGGTGGGGGAAACTGAGGCCTGGAGAGGGAGCAGAGCGGAGACATGACCCTGATCTGGCTGGTATCAGGCTCCCCCAGGGCAATGGGCAGGGAGGCTGGGGGAGGGGGTTTCTGAAGTGATGAGGTGCTTGGAGGGATGAGGGGGGAAGTATCTGGGGTGGGGGGGCCTCAGGGAGACCCTACATTGCTGGGCTCTCCAGAATGGACAGGTCCCAAGAGCCCGAAGATCACAGAGCTGGGCCGATGTCCACAGACTGCAGGAGACAGAGGAGAAACCGCAGCTAACAGGGCCTAGGCTGAGCAGAGAGACCTGTAGTGTCGCCCCACACCCGGTGGCCTCAGGGAAGGCTTCCCAGAAGGGCATGCGTGGGGCTCACGGTGGGCAGGTGGGGAACAGGTACTCCAGGCAGAAGGACAGCACCTGCAAAGCGAAGTGCAAGGCCTGTGGGACTAGTCCAGAGGGTAGTTGGGGTCACCCTGCAGGCCAGAGGTCTTATCGACAGATGACACAGTCCCATCAGAATGATGACGGGAGAACAGGCAGTATTCCGTGCCCCACCCACTTCTGTTTGATACCTTGAGGTTTGAGGTGTCCTTTGGAAATGAGTTTCTGCCGCCGCCGCAGTTTCAAAGGCTGATCCTGGGTCAGTCACTGGGGTTAGAGGTAGGGACCAGCCATCTGGTGAGCAGTGGAGCCCATGCTTTGGGGAAAGTGGGGCTGGCCAGGGGGTGACTGGGATGAGGAGTCAAGGGGGACACGTGTGGCTTGAAGGTGGCATGCACCAGCTGCCCTCCCCAGCGTGCAGAGCTGGTTATTAGCTCCTGGGAACCTGGGGACATGGTGGGCAAGGCTGAGAATATACGTCCCCAACCTAATTCTGAGGGGCCACCCACTACCTTGTGGATGCCCCAGCGGGCCACAGAGCCTCAGCCCCTCGCCCATGGGGGGGCCATCTCTCCTGGCTCCTGTGCCCCTTCCAGCCCTCCCACCGCCACACAGTAGGCATCAACCCACCCTGCCTGCCTTGTCAGCCCTCAGAAGCTCCAGATTAACTGGGGAGACCCCCTTGTCCATCTGAGGCACAAGAGCCCAAAGGGAGGGGATGGGGAGTGGGGGTGTGTGGCCATGCCCTGGGAGGTAGCCAGCCTGTGGGACCAAGGACCAGGGGTGGTGACCTCATCTGTGAAATGAGGGAGTTGGACTCGATGCTCCGAGGCCTATGCCCATCTCCTCTACAGACGGTACAGGCTCTGGGGACTACAGGTTGCAGGGGCAGGAAGAGGCAGGGGGAGCCCGTGTGGGGCCAGGGGTAGAGGAAAGGGGTTCAGTGTGGGGAACAGGGGGCCTGGGCAAAGCTGGGGCTGGGGTCACAAGGAGCTGAGTGCATGTGACCAAGGCCAGGGCCCAGGAGGGAGCCTGTTATCCAGCAGGTGCTCAGATCCAAGGCTGAGAGTGGGGCCTTTGGCTGAGGCTGGGGCCACGTCTCACCACCAGCTCTTGTCCCTTTCACTGAGGACAGGATGAGAGACTGAGGTGTGTGGGCGTGAGGCTCTCTGCTGGGTGCAGCCAGCTGTGGATAGCCTTGCCTTGGAGCCCTTTCCCAGCCCCACTCTTCAGAGGCCCTGGAGCTTTGACTGTCTTTCCTCTTTCTAAATAGCACCCTGCCCCGTCCTGTCCCCACACTCTTCTGGAAGTAAATCCTCACTGCCCAAGGCTGGGCGGGCCAGGGGGAGCTTACTGGGGGCTGGGGGGAGAGCACCCCAGACTGAGAGAAGCAGAGCAGTCCTCTGGCATCCCAATTAGCAAGCATGTCAGGGTGGGTGGCTTCAGCAGGCGGCCCAGGACACACTGCCAAGAAGGCTTTTTGGAAGGGGGGAGGGATGAGGGTGTGGATCCATCCTGGCACTGAGACTGAGCTCAGTGGCTCTGCAGTGGGTTGTTCTGAAGTTGCCCAGAACTTGTCTTCTGCTTCAGGCCTGGGCTGGGCTGGGCACCTAGAGCTTCCTGCCCCACCTGCTGCCACTGATGCCACACTGAAGCCCCACCAGCAGTTGTCCCAAGGAAGGAGCTGGTGGCCAACACAGGCCCCAGATGTCTCATGCAGCCCCTGTGCACACACACAGGGCCCAGGCATCACCCCCTTTTCCCTAGAGCCCCTCAGCTTCCAAGAGCAAATTTATTTAAATTCCATGGAATTTTAAAAATCATGTTCCACCTAGCACTCTGGGAGGCTGGGGCGGGAGGATGGCTCAAGGTCAGGAGTTCAAGACCAGCCTGAGCAAGAGTGAGACCCCATCTCTACTAAAAATAGAAACAAATTAATTGGCCAACTAAAAATATATAGAAAAAATTAGCCGGGTATGGTGGCGCATGCCTGTAGTCCCAGTTACTCAGGGGGCTGAGGCAGGAGGATCAATCGAGCCCAGGAGTTTGAGGTTGCTGTGAGCTAGGCTGACGCCACGGCACTCTAGCCCGAGCAACAGAGTGAGACTCTGTCTCAAAAAAAAAAAAAAAAAAATCATGTTCCATCTAGAATGCTCTTGCCTAGTTAGAGGGTAAGGAGGGCACTGGGTCTCAAATGACCTGAGGCCAGCAGGAGTCCACTGAGGTGAGATGCCACCTTTCTGGAGCCCCAGGAATGCAGTGTATGCAGCGACAGGAGCACCTCTTGTGCATAAGCTGCTGCAAGACTCGACTTCTCCCAACAGGCAGACACGGCAGGAGGTTGGAGATGCCCCTTCACTTAAGCTAGGACCCAGGTGCTGGCACCAGCTGGGTGATGAATTCCCAGTGCTGGTGGCTGGGCCATCTCAACCTGGAGGCTGTCACAGCTTGGGGCAGGGAGGAATCCCAGCCCACCAGCCCTGGGGTCTGGACAAGCACTGCCTGCTTGGGGCAGCGGCAGCAGCAGAGAAGCCAAGGCAAGGCTCTTCAGTCTAGGTGCTGAAATTGCCCACTACCCTATCACCACCCACCCAAGGGGGCCCGTGAATTTGGACGGAGGGATCCCGGGCCAGGAAACCCCAGGCACATCATGTTAGGAGGCTGATGTTGTTCTTGACCCTGAGGACCAGGACCATCACTGTGCTAGCGTGGTGTACTGGCCAGAGCCCTCGTACAGCAGAACATGAATGATCCCAAAAGAAACCATAGGCATGGAGCTGGGGAGGCAGGGCCGTGGAACCAAGAACCCCACCTCTGCGCACCCCAACAATACACCTGAATAAAGTTCCTTAACAAAGCGATTTTCCAGATCAAGAACCTGGAGCCCCGGCCCAGCAGTGACTGGGGTGGGGCGACGCCCTTCCTGGCCTTGGGCCACCCTTTGCCCATCTGGAAGGTGGAAGGCAGTGGTGACCTCCGACCCCCTCCAGGCCAGATTTTGATCCCAACCCCTCCCCCACCTTCCGTGCCAGCCATATCGCACAGCACTCACGTGGTGGCCCTTGGCAGGAACAGAATGGGTTCCCGTGAAGGGAAAACAAGGCAGTGAACGGAGTGGGAAGCTCAGATTCCCCTTAGACTCCCGGGACCCGATGGCGATCTCTCCTCTCCTCACCCAACACTCCCTGAGCACTGAGCAAGGCTGGGGCCGCTGCTGGGGCACGGGAGGGACGAACGGCAGGTTCCCAGGGGCAACCTGGGCCCTGACCGCTCACCCCCCACGGCCTCGCTCCCAGTGCCCAGACACCGCAGCGATTCCTCTGCAAACCATGGAAGGCCGAGGCAGCTGCGTCTCTAAACCGTTTACTTTCCCGGCAGGAGGACCGGGTGTTCGCGGAGGGGGTGGGGGCTGCGGGCATGAACACTGCAGATGGCGGGCCCTGCCGGCGTGGCTCACGCGAAGGTGGAGTTATTCCAGCCCACGTTGGCCGCGTTCATGTCATAGTAGTTGATGTAGACCCTGCGGGGCAGAGGCCAGACTCAGCGGGCTGCGGGGTGGCCTGAAGCCCCGCCCCCCGCCCCCCGGCGGGTCCCCCCCTGCCCGAGCCCGCGCGCCCCCGCCCACCTGTCCGGGCTGATGCGCAGGCGCTCGGCCAGCAGACCGCAAAGCAGCTTGCTGTAGGCGCGGTTCTGCGCGCCGCCGATTTTGCCGATGCTGTGCAGGCTGCAGAGTGCGCACGGCTCGCTGGAGCCGCCGAAGGCCATGAGCTGGTCCGGGACCACGTGCACCGCGATGTACTGCGGGGAGAGGGCGCGGTGAGCCCGCCCGAGCGACCGCGCTGGGCCCCGGCGTCCACTTCGGGCCCGAGCCACCGTCCCCCAACCCCCACCCCGCCCGAAGTCGCCTTCCCAGCCCCCCGCCCGGTACCACGCCGCCGGTGGGCACACCGCTTCCTGTCCCCTCCCGGCAAACCTGGGGCGGCTTGCCCGTGGCCTGCGCCAGCTGCTGGGTGAGCTCGGACAGGAACCCGTCCGGCACCGAGGCGCGGGCAACGTTGGTGTTCACGACGAACATGGGCATGGTGGCAGAGGAGCAGCGGCACAGACACCAGCACCGGGACGGACGCACAGACTAGCACGCGCCGAGGCCGCAGCCCGGAAACCTGAGCTACGTGACCGCCGCCCGGCCCCGCCCCAGCGCGGCTGCGGCCCCGCCCCGAGTGGTGACGTCACCGCCCGGCCCCGCCCCGCGTGTGGCGCCGCCGCCTGGACCGCTGTCTGCAGCCGCAGCTACAGGCGAGTGGACCCGCGCGCCCTCCAAGCCATTACCCACCGAGGCCGGAAATCCGCCTGTCCTTCCCTCGCCTCGAGTCTCTGTCAGCCCTTCCACTTAGTCACTGACGTCTACGCGGAAGCGCGGTGCCGGGGACGGAGATGCGGCAGGTAACCTGGCGGACGGCCGCTGTACCCCTAGAGCTGACCGCCCAGTAGTCGGAGCCCAGCTCGTTCCACCGCACGCACTGAGCTCCTGTGTTCTCAGTCTCCGGGCCACATGTCCCCAAGGGCTACGGTCCTGCGCGTGGGCGTGTGTGTGTGTGAGAGAGGCGGGGAAGGGTGGTCATTGCTGCGGGGCTGGAGGAGCTGCCTTCCCTGCACGTCTGCTCTGCAAGAGGGGCGAGGATGCTGTGGGGCACGAGGGGAGGGGCGGGGGCTGGAGGTGGGGCCTGGCCGGAGCTCAGGGGGACAAAGGCGCTCAGCTCCGCTCCTCCGGGTCCCTGGAAACTTCAGCTCCTCAAGGAAGCCCCAGCCTAGTCAAGTCCACCAAGGATGCCCTTGGATTTTTTGGTTTCCGGGCTGCGGCCGCGGCGCATGCTAGTCTGTGCGTCGTGCCGGTGCCGCTGCTCCTCTGCCACCATGCCCATGTTCGTCGTGAACACCAACGTTCCCCGCGCCTCCGTGCCGGACGGGTTCCTGTCTGAGCTCGCCCAGCAGCTGGCGCAGGCCACGGACAGGCAGCAACTGGGTGGGGCCCTGGCCATGCTGGGGGCGCCGGGGTTGAGCCTGCAGACCCTGTCCCCCACCGTCCCCAGTCTGAGGAGATCTCTTGTTCAGGGTGGTGCACCGAGGACCACATCCTCAGAGATCTCTAGGAAGGTCCTGTCCTTGGTCTCTGGTAGGTGCAATCCACCCACTGGCTTTGGCGATGGCCACGTGGTGCGGCAAGGACACCCGGGCCTGTGGGACCTGTGTGGCACCAGCCAGTCTCCAGTCTGGAGGTCCCATGACCTGTTTATGCAAATAGCCTGTAGGTGTTGGTCCCTCCAGCTAGGCCTCAGGCTGCTTCCCTCCTCGCTGTAACACCTCAGGTCTCACCTGTGCCCAGGGCTTCCTTACTACTGAGGCACTGATAGTGCCACATCTCCAGCCGGGGGCGCTCCCCTGAGCCCAGCTGCTGACAGCAGCAGACCCATCGTGCCCTGCTCCATATGACCAAAGCCAAGAACATGACCTTTCCTCCCACACCTGATCGCCTGCAAGTGAAATGTGCGTCCCTTCAGTGTCCCCTTATCCTCACTTCTCTCCATTCCACGCCCTCCCGCCCAGGTCTGTGCTAGCTGGTGCCGCAGTTGGCCTGTGATTCCCCTGTGGCAGACTGCTTCTCCGAGAAGGAGGAGTCTACTTCCTCGCCGGCAGCAGATGTAGCCACTGACTTGCTTTATCCAGTGAAAGGTGAGCAGAGTGACATGAGTGACTCCAGACAGAAGACTGAAGAGCCAGTGCCTGGGTGGCCTATGCCCTGTGAGAGTGGATGTGGGTGACAAGGTGGAGCCTCACCAGCAAGCACCCGGCTGTCCCTGGAGGTGAGCCACTGTGCATTTCAGGTTGTTACCGTAGCAAAGGGTGCCTTCCCTGGCCAGGACAGCCTCTGGCCCACTTGTCCTTATACCTTCTCCAGCTGTTTCTAGTGGCAGTCAGCCCTGTCTTCCCAGAAGGGTACCTGAGAATTCCTAATCCCACTTTTTACTAGCTTGGATACTTGGCTAATCTCTCTGAGCCTCAGTTTCCCCACCTGTAATTCGGGTGTTACCCAGAGGTGTTATGAACACCAAGTGGCCTAAATGCTGGTAATTGTCCCCTCTGCTACTAGAAGTAGTACCATCCCAATGCCCTCGGCCTCACCTCCTACCCCCTGCTCTCCCTTGTTCCCTGAGTCATGGCACCTTGTCCTTCAGTGCCATGCTGACGGCTTCAGTGCCATGCCGAGGCTCCTGGCTTGAGCGTTGGTCCTGAAATGAATTTTGCCCGAACTTTCCTTCACCTGACTCCAGCCCTCGACTTGGCCTCAGATCCTTGGGAAAGTGCCCATAGCACCTGGCTTGGTCAGGTTCCACATGTGCCCACACCTGTTCTGTCCTTCGACGCTGTCTCCATTTTTCTATTTGTGAGTTAAGGTTGCATTTCTAGGCAGTAAGTTCCATGAGGGTGGAGACAGACTCTCTTTTGCCATTGTTGTATGCCTACCCCAGTGGTAGGCACATGACCCCTACCATCTATAGACATCCACGCCTTAATCCCTGGACCCTGTGAATATGTTACATTACATGGCAAAAGCACTTTGCGGCTACAATTAGGGTTATGGACCTCAAAATAGGGAGATTATCATGGGTTCTCTGGGTAGGCCCATTCTAATCATGTGAGCTCTTAAAAGCAGAGAGTTTTCTCCGGCTAGAATCACAGAGATTTGAAGCAGGACAAGGACTCGATGTCCATTACTGGCTTTGAAGATGAAGGGGACCAGAGACTTCATCGTACAACCACAAGGAACTGAATTCTGCTGACAACCTGAATGAACTTGGAAGTGGAATCTTCCCTAGTTGACCTTAAGTGCAAGTTCTTGAGCAGAAAGCCTCACCTTGTCATGCTGGACTCCTGACCCTTAGAAACTGTGAGATAATAAATGTGTGTTGTTGCAAGCTGCTACATTTGTGGTGAATTGTTCTAAGAGCAATAGCAAATACACCTGCCATTTATAGGGGCACACTAATGACCTGCTAATGGTGGACACATGCACCAGGCGGGTCCTCACTGGCAGCAGCAGCCCAGGTGTGTGCGGGTAAAGCCTTCACTGCCCCTGGCACCCAGGCACGGCCGCCTCAGCTCCCACACTAGAGCCCCCCAACCCCGAGAGGCTTCCTTCCAGCACCTTCTCTCTATCCACGAGGCTGCTCTCATCTCCACTCAGCAGCACCTGTGGCCCCATGAGGCCCTTGAAGCACCTCCAGCTGGAGACACCACCCTTCTCTCAGCTTCCTCAGCCCTGGGCCTCCAAGAAAGCATTTTCACGGTCTGCCTCCGAAGACAGCAGTGTGTGCGTGTGTGTATGTGTGCATGTGTGCACGTGCATGTGTGTGCATGCACAAGCCTATGAGGCTGAGAAGGTGAAAAGTTGGCATCTGCCCCTGGAATGTGTACCAGGACGGGAGCCTGGACACCCCCTCAGAGTCCTTGTCTCTCTCTCTGGGTGCCTGGTCCTCCCTAACCTTCAGCGATCCCCTGCTACCTGCAGAATGAAGTCAGAGCAGAGCACGACCCGCAGGGCTCACCACCACATCCTCCAGCTCGTCCTCCAGCTCGCCACCTCTCCCGCTGCCCCACGGCCCATCCTGGCCCCACCCTCGGAGAGCACTGCCCCAGCCCCAGCTCCACTGCTAACCCACAGCACCTCCAGCTGGACACCTTGGGTGCCCTCTGGGCTCCTCAACAAAATGGGGACTAGGAAGCACAATGGACGCAGATGACCATGCACACCAGCACTCTGAATTGGGAGTGCCACTGCGCCACGGACCTCAGGCATCTACCAGTCCTCGGAGGCAGCCTGCACGGTGATCAAGGTCAAAGGCCCAAAGTCAAGCTTGTCCAAGGACACCCAGGTCTACTCCTGGCCCTCCCACTTAGTTGTGTGACCTGTGACCTCAACAAGCCCCTAGCTTTTACTCAGTCACTCAGGTGTACAACAGGGGTGATAAAAGTACTAATTCTATGGGGTCCTTGTCAGGATTAAAGGCGCTGACTCACAGCAGACTCAGAGCAGTCCTGATGTGTAGAAAACCCCCCATGGGTGTTAGCTCTGAACACTTGTCGTCCTGAGACTGTTTCGCTTTTTGCAAGGTGAGGGTCACTGCCATCCTCTCAACCCTTGGTGCAGCCTTAGGATGGGGACTCGGTAGGGCAGAAGCCCCAGGACGCGGTGGGCCCCAAGTGGATATGTGCAAAATGAAGGTGCAAATGAGGGATTCGGCTGAGACACAGAGTGACCTGTGTCCCAACAAGAGGGACAAGAGTGAGGAGAGGATGACAGCCCTTTGGACACTGAGCAACCCCAGGCCTTCATGAGCACCACCTGGAGCCCGGTAGCCAGGCAGCCACCCGACTAGGCCTTAACTAGTAAACACGGGAGGGAGGGGTTTGGGCCAGGAGAGGGGCAGGACAGGCCACGCTGGGTCTGGGGTCTGGGCAGGTGGGCTGGAGCTGGGGAGCATGGCCACAGCTCTGGCTCCGTGGAGCCCCTTGGGCTGGATGTTCACACTGACACTTGGACACACAGGCACAGCAGAGACAGGTCAGCCACCAGCCCAGACCTTCCCAGATGCTCGGCCTGTCCCTCCCACCCCTCTCAGCACTGTGCCTTCCTACCTTCCAGGTTCTGTCCTGAGTCCCTTCCCACCGAGGAGCTCCCTGGGCAACAAGGACTTACAACACCCACCCCACACTCCCTGGGGAAGCAGGCCTGGCCAGAGCTCGTTCCGGCTGGGTGGGTGGTGAGTGCACCATGGCCCAAGGGTGGGGCCCAGGCTGGCGGCCAGGGCACCAAGGTGTGTCAGATGCAGGTGGCCCTGGGTGCTCCTGGCACCTGCTCTGCTCACAGCCTGTGTACAGTGGGACCTCAGGGGCGCATGTCACTGGATCCTTTCTTACAAATCTTCATGGGAGGCCTGTGGCCATAGTGGCTAGAGAAGCCATCTGGAGCCCAAGTATCAGCTGGGAAGGCCAGCCAGCAGAGGCAGAAGTGGGGCAGATGGACAGAGAGAAGCAGGGAGGCCACACAGAGGGCTCCTGGGAATGCTATGCCTGTCTTCCGGAAGACTCTACCATGACCGGGCACAGGGAGCTGTTCCCATCCTTCAGCTCTGTGCCTCTGAAGGGCTTCAGCTTTAAACACACCCTGCTGGGCCTGTCCTTGGGAAGCCAGCTCAGGGTTACCTTCTCCCTGAGACCCCTCCTGACCTGCTGACCCAGAGATCTCTCTCTCCCCAGAGAACCCACTGCCCTACCGCTTCCACTTAACAGGTACTGTGTCCTGACAAAGGCCAAATTCTTCATTATACAAAAATGGTCAACTGATTTTTTTCACTCAGATGCCAAAGTACTTTATGGAGAAAAGATGGGCTTTTCAACAAATGGTGTGGCACAACTGGATATCCATTAAAAAAAAAAGACTTGTTAGCATGGTGGCTCATGCCTGTAATCCCAGCACTTTGGGAGGCCGAAGCTCACTTGAGGATCACATGAGGATGGGAGTTTGAGACCAACCTGAGCAAGAGCGATACCCCATCTCTACAGAAATAAAAGGAAAATTAGCCAGGCATGGTGGCATGTATCTGTAGTCCAAGCTACTCAGGAGGCTAAGGCAGGATTCCTTGAGCCCAGGAGTTTGAGGTTGCAGTGAGCTATGATGATGCCACTACACTCTAACTTGGGTGACAGAGTGAGACTCTGTCTCCAAAAAAAAAAAAAAAAAAAAAAAAGCAAAACTTGAAATTGATCATTAACATTAAGGGTAAGAGCTAAAAGTATCCAACATTTATAAAAAATCTTTATGATGTTGGGATAGGCAAAAATGTCTTAGGACACAGAAAGCATGAATCACAAAAAATAAAATTGATAAAGTGGACTTTATCAAAGCAATGCTGCTCTTAGAAAGATAATATTAAGAAAATATTTGCAATACATATATCTGACAAAGTACTGGCATCCAGAATGTATAAAGAATTCCTATAATTCAAAAATAATAAGACAGGTTGGCCACGGTGGCTCACGCCTGTAATCCTAGCACTTTGGGAGGCCGAGGTGGGAGGATCATTTGAGCCCAAGAGTTTGAAACCAGCCTGAGCAACAAGTAAGACCCCATCTCTACAAAAAATGATAATAATTTTAAAAACTTATCCAGGCGTGGTGGTGTATACCTGTAGTCCCAGCTATTTAACCAGTTTGGTATGAGCGTTGACTATAGTCGACAGCCACAGATGAAGGCGCACAGCTGAGCATTGACTTTAGCCGACAGCCAAAAGCTTTTACTTTTACAGCTTTTATCTCTGCAGTTGCAGTGTGTACGTTCAGCTAATAAGTTACTATGAATCTGTGACCTTTTAACAAGTCCTTAGTAGGAGTTATTATAGTTATTTTCCTAAAGCTGCCTGTAAAGTCAAACAAGCTTTCAGTGCTTTAAACCTTTCCTCATCACACAAGAGCAAAACGGATTCATCGTCAATGCACAGCACAAACTACTGTGCGGACTATGAATGCCAGCTGTGGGCAAGGTTTCACGGCCGGTGAGTGCAGTACCGAAGTGGTTAAGAGGCTGAGGCAGGAGGATTGCTTGAGCCCAGGAGTTTGAGGTCTCAGTGAGCTATGACACCACTGCACTCTAGCCCAGGCAACAGAGCAAGACCTTGTCTCAAAATAATAATAATAATAACAACCTAATAAAAAATAGTGGACAGGCCGGGCGTGGTGGCTCACACCTGTAATCCTAGCTCTCTGGGAGGCCGAGGGCGGATCCCTCGAGCTCAGGAGTTCGAAACCAGCCTGAGCAAGAGTGAGACCCCGTCTCTACTATAAATAGAAAGAAATTAATTGGCCAACTAAAAATATATAGAAAAAATGAGCCGGGCATGGTGGCGCATGCCTGTAGTCCCAGCTACTCAGGAGGCTGAGGCAGGAGGATTGCTCGAGCCCAGGAGTTTGAGGTTGCTGTGAGCGAGGCTGACGCCACGGCACTCACTCTAGCCCGGGCAACAGAGTGAGACTCTGTCTCAAAAAAAAAAAAAAAAAAAAAAAAAAAAAAAAAAAAAAAAAATAGTGGACAAAAGATGTGAAGATTCTTCACAAAAGAAAGCATACCACCCACGGCCATACCTAAGCACGTGAAAAGATGCTCAACATTATTAGACACCAGAGAGATACCACAATTAAACCACAATGAGATACCACTGCACACTCACTGGCATGGCTAAATTGAAAAGACTGACAATACCAAGTGTTGGTGAGGATTTAGAGTATCTGGAACTCTCATACATTGTTAGTGGGAACGTGAAATAGTATAATCACTTTGGAAAACAGTTTCTTATACAGTTAAATACACATTTATTATTAAGCCCAGCAATTCATTTACCATTTACTTGATCTAAATGCTATAGACAAAGTATGTTTCCTCCAAATTCATATGTTGAATTCTAATCCCCAACATGATGGTATTTGGAGATAGGGCCTTTGGGAAGTGATTAGGTCATAAGGGCAGAGCCTTCATGAATGGGATTAGTGCCCTAATAAAAGAGACCCCAGAGAGCTCCCTCATTCCTTCCACCACATTGAGAACATAGTGACAAAATAGCCATCTATGAACCAGGAAGCAGGCCCTCAGGAGACTGAATCTGTCAGCACCTTGATCTTGGACTTCTTAGCCTCAGGAACTGTAAGAAATAAATTTCTGTTGTTTATAAGACACCCAGTCTTTGGCACTTTTTTTATAGCATCCCAAGGGACTAAGACACAATAGAAATGAAGGTCTATATGACTATTTGTGTAGAAATGTTCACAGCAGTTTTATTCATGATGGGCAAGAATCAGAAACAACCCAATGTCCACCAACAGGAAAATGGACAAACACATCATGATCTAACCAGAGGGGCTGACTGCTCAGCAATGCAAAGGAATACACATGAACCCACGCAGCTATGCATGTGAATCTGAAAAACTTTATCTGGAGCAAAGCTAGACCCAAATGCATACATACATCAAGCTCTGCAGAAAGGCGCACGTGACCAGCAGTGACAGAAAGTGGGTCAGTGGCTGCCTGAGGCGAGGGGCAGGGGGTCGCTGACAGCAGAGGGCATGAGGGTGCTTTTGGGGTGACGTGAATGTCCCGTCTTGACAGTGGTGGTGTTTGACGGGTGTATACATCTGTCAAATCTCATCAAGTGAATACTTAAAATGGTTGTCTTTGATTGTATGTCAATTACATCTCAATAAAATTGATTGAAAAAATCAATTCCTCAGAAAATTCTTTTCTGATCATGCCCCTCCCCGACTAGGTCAGGCGGCCGGGCACGCAGGGTGCATGCCCACCTCAACCTGTATTTTTCTTCCACTGCATTTCCCGAGTTTGTTATGTTTTTCATTGTTTTCCTGTCAGTCAGTGGCCTCTAGACTGGAACACCACTGTCCCCACTGACTGCTAAGCAGCTGGCACACATCTGCACGTGATAAGTGCTTGATAAACACTTGTCAGACAAAGGAATGCAGGACTGAGTGGAGGTCAAGGCCCTGGGCCACCCCTTTAGAGCTAGAGCTCTGTGGACCAGGTGACCTCTGGGCCTCTCCACATCGGGCCCTGGGCCCGCCAGGGGAAATTGAGTCTGCGTAAGTCCTCGGAGATCTCCAGGAAGGACTTGCCTTTGGTCTCAGGGAGGAACAAGCCAGTGTAGATGGCTCTACAGACACAGACGCCGAGGAAAGGGACAAAGAGGAAGTGGGACAAGCCCTCCTGCTGGTTAAGGAGACCCAAGGACCTGGTGTCGCTCCATGAGCCCCCAAACAAAGGGCCCGTGACAGGTCATGAGAAGGGACTTGTCCCCTTTGCTCACGTAAGAACCCCCCTCAGTCTTAGCCTCCCTGCAGAGAGGCCTCCCACTGGGGTCCTCAGGATGACAGGGAGAGAAAATGAAGACGGGGTCTCCCAGGGGGAAGAGCAGGCCTACCATGACAAAGGGGAATCCCAGCCCGACCAGGAAGAGCATGGTCCACATGAGCGCCCCGCAGATTATGTAGGCAGCAGGCCGGCCGTCTGGTCAAACAGCTCTGTGGCCAAGATCCCTGTCACCCTGGCTACAAGGAGGGGGAGGGACAGGGGTCTGCCAGCCAGGACTCCCTGCCCACCTCTCCTCCACTGAGGTCCAGAAGTGGGGGTGGGCACCCAGGCCCAGGCACCCAGCCTGCAGGGGCTCCTTGGTGCTCTCTGGCCATTTCCTCCCAGAAACCTTGAGGGCCTGCAGGTGACATCGCATTCAGACCCACCCACTGCAGACCCAGGCACCCGTTGCTCCTGCACCAGGGTGAGGGAGGCTCGGAGGCCCCGGGGCCCACTCACGGGGGCCAATGCCGAAGCTGAGGATGAAGGTGAAGACACAGGCCACGGCCAGGTAGGGCATCCCAGGGAGGGAGCTCTGCGGCAGACGGGGCGGGGTGAGGTGCAGATCAGCCCCACCCAGCCACCCCCCCTCGCCCCAGCTATCTGCAGGCACAGGGCGGCTATGAAGATGCCGGCCCAGCCGCCCATCAGGCAGGACCCCCAGCAGCGGCAGGCCCCGGCCCAGCTTCTCGATGGCACACACTGCAAATACAGGAGCAGTGACCCACGCACCAGGTCTGGGGACAGGCAACGGGGAGGGGCCTCATGAGGGAGCTGAGGGTGGGGTGGGGAGCAGTTTATTCCTTCAGGAGACTGTGACTTTATTCATAATTTCCTAGAGGACCTTGGTCAATTGATCAGTCAGTTTCATTCAGTTTCCTCATCTCAAAACGGTGCTGTGAGTGCCGGGTAAACAGTAGGTGCCCGCTAACTCACAGCGTTTTAACAGTAAGCGGGAAGGAATGGCTTCACGCAGAGGACTGTGGTCCTTGGAGTGCCGGCACCTGAGTTCCCTGCCAGAGGGCGGGGGCGACTCGCGCTGGCGATAGTGGACAGCCGCTCGCAGCTCACAGCCCCGTCACGATGATGGCGTGCTGCACCTTCTCTGCCTGCACTCCTGACTCCCCGAACACAGAGGAGGCGTAGGCGTACACCTGGGGCAGGGCGGCACGGGTGGAGGGAGGGCCTTGGCTCCCTGGTCCCCCCGTGGCTCCCAGAGGCGGGCGGCATGCAGCCTCCCCCAGGCCCAGGGCCTCACCGTGTCATTCCCACAGAGCTCCATGGCACTGCCCAGCACCACCAGGCTTGTCACCTGCCTCCGCAGGGCCCCATGCTGGAACAGCTCCCACGGGCGCTGGGCGTGTCGGCCCTGGCGGGCGGGGCACTCCCGCTCCAGCTCCTCCAGGTCCCCAGAGGCGTCCCCAGCATCCTGCAGCCGCAGCCACAGCCTCTGCAGCGCTGAGCAGGAGAGGAGAGTGCTGAGTTCCCAGCCCCAGCCCTTCTTAGGTCCCCCCATAGTAAGCCTCCACCCCACACTTCCCCTCTCTCTGTCTCTGTGTGTGTGTCTCTCTCTGTCTCTGTCTCATCAGATGGGGATGATCTTCCTGGCCCTGTCATTTCCAGGGCTGCTGGGAGGGTCGAGAGCACCACCAGTGAGAAAAGCCTTTAGAGAGTAACTGGATTCTGTGGACGCACCAGACAAATTGCCGTTATCATCCCCAATTCTTCACCCACCCTGCATCCACGCCCTTTCCTATGTGATTTTTTACAAGTCCTGTCTACACCCCCACCCCTGGCTCTGGGCTTGGCCGTAAGGCTTGCTTTGGCCAACAGGATGAGAGCATGCTGTGTTCCAGCCTAAGCCTGAAAAGACTCTGCTCACTTCTACTCGCTCCTCTGTCATCATCATAAGAACGTGCCAGGCTAGCCCACTGGTCCTGGGAGGATGACAAGAGACTCCATGAATCAAGGGGGCCCAGCCGAGCCCCTCCCCTGGGGCCGTCCTATATCAGCCAGTGCCCACCGGAGCACTGAGATCAGCAGTGCCCTCCAGCCAGACCCGTCCCAGATCAGCCAACCCCAGAGAACTCACAGGCTGAAGCTAAACAATGGCATCTCAGTGAAACCCTGAGATGTCAGGATTGTGTCCATTAACAATAGAAAACTGATCAACACATTGGTACCAGAGTAGGTGCCACCATAACAAGGACCTGTGAAATATGATTTTGGTTCTAAGACCAGGCAGAGAACACTGAGGAGGCTAGAAAGATGAAAACCCATGTTAGGTAATGCAATAGCACAGGAGAAAGGAAACAGACTTAATGAATTTATGGGCCGGGCATGGTGGCTCATGCCTGTAATCCAGCACTCTGGGAGGCCGAGGTGAGAGGATTGCTTGAGGTCAGGAGTTCAAGACCAGATTGAGCAAGAGTGAGATCCCGTCTCTATTAAAAATAGAAAAAATAATTAGCTGGGCAACTAAAAACAGAGAAAATTAGCCGGGCATGGTGGCACAACCTGTAGTCCCAGCTACTCGGGAGGCTGAGGCAGGAGGATTGTGTGAGCCCAGGAGTTTGAGTTTGCTGTGAGCTAGGCTGATGCCACAGCACTCTAGCCCAGGCAACAGAGTTTTTTTCCCAAAAAAAAAACAAAAACAAAAAACAAAACAAACTTATGGACCGAAGCAAAGAAATCTCCAAATGTTGAAAGCACGAACTGGTTGCTTTTAGCTGAGTATTCTAAGCTTACTGTGAGTCATGAGCTCAAAAAAGAACCAGACAGTTTGCAAGTGGAATTCAGAGGGAACAAAATTTAATGAAATTTAATATATTCCAGAAATTTATATGTTAAAAACAAAAAACTTTTTCTCATCTCTAACCTCTCCAGCTAGCAAAGGAGTCTCAAGTTACATTACAGCCTGAGAGCAAAGACCAAATCCACAGCACAGCCAGGAAGCCGGGGACTCAGAATAAATGTCAAATCAAGGATGTGGCTTAAAGCAGAGACTCATAAAGGCTCATAGCTGGAAAAAGGGGTGTAAGGCTGTATTGGTTTAAGTACCAGTGATTAGGTCTTCGGAGAGAATTGTGTGTGTGGCTCATTAACACGTAAATAAACCAAATACATAGATAACTCACATGGTTTTTGAGAAAGTTGTGTTGGCAAAAGCTCTACCAGTTTGGGACGAAAAGAGGCTAGAATAGTTTGAAATATAAAGACTTCTATGCCTCAACTCTCTATAGCCAGGAAGCAGGCTGAGAAATCGGCTCAGTCACCAAAAGCAGCACACCTTGCAATGCCCTCTTCAGAAGGTGTCAAGAAAGGTGACAGACAAGGAAAGCCATCTCACAGGGCAGAAGCGAGAACCACGAGAACCACGGACACCCATGGCCTGGGGAGCCCTTCCAGGGGCCGGAGCCACGGCTTGATCAAGGTACGTTCCCCACCCCGAAGGCAAGGGACTTGGCAGTATTTCCTCAGGGGCACTTTAGGATTTTATGGATTAGTGACTGCTCTGTGCCTTCCTTGCTTCCTCGTTTTTGAAATATGAATTCTGGGGACCTTGTCTCACTTTTCGCCACTGTATGCTGCATGCAGGAGGGGAAGACTTGTCTGCTTAGATCCTAGCTAGGACTCTGGTTAGCACTTTGGACTCTGAATCCAGCGATCTGAGTTCCTATCTCAGTGGAACCTCCATTTTTTAAAAATAAAAATATAAATGAAAAAAATATAAAGATCCTAGGGCTCTGGATCAAGAAAAGGCACATACAGACTTGATGTGACCTTAAGATACGAGGCTTCAAGCCTGATGCCATGATTGGATGAGATGCTGGGGGTGGGGGTGGGGGTGGGCTGGGCTGGGATTGAACACAGTTTGCACAGGGAGAGACATAAACAGTAATTGTGGCCATGGTGGCAAACTGAGAAGAGCACATTCATGGGCCCTGGTCTTCACCCCTCCCTGAGTCATGCCCCCGGCCCTCAGTTTCCCCATCCCTTGACCTTGGATTCAGCAGCATGACTCCCAATGGAATGTTAATGGCACAAAGCGACCAAAGGTTGGGAAAGTGCTTAGACAGCTGGGTTTGCTTTCCTGAGCCTCCAGCATCACCATAACAAGAACATTCCTGGGCTGGCTCCTTGGTACCAAGAGTGAGAGGAGAGATGCAGAGCGGAACTGCTCCAGCCCAGACCAGCCGAGACTGGCCAACCCCCCGCTGCCCCCCCAGCGCCATGCACCAGCCCAGCTGAGATGAGCAAGCTGCGCAGCCAGCCCTGTGAGTAAATGAGTAAAAGCTGCAGTAAATGATTGTTGTTTTAAGCCAGAGATTTTGCAATTGTTCGCTGAGTCCCTGAGCTTCTTTCCTGTAGCCATAGTTAACTGACAAGACCATCGTCACCCAGGTGGCATTGGGCAGGTGGGGTCTTGCACAGGTGTTTTGCCGTGCGTGCATGTGTATGTGTGTCCTCTCTCTTGCTTTCTCTGCACCACCCTGCAGAGCGCCTAAACAGGCTGGGTGTGATCCATTCCCCTGGCATTTAGCACAGTTCCTTGATAAAGAGTTTTGAAGGGATATATGGCTAGATCGTGAAATCAAAGCACAAAGAGATGGATAGCTTTTCCCTGATAAACAGAACCCAAGAAATGGGGGCCCACGTACTCTGGTAAGATGCACCCCTTGGTCAAGGGTGGTCTAGGGGCTTAAGGGCGGGAACTCACCTGCCCGGCAGGCCTCGGTATCCCCACGGTCAATGAGGAGGTAGCGTGGGCTCTCAGGGAGCAGAGGCAGGGAGGCGAGCCGGACTGCCCCGGGCACCAGGCAGCTGGCCAGCAGCAGGGGCCAGGCCTGAGGGCCACCCAGGAGCTCCCTGGAGAGGCAGAGGAGAGGCCAGGGGTGATGGTCCTTGCCAGAGCCCTGCCTGCCTCTCCCCCAGCCCTCTCTCCCAACCCCCTGCCCACTGGCCTGCAGAGGGTCTGCACCACCCTGTGCCTCTTCCTATCCAGCTCTGGGTCTGGACATCAAGACCCCTCCCACCCAGGTAGGGACCAAGAGAGGGCAGGGCCACCATCCCATCTCATCCCTGGCAACCCCTCTGCCCAGGGGTCTAGGCTCTGCCCTCTTTCTTCTGGGGTGACCAGGACACACTCCCCTTTAAAATCCCAAATTTTTGCCTTCTCCTCTGTAAAGACCTGGCCTTTGCTCTCCAACCTGGAGAGGATGGACAAAGGAGACTCACACTGGAGTGTGTTGCCTGGTCCCTGCTTTGGGTATTGGCCAGAGGAACGTGGGCAGGGACTTCATGCAAAGAATCGATGCCTTAACCCACTTGGTGGTCGGGGGAAGATTCAGGGGCAGAAAGGTTTTCACAGGCATCTCTGAAACCACCCAATGCACGTGGGGGAGGGGCGCTCACCTGAGTCCAACCACCTGTCCCGTCACAATCCCCAGAGCTCTGAAGATGGCTGAGGTCATGGCCACAGCTCCTCGGAGCTCCTTGGGGGCACTCTCCCCCAGGTACATGGCTGGACACTCATGCTCACATCTGGACACGTGCACAGCAGGGTCACGTCAGCCACCAGGCAGGACCCCAGCCCCAGCCCTCAGGACTTCTGAGAGAGATGTCTTTCTCAGATCAGCTTCCATCCTGGTCAGGTTCCATGGAATTTTCCTGGGTCCCGTCCCTGGGAGCTGGGTGTGAAAGGCCCTGGGGGGATCTGGGGGGGTGGGTGGCAGAGGGCAAGACCGCAGCCTGGATGCCCCCCAGCTGTGCCACTGACCACTGCTGTAGGTTCTCACCGCACCCCGGCTCCCCCCAGGCAGCCCCTGGCGCCTACACAGCCAGTGGGAAACAGCTGGAGAGCGCTCCCTGCCCTCCCCAGATAGTGACCAATGGCAAAGGCTAGGACGCCACAGTCTTGGGGCACCATACACCTGGGAATGCTGCAGGAACTGCGGCTGCATCCCCCTCCCTGACCTGGGACCAGGAAACACCCTGGTGTTTCAAGGCCCTGCCCTGCCCTCTTCCTACACGGTGGGCAGAGGGACCTGGGAGGGGCAGCGGCGTTGACTGCCAGGGTGTCCCAGAGGCGCCCTGCTCTCCTGCAGACATTCCGAGAGGGAAGTCCTTCTTTGCTGGGCACTCGGGCGTGAAGGTAGAGTCTGACCTGGCTCCTTTCCCTGGAGCGTGGGCCGCTCTTAGTGACTCACTTTTCACGAATAGAATGTGGCAAAACCGATGGCATAGGAGTTCTGGAATTAGAACTCCCTCCTTGCACTCACCGTCTCTGTCTCTGTCTCTGGTCTGTCTTTCCCTGCCAGATCACTCACTCTGGAGGAAGCCAGCTGCCATGTCGTCAGAACCCTCCAACAGCCCTACAGAGGGACCCCACAGGGTGAGCAGCTGAGATCTCCCGCCAGCGGCAGGGAGCCATCGGGGATGTGGACCCCCAGCCCCAGCCACACCTGGAGCCAGCGGCCGGGCCGACCTTTGCAGCACAGCCTCAGGAGAGACCCCCACGCCAGAAGCACTCAGCTAAGGCACTCCCCAGTTCCTGACCCACAGATGCTGGGATATTGTAACTGCTGGTTGTTTTAAGCCACTAAATTTTGGGGTAATTTGTTTCATAGGTATAGATAACTAATATGACCAGCAACACCTGGCTGTATAAACAGCTCGAGGTCAAGAGGTGACTTGTTGATTGGAGCACCCAAAAGCCCCGATAGAGGTCCTCAAAATTCCACTCCCTGACATGATAAGCCCCAGAAACTGAGACATCCATAACAGGCTACTCTGTTTCTGAAGGGAAGATCAGAGAACTCATCCTATATTCCTTTACACCTTGGCCGCCAGGAAACTCATGGCTTAGAGTGTTGCTCAAACCTGGGACCTCTGTCAGTATAAGTCTGAAGATGTTTGTTCCCCCAACCCTGCATGACTTTTTCATTTTTCTACATCTACTTTATTTTATTTTTATTTTATTTTATTTTATTTTTTTT
>VBSM01000282.1:84520-102020 GCA_008086735.1 Cheirogaleus medius | reverse complement strand
GCTCTTGCTCAGGCTGGTTTCAAACTCCTGACCTTGAGCAATCCTCCTGCCTTGACCTCCCAGAGTGCTAGGATTACAGGCATGAGCCACTGTGCCCGGCCTAGAAGAATATTTTTAAACACCATTCAGTCGGGTAGGGAGAGTCTCCTTGGCAGGGCTTGGTGACAGCCCATGGGGGTGGGGGGGTCTGAGAGTGCCCCGCACAGACAGAACCCTCTCCGGTCTGTGTCTGCGCTGAAGGAGGCGCTCAAATGCCTGATGAACGAATAAATAAACAAACAAACGCAGCCAGCTCAGCCCTTCCTTTGTAAACTGTTCCATTTCATCCTCCCTTTAAGGGGCACTGGGCTGTTTCTGCCCAGAATGTGCCCCCATCTCCAGCTGACACACATTCCTTTGGGGGAAGATCTCTCCCATGGTGAGTTACAGCCCCCTGTGTCACTCTAAAGTTGATCACCTGACCCAGACCTGACCAATCTAGTACTCTGCCTTCCTGACCACATGACTGTCGGTCTAGGAGTGGGCATGTGATCCAAACCAGCCAGACTCTTCCCAGAACTTTCTGCTAAAACTAACTGGGAAGGCTTTTGGTTGGGGAGAAGTGGGGGTGTTCTCAGCTGGCAAGAAGCTTTGCCCACTAGGTATGAGAACAAGGAGGCAGGAGGTGGAGTCACTGTTGAGACTGCAAGTCAAATTTGTTGTTATTTTTGAGTACTTAAATACAAGTTTCATGAGAGAAGGATGTTTGGCTAAAAGTTTTCTGACGAATTTCCAGAACCTGTGGACTATTTATTTATTCACTCATCAGTCAAATACTGAGTGTCTGTCCCAGCCAGGAGTTGTGCTGGGGGCAGGTACAGCTGGGGAAGAGACAGATGGGCATTCATCACTGGGTGAGACCGTGGTTGGGAGTAGGGGAGCAGAGGAAGTGGCTCTGGAGGGCAGGGTTCTCCTGACCACCTTGCCACAGACCTCAAGACAGGGCTGTGACAGGGGCCCTGGCTGCCCACAGTTCCCATAAGGCCTCAGTAACTTTCTCCTAAGCTGGAAGTCATAGGAGAAAGCTGGGCGGGAACCCCAGAGTCTGGTCCCACTGGGGCCATGTTGCAGCTCCAAGGGGGCTCATAAGAATAGCCCCCCTAAGACAGCAGACCTGAAGGACGCAAAGAGACACAGTGCTTGATGACAACTGAGCCCATGTGGCAGGGGATGCTGACAGGTCTCCAAGGCCATAGGAAATTGTTTAATTCAAGAGCATGGAGATTGCCTAGTACCGTGTCTAGCCATGGCAAGCACCAAACATTAGCTATGATGGTGATTATTGATTCAGCGAGCAAATATCTACTGCCTCCCCACTATTGGTCAATAACGCTACTGTTCTAGGTCCTGAGGATATAGGAGTGAACAAAAGACAAAATCTGTGACCTCACGGAGCTTTCCTTCCATCGGGGGAAGATAAGCAAAATACAGAGTATGTCAGCTGGTGCTACAGAGACTTAAAGCAGGGACGGGAGACAGGTAGTGTCTGAATAGGGTGGTGCGGCAGGGCGCCAGGTCAGAGCCGAGAGGGAGCACGGAGGAGCAGAGAGCAAGGGTGGGAAACAGTCACAGGAGGGGGAGAGCGGGCAGGACTGCAGCGCTCCAGCCTGTCTGACCGCAGGAGGACGCCAGGACGACGTAGGCATCTCTGGGCGATGCTAGCTGGGAAGTCCCGGGTCCGGCCACCTTGCGCTGGCGCACAGGCCACCCCGGGCGTGAACGCTGACCCTGCCCGTCTGGACCCAGCCGCCGCCTCACGAGCACGGCACTTCCGTCCGTCTGACGCTTCTCCTAAGCCTCCCGGGCGGCTGCGCCTGGCGGTTCACGAGGGTCTCCGACCCCTCATCTGAAACGCCCGCCCTGGGAGGGCTTCGGAATGCAGACCTTTCCGACCGTGGGACGGCATCGGGCATTCGAAGGGAGAAGAGCCTGCGAGGAGTGTCCGTTCCAGAGAAACCCCAGCGGCCAGGAGCACGCACCCAACGACGGGCGGGGCGCATGCGCGCGGAGGGAAGGGCGGAGCGAGTCCGAGCGGGCCGTGAGTAGCCGGCGCATGCGCAGCGAGCGTTTGAGGGCCGAGGTCTGCGGACGCCGGAGCAGGCACGCAAGCGCAGTGCTGTTGAGGGAGGTGTGATAAAACAGGGCGCGCTCCGCGCTTACCCGCGGCCAGGGCGAGCCGACCCGACTCAAGCGCAGGCGCAGTGGCGCTCAGAGCCGCCAGACTGCCGGCGGAGGGCGCCTGAGGTGCACGCGCAGGCCCACAGGTCGTAAAGTGGGCGGGCCGCGGCTACGGGGGGTTCACCTGGGTCAGAGGCCGTAAGGGCGGCTCCTGGTCATCCTCCATCCAGCCCTTTCCGCAGCTCAGAGTCTGAAAAGCCACTCACTGCTTACTCAGCCCGGGCTCATCTCTGCAGACCAGGAGGGAGCTCCGGGTCCGAGGTCATCGCGGCCAAGCCCCTGCATTCCAGGTCCTAGCTGGCGACGCTGTTCGCCGAGCTCCCGGGTCCTCCTGCCTCTCTGTCGCCTCTGGACCGAATCTGTGCGGGTCCCCGCCTGGCTCGCTGCCGGACCTCCGCCCGTGCGTCACCCTCTGCCCGGCCTCCTTTTCCACTACCTGGCGCCCCAGCTCCGGGAGCTGTCGGAGGGCCGAGCCCAGGATTCTGCACAGACAACGGCCCCCCCAGCCACACCCCGCCACACACACCCCTCGGTTCAGGCGTCCCTATCCTTCCCCCGGAGGAGGGGCAGAATTAGGAAGGACCGCAAGGCCGACCCACCAGTCTCTGGAGCGCTCTCATCTGTCCGTCCGGGCAGAGCGAGTGACTTGGCGGAATGCAGAGAGGGGAACCGGTCTCGGGTTGCCGCCAGGGGATTCCTTGCGGGAGAGGCCGGTCCCGCTTGTGGTCGGGGCGCGCTGGGAGGTGAGGAACCAGAGTTCACTGGACCGGATTAACCTTTTATTCCTCAGGGATTCTTGGACCCTGCATGGAATACAGGAGTTGGACAAAGGCCAACTGAAACCAGACTTGCCAAAGATGCTGTTTGTGGTCACAGAAACATAAAGCTGGAAGTGACCTTAGGAAGTAATCTGAGCAAAAACTGTGACACCAGAGTAGGTACTGCGGTATTTCTGCTGCTCACGCTTGGTTTGTTTGACTTTTGCTACTCTGAACTTTAACTTCTAAAACACCGTGCATTTAAAGGAGTAGCACAACGAATACTACATTAGCAGTTACCACGAATGAGTATTTTATTGCATGCTTTTCCGCGTCTATTAAGATGATGGTTTCGGGTGTTCTCCTTTAATCTGTTAGTGAGATGAATTACATCAATAGACTTTGTAATCCTAAACCATCCTTGAATTCTTGGGTAAACACAACTTGGTCATAGTATTGTTATTGTTGCTATTAATACATGTTGGTTTCAACTACTAATATTTCATTTAGATAGATTTATTTTTTTCAAAACACCCATTGCTTTTTCCCTCTTAAAAAAAGCCAGTGGAAAATGATATCTACTAAATAGTGGCTAGGATAACTGATGATGGGGAAGAATTAAACTGGATCTATATCTCACCCCATACACAAAAATCATTCCAGGTGCACACAAACCTAATGCAAAAAGCTAACTTTAAACATTTTAGAAGAAAATATAAAATACTTTTAAAACGTCAGGATAAATAAAAGTAAACCATACAGATTTCTTCTGAGGATTTAACCTCAGTAAAATTAAAAATCTGTGTCAAAAGACACTATATAAAGGTGAAACCTAAAGCTACAGAGTAGGAGAAGGGTATCTAAAAGCATATGACCAACAAGTATTAGTATTCAGAATATGTGAAGAATTCCCAGGTACAGTAAGGAAATGAAAATGGACAAAGGTTATGAGCAGGGAATTCACAGATAAGGAAACTGAAGTGGCAAAAAAAGCTAATGAAAAGATGCTCACCTGCCTTTGCAGTCAAGAAATACCAATTAAATCCACAACAGCATATTAGTTCATACTCAATGGACTAACAGTTTAATTCTGGCAATGCCAAGTGTTGGTGAAGGTCCGTTGGAACGCTTATGTTCTGTTGATGAAAATGTAAATTGGTGCAATGACTCCGGAGTACAATTTGGGCATATGTGGTTAACTGGAGTTGCACATACCTCTGCAGCCAGCAATCCCAGCAGTTCCACCTCTGGGAAAAACTCTTGGAAAAACTCTTAATCCCATGCTCAAGAACTTCCGTTCACAAATGGCAGCAGTGTTTGCAACATGAGAAAACTAGAACCAACCCAAATTTCAAACATCAAGAAAATGGAGAAATAAATTGTGGAATATGATAGAATACTAGAATATCACTCATCACTGAAAAGCAGTGGGTTAGAGGAATGGTGTCAACCTGGGTGGTTCACAGTGCTGTGTGAACAGAGTTGCAGAAAGATGCATTACCTTGTAATGCCTTTGTATTAAGTTTGGAAGTATACAAAACCATACCTAATGTGTGTATTTATACACACATGTGCAGTAAAAGCTTGAGAGTGAGCATGCAGGTAAGTCCCAGATTCAAAACTGGGTTTAACATTAAGTCAAGGACCCTGCAAGATGTGACCCTGAACCAGCTACTGTTGCGATACCTGGTCCCCTGTTGCTTCTCCCTGAAATGCCTCTCGGATGCCCTAAACCCATCGCCTCCTCACTGGACTGAGGGCCCTCAGTGTGTAGGTTCCCCAGCCAGTAATTATTATCCTTTGGCAAGGATTTTGAGGTTTCTCCTCAGCAAACACTGACTAGCTTAACCTTGAGCATGTGAAAGTCATAGCTGTATTTGTGGCAGCCCAGTGCTCACATCTGCCCTGTGCGGTGCCAGGTGCTGACTTCTGACCCTCTTAGCAACCCACACGTGGTGGCTTCAGCCCTTTACAGAGGGAGTCCCCGAGCCTCTGCAAGGTCAAGCACGTGCCCACACCACTCTATAATACAACCTGGCTGCAAGCGGGGCTGGTCTTCCTCGGATTACCAAGTCCGGCCTGACTGACCCTAGGACTAGGGGCCCCCAGACCGCACTGGGCCGACACGGGGAGAGGGAGGTCGAAAGAGCACCCCCTAGTCTGTTTCCGAGGTGAGGTGGGGAGCTGCTCACAGCCACCAGTTGTTCACGCTCCTTCCTACACGCTAGGGCCTCTTTCTCTGCAGATGGGGAAACTGAGGTAGACAGCGGGCAGGGATATTCAGTCCCTGACACACAGCATGAAACAGGGAGGAGCGCAGCTCAAACTAAAAAGAATCACTCCAGCGAAGCCAGCTAGTGACATTGACTTCCACCCCGGAGCCCACCAGCTCTTCTGCTCCTACCCTTGCAGAAGCGGCCGGGCCACCTTGCCGGCCCCTGGCCCTTACGCCGTGGAGCCGGCGTTGGGAGCCAGGAGCGTCCCAGAGGTTCCGCCTCCGCACCGAGACTTCCTGGCCCTCGAGGAATGAATAGGGTCAGCCCGCCCCCATCCGGCCCCGCCCCGTTAGGCCCCGCCCCCGGCCTTTGCGGACGTCCCCGACGCCGGCCAGACCGGCTTCGGCCGCGAGGGGGCGACAGAGCCCAGGCTCTGAGGGGCCGGTATCGCCGGAGGCCGCCGGCTGCTGCTGAGGGCCTGGCGGGGCCGGCGGAACAAAGGCGGCCCGGGTGCCGCCGGGTGGGGTGGCACTTCTGGGGACAGCCGCCCGGCACCTGGAGACGGGGCTCAAGCTAGACCCCAGGACCCCTGGCCTCCCCCAGGGCGCAGCCCGGCAGCGGGAGCCTTCGCGGCGGGCCGGGGCCTCATCCCCAGTGGGCTGGGCGGCTGCGCGGGCCTCTCTGAGCGTCGGTTTCCTCCTCTGTCGGTGGGGCTGAGGTCGCTGGTGTGGAGGAAGCGCCTTGTAGCCTTTCCTAGTCCCCTACTTGGGCTGGCGTCTCTGTCTCTGCTCCACGCCAGAGGCCGCCTGACGGTGTCGCAGGGCAGACCTGCTGACCGTGGGCGCCGGTTGCCAGGGTGGGCAGTGCCGGCACACAGACCCGCTGCGGCCACACCGGTGGAGCTCCCGCACTTCTAACAGGCACTTCCTCTTTCCAAGCTCCAGTTTGCTCGCCTGTAAAATGGGGACAGCGAAACAGCTGACAGCCTCCCTCCCCCACGGTCCTGAGCCCTGGGCCCCCGTGGTGGCCGTCGACCCTCCCTGGACTGATCACCCTGAAGGCAGACACGGGCCCTCTCTGGATGGCCACCCTCGTCCCAGACAGACCCTAACCTTGGGTGGGTGAACGTGGGGGCTGCAGCCTAGCTGGGCGATCGCAGCGGAGGTGGGGGACGCACAGAGCAGGGACCTGGGGCAGCTCCTGCAAACTCTAGCCCAGATCCTGCTGGGCCCTCCTCCCCAGATCTGGCTCTAGGTCTCATTTCCAACTTAATGGTTCCAAAAACAGAAAGAAGGGGGGAAAAAACCAACCCCAACCCTACAACCAGCTGAGGCGGCCCCTCCTGACCACCCTTTGATATTTGAGGACTGAAGAGTGAGTGGGGCTGATTGCAGATGAGAGATTTGAAACCATCTTAATTAGAAGGAAAGAATGTCCGCATGGTCAGCTGTTCTAAAAATACAGCTGTGCCCACATCTGGAGGGGAAGCCCAGCTCTGGGGGTGGGGATGGCGGTTAGGCCAGAGTCGGGAAGGGCTGATGCCTGTGTGCCTTGGGGAGGGGGTGCCCCTTTCAGCAGGGCCCCATGGAAGGGGGAGGGGAGACACCAAAGCAGCCAGTCCTCTGTGTGGGCCACCTGCCGCAGGTTTGGGATGTGCAAGCAGCAGAACATGTGTCCTTCCTGGGTCCGCCCTCGCCACTTCCCACAAGCCCTCCCCACACCTCAGCGTCAGTTTCCTCCTCTGTGCAGCGAGGACATGCAGGGCTCGATTAGTGCAAGCTGGTTCTTTTACCAACAGCCCCCACCAGACCTGGGCAGGAAGTGCTATTTAGCCACAGGCTTCTGACAAACAAGCAAATTTTTCTGTATTTTCTGATTTAGGGTGCTGTTAGCTTTTATAAATTTGTCCTTTGTTTTGTTTGCCTTCCCATCCTAAATAAATATTCACTTTGGGACCTGATCTTGCATTTATAATTTTGCATTCACGTTCTTAAAGAGGGCCTCCCACCCTGTCTCTTGGGGGGAGGTGAAGGGCATTGGAGGGCTGGGAGGTCTGCAGGAAAGTGTGGGGGCAGGGACCTTAGTGGCATCACTCTGGGAGGATGGGGACACTGTTAGCCTCCTGTCCCCGTGGCTGGGCCACCACCTGGCGTGGGAAGCACTAGCCCCTACTATTGGGAGTAGGGCCTGGCTGCTTGGCGGGGGTGTCAGTGGGTACAAACCAGGTGGGAAGTGGGGTGAACCTCAAGCCTTTCTGAGCCTCTGCTTCCACTTGCCTAGGCTCTGAGTCATGGGTCCTGGGCAGGGGCTTCAGGAATGGTGGCCCCTGTCCCTCCAGTTCCTGCCAGGCCACAAGCCAGCACTGTGTGATGCTCTGGCGTTGGGCAGCACAGTGCTGACATAGGTTCCACATACGCTCTGCACACCCCAGAGCCACGTGACCAGACCCCCAGCTGTGTAGACCCCCGGGGTGCAAACAGGCAACACAGACTCACAATGGGCCTCCAAGTCTTGCCTTTTTTTAAAAAGATTTGTTTTTGTTTTTTAGAGATTGGGGAGGGTGGTTCTTGCTGTGTTGCCCAGGCTGGCCTCGAACTCCTGGGCTCAAGCGATCCTTCTACCTCACCCTCTTGAATAGCTGGGACGACAGGTGTGCACCACCAAGCCTGGCTAGTCTGAAGTCTTTCCGCTGTGTGTCAAGGTTCTGTCTCTGTGAAGTCATCCCTGGCCCTGCTGTTTGGCTGACTCTGCCAAGTGGATAATGTGCTTCTCCCCAAACACCGCCCACAGCGCTGAGCCCGAAAATAGCCGAGGCGGGGGAGGGGGAAGGCCCCTGCCAGACGCTCTGGGGCTCCAGAGATCTGGGCAGCCTGGGCTGGAGGTGGCTTTGACATTCCTGCAGTGGCCACAGCAGGAGGTGGGAATTACTGGCAACTGCTGAGGGCCATGACAGCCAGGGCACAGGCTTGGGTAGTGCCTGTAGCTGGCGACTAGCAGGGACCATCTCATGCGGCCGTGGAGAGTCAGGGACAGTGAAAGGAAACTGAGGCCCCCAAAGCAGGGAAGTAGCCAGGGCACAGAGTCTCATGTCGGGAGCCCAGACATTGCAAAGAGGTTTCACCTCCAAACCGAGGCTGGAGAAGGGCCTGAGGCTGCCCAGCACCAGCTGGTTGGTGATGCCCCTCCCACCCCTGTGCCCCAGCAGTGGGGTCAGGGTAGCTTGCCTCCTCCCCATGGGTCCCTTATCACCCCCATAGTGGCAAAGCCAGGACTGGCACCCTGCTGTTTTGCTACTTCTTTAGCTGTGTGTCCTCAGGCAGATTACTTAACCTCTCTGAGCCTGTTTCCTCATCTGTAATAGTGACTTGCTTCATCAGGTGGTGGCGAGGCTTTAGTGAGTTTAGTAAAGCCTATTTGTGGCATCTGGGTAGGGACCACTGGGCAGCTGTCATGTCCCACCCTTCACATTATCCCTGCCTCCCTCATGAGTAGCACATGGGTCTGTTCCCACCTCCCCAGCTTTGCTCAAGCCATTGTCCCTACCTAGAGTGCCTCTCGTCTGTCTGCTCCACCACTGTCCCCATCAGGGTTCCGCCAGCCCAGCGGCCCCCACGGACCACTCACCAGTCAGTCCCCACCTGCTTGGTGTGGGACTCAGTGTCTCCCCAACAGGCAGAGGACAGAGGTGGCCGCAGCACCCCCTCCGCCACCTTGCAGGCCTCTACAGATGTTCCTGACCACGGACAGGCACAGGAGAGCTTGGGCCAGAGGAGACAGCAGGGACAGGCCTGGCAGATAGGACGTGCAGAACCCGTCCCTGGTGCTCACAGGCCTTCACTCACTCACGGCAGAGATGGCCCCGGAGGGGAGGCCAGCCGCACCTGGAAGGGGCTCCCACCCGGAAACCTCCAACCACAACCTTTAGGCTGAAGGAGACTTTACAGATGGACTCCTCCAAGCCACCCATTTCATAGACAGGGACAGGGACACTGGGAACCAGAGAGGCAGAGAGTGGCCAGGTCCCACTGCCAGTCCCAAGGCTGCAGATCCAGCCCCGGAGTCCAGGTCTCCATCTTCATAGGCCTCCACGTTCACCACGCCCTGCCTGTACCCCAGCGCTGCAGCAGACACCAGGCCAGAGGGGCCATCACGGTGTAGACAACTGCAGTGTGACAGGGCTGAGGAGGGGAAGGAGCTGGGAGGACTGGGCTGGGGTAGCTGGGAGAGCTTCCCCAAGATGGTCATGTCCCCATAGCACCCCAAACTTGCCTGCCCAACCTAACAGGTAGTCTCTCCCCAAACTGGGCCTTCATCCATGTCTCTGCCCAGGGGAGGGCTCCCTCCCCCAAGCTACCTCAGGGCCTTTGCACGTGCTCTTCCCCTGCCCTGGCCTGGCTAATACGGCTCTTCCTCCGCCCCCCTAGGCCTCCTCCCTCCCTGTCTCACCCAGAGACCAGCTTATTCCTGGAAAGTCCAGATTCTGCTACCTGGTCCAGAGGGCCAGGCCCAGGTCACTCCCTCTGGCTGAGTTCTGACGTGGCCCACCTGGGCAGTTTGTTGTTCTTGCACTCCGGTCACCAGCAGCTGCTGCCCTGTGGCTTCCGGATTCAGTGCTAAAAATACCCTGTGGCCCAGACAGGAAGGGCCAAGGGGGACACAGCTGCTCCTGGGAGGAGCTGGCTGGGGTTTCAGCGGAGGCTTACTCACCGTGGCTGGGGGGCCACGTGCTGAAAGGGGGCAGGCCCTGTGCGCGCAGCCCCTGGCAAGGGGCGCTATGTGTCATCAAGAGGACAAACATTCGCCTCGTTTCTTATGCTCTGCTTTGTCACCACGGGCACGGGCTGACTTAGGAATAAAATATATTAAAATATATAAATATTTTTATATTTTATATATATATAATAGGAATAAAATATATTAAAAAATTAAGTGCTCGGGGACCTCACAGAAGAAAAGTGAGTTCTGGTCCCTTCAGAGGTGATCAGGGAGGGCTTCCTGGAGTAGGGCACTTCCACCTGCTCTTCCTCTCTTCTTTAACAGCACATCTAGGCTGGTAGGGAAGAAAATGAATGAATGAATGAATGAATGGTCCAGAGAGCTGGGCAGTTCCAGAGGAGAGAAACTGAGGCCGAACAAGAGGTGGTGGTGGTGGGGAGGCATATTGGAGAGGAGGAAAAGGACTGGGGGGTTCCATGGGGACACCAAGTGCGACATGGGGCTGGGGGGTGCAGAGATGACCCCAGGTTTTTGACTGTTACCAGGGGCTGATGAGGGTCCCTCCTGGAGTGTGAGGCGGGCCCAGCAGCAGATCTTCCCCCAGACATCTGCGTCTGGCGCTGCCTGCGTCTCTAGGCCCCTGGAACCTGGGATGCTCAGGGCTCCGCTCTGTAAAGAACCCTCGGGAGGGGCCGAGGACTTGAGGAGAAGTGGACTTGGTGTCTCCAGAGTGGCCTGTTCTGGGCCTCAGACTGGACAGGAAAAGCCAGGACTGGTGACAGAGGCCTGCCCCAGGGCCGTTCTGCCTCCCACTTTGCCTCAGTTTCCCCATATGAGCATACCCAGGGGCTCTGAAGAGGGAGTGTCTGCAGTGGAACCCAACCGCTGCTCCCTGGATGTCCCACCCGGCTCCCTCTGGGCCTCCGCTGGCCTCCCCCACCCGCCCTGGGCTCTGGGCCTCCTAAGAATGTGCTTCTTGGCCCCCAAGCCAGACGCCTACATTATCGGCCCCCAATCGATGGGGAGACAGACGCCCCTGCAGACAATGACAGCCCCTCCTGTTAGCCCCAGCCTGACCCTGAGTGGAGGGCCGCCTGCTAAGCGCCTGGAGGAGGAACAACCCCCCTTCCCCATGCTGGAATGAAACCCGACCTCCCTCCTGGCTCCTTCTAGCCCGGGCAGGCGCCTGCCCTGGCAGCAGAGGCCCGGGATCTGCCCTGCATGGCTGGCCTCCAACATGACCTTGGTCTGCTTCTCTGGAAAGCCAAGGCTGGCCAAGGAGGCCCCTCAGCCTGCCCCCCATTCCCCACCTCTCGGCACCTTGGTCCAACCCCTGCTGTGTAGGCCAGACCTTCTCCTCATCCTAAACCAAATGCACAGCCCTCCAGTGCTCCCAGCCTGCCCCTCCCCCACACAGGGGGCTCCTGGACTCATTGTCATCAGGCACTGGTCCTGGCCCTCTCTCCCCTGGGGACACCTCTCAGCGCCCTGTGGGACCTCATGCTCTTGGGATCCACTTGAGACCACCCTCCCAGCCAGTTCTTCCTCGTGGCCAGCTGCAGTCTCCTTGGGGGACCTCAGGGCACTATCCAGAGCACCCCTCATTCAGAGTCTTCCACATTGCGTCCAAGGCTGAGCTCCGCATGTTAGTAAAGGCGCATCTGTCCAGGTGCCTCTTCCTCCTGCCCACACCAGTACCTTGGCATGGCTGCCACCCAGTGCCTTCTGACGACACGTCTCCCTGGGCTTCTTGCTGCCTTGTTCTTGGAGCCCTTCCCTGGCTCGGCTCCTGGGCTCACCCTGCTCAGCCTCCCTCAGCCTCCCCAGCTGGGTTTGCCCTCTGGGACTCCTGAAGGTCGCCCTGCCGGGCCCAGCGTCTCCTCTCCATGTAGCCTTGCCCCTTGAGCATCTCACACAGGCCCGAGGCTACAAGTGCCATTGCCCTTCTGCTGATTGGCACCCACGTTTGGACTGCCTGCCCTGACCTCTACCCCAACACCACATGCAGATTTTTCCAAGCGATGTCACACAGATGCTCAAACTCAGTGAGGCCAGAACAGGACTCTCCATCCCACCCGCCTTCTCTCTACAATCCTCCAGCTCAGCCAAGACCACTGGCATCCATCCGCTCTGTAGCTCAGGCCTTGAACTTACCCTTGACTCCTCTCCCACAGCCCAGTCTCATCTGTGGGCAAACCCACAGCCCACCACTCCTTGCCCTCCAGGTTCCAGCCTGCCCAAGTCACCACTGTCCCTTGCAGTCTCCCCTGCTCACTGATCTCTCTGCCAGCCTACTGCACTCACAGCAAACACAGAGATCTCTTACAAATTTCTCTTAAATGTACACACGCTGGGCGCGGTGGCTCACGCCTGTAATCCTAGCTCTCTGGGAGGCCGAGGCGGGCGGATCGCTCAAGGTCAGGAGTTCGAAACCAGCCTGAGCAAGAGTGAGACCCCATCTACTAAAAATAGAAACAAATTAATTGGCTAACTAAAAATATGTAGTAAAAAATTAGCCGGGCATGGTGGCGCATGCCTGTAGTCCCAGCTACTCGGGAGGCTGAGGCAGAAGGATTGCTTGAGCCCAGGAGTTTGAGGTTGCTGTGAGCTAGGCTGATGCCACGGCACTCTAGCCCGGGCAACACAGTGAGACTTTGTCTCAAAAAAAAAAAAAAAAGGTACACAACATACAATTTGCCTTAACCATTTTTAGGTGTACAATTCAGTGGTATTAAGTACATTCACGTTCTGGTGAAGCCATCCCGTCCACCCACCTCCCGAACTTTTTTTCCCCTCCCAAACTGAAACTCTGTCCCCATTAAACAATAACTCCCCATTCCTGTCTCGTGTAAGTGGAATCATACGGAATGTGTCTTTTTGTGTCTGGCTTATTTTATTTAGCTTAATGTCTTCAAAGTCCATCCATGTTGTAGCATATATCAGAATTTCAGTCCTTCAGGGCTGAATAATATTCCATTGAATGTGTAAACACCACATTTTGTTTATCATTCATCTATCAATGGACACTTGAGTTGTTTCCACCCTTTGGTTATTGTGAACATGGTGCTAGGAACATGGGTGTACAAGTATCTCTTCAAGCCCCTGCTTTCGATTCTTTTGGGTATATACCCAGACGTGGCATTGCTGGATCACATGATAATTCTGTTTTTAATTTTTTGAGTAATGGCGATACTGTTTTCCACAGCAGCTGCGCAATTGTATATTCCCACCTGCAGTGCACAAGGGTTCCAATTTCTCCACATCCTTGCTGGCACTTGTGATTTTCTGTTTTCGTGTTTAGTTTTGTTTTTTATAGTAAGCGTCCTAATGGACACAGGGATCTTTTAAAGGTGATAATCACGCGTCACCTCCTCACAGAGGCTTCCCAGATCACCCGTTCCAGCACTGCAGCCCCCCACTCCTCACGCTGTGATGTTCTGTCAGCGCGCTGCCCCGGCAACGCTGGCTCACTGTGCCATTGTCTCCTGGGCGGGGCCGGAAGGGACAGCATCTTTTGTTAGCTGCCCTATCCCCAGAATCTAGGACAGCAACAGGCACTTAGTAGGTGCCTATTAAACGGATGAACGAATGGACCTTCTCTCTTCCACCAAAATACTGAGGCCCCTCCAGCCTGTCCACTCGCTGAGTCCGCCTCACCGCTGTCGTGTCTGCCCCAGGGCTGCCAGCCCCCGCCCGGCCCCCCTCCTGCGGGCCCCGAAGACCCCCGAAAGGAGCTGCATGTTTGGGGGGATTTGGACACGCTCCCGGACGCCTCCCTCGCTGGGGGCTGGGAGGGTCTGCCTCGGGTTCGCGGAGGGGAGAAGGCCGCGCCCCGGTCGCCAGTGTGCCGGAAGAGGATCAGCTCCACCCCAGCTCCCCGACTCGCAGCCCCGCCCCGCCCACACCTGCGGCCCCGCCCCCTTGCGGACTCACCGGTCTGGCTTCGGTCTTTTCCGTACAAACGTTGTACTCTGAGCCCCGCCCCCGCGGTGCCGTGGGTCCTCGCTATTGGTCTTCCCCTAGAATGCCGCGAAGCCTCCAGTTCCTCATTGGCCATACTTTCTCCCGCGCCGCCACCGCAGCCACAACAACCGCCACGAGCTCAACCGTGAAGCCTGCTCATTGGCCACCAGTCTCAACACGCCCATTCTCTTTCCCGCCCCCAAGTTCCTCCTTCCCCCTTCCATTGGCTACGGAGCCCAGGGCCCCTCCCGCTAGCCTGGAGCGCGCTGAACCTCGGACGTGGATTGGCCAAAGTTGGGAGAGAGGCGGGGCAGAGGCGGGTTAAAGGGCGCTCTGCCGGTCCAGCCACGCGTGCCCGAGCTGGTGCAATGGCGTGGCGAGGGCTGACGGCAGAGTTTCTGCAGGTGCCGGCGGTGACGCGGACCTACACCGCGGCCTGTGTCCTCATCACCGCCGCCGTGGTGAGCTGCCGGGCGGGCGGGGCGTCGCCATGACTGCACCCTGGGGCAGCGGCGAGGGGGCAGGGTCGCCATGGCTCCCTGCGGCAGCCCCTGACGCGCCCCTGGTTCCACAGCAGTTGGAGCTCCTCAGCCCCTTCCAGCTCTACTTCAACCCGCACCTCGTGTTCCGGAAGTTCCAGGTGAGGCCGCCCCGCCCTTTGCACCTGCGGGCCGGGTCCGCGGGTCTGGCGCCTGACCATCCGCCCCCGCAGGTCTGGAGACTCGTCACCAACTTCCTCTTCTTCGGGCCCCTGGGATTCAACTTCTTCTTCAACATGCTCTTCGTGTATCCTGCGCTGCGCAGACCCGGGCCAGGTGGGGGCAGGCTCGCCAGGCGAGGAGCGGCCGGGGAGCGGGTAAACTGAGGCAGTGCCCAGGTGGCGTTTCCTATACCAACGCTGCAGGTTCCACTATTGCCGCATGCTGGAGGAGGGCTCCTTCCGCGGCCGCACAGCAGACTTCGTCTTCATGTTTCTCTTCGGAGGCGTCCTTATGACCGTATCCTTCCCACGGGCTCTGGTACCTTAGGCTACAGCGCCTTGGGGCAGCCGCACCTGAGTGCCCAGGCCAGAGAGAGATATGAGTCGTTCACTCTACCTTAGGATGTACTGATCCATCATATGCTCAGCTCCAGGTGCCAGGGCTGTATGCACAGTACAACAGGGTGATGCACTGGACAGCCAGGTGGGGGGCCTGCCAGTAGCCAGGAGAAACGGGTGGGACCAGGCAGTGGGTGGGGCCTGGGATGAGGTGGTAGGTGTGCAGGGTGCAGGGCACATCTCATGGGACCTGATGGCCAGGAGTGTGGCCTTTATTGGAGGTGCTCATCTTGATGGGGGAATGGCGGGCACATAGAGGCAAAGAGGAAGGAAAGCAATGGAACGATTCCAGGGGCTTAGGAAGGCAGAGGGGCCCTGGGCATCAGCTAAGGCCTGCACCAGCACACCTTGACTCTGCCCAGCTGCTGGGACTCCTGGGCAGCCTGTTCTTCCTGGGCCAGGCCCTCACGGCCATGCTGGTGTATGTGTGGAGCCGCCGCAGCCCTCTGGTGAGGGTCAACTTCTTTGGCCTCCTCACCTTCCAGGCACCTTTCCTGCCCTGGGCGCTCATGGGCTTCTCGCTGCTGCTGGGCAACTCAATCCTCGTGGACCTGCTGGGTGAGCCTGCCTCTCCATCCAGCCAGCCCGGACATTGGGGGGAGCGGGCCCTGCCCAGGGTCCCACTCCCACCTGTGGGGGGCCTCTCTTCTGCCTCCCCACCGCCAGCCCTGCCCAGCCAGTTCCTCCGTTCTTACAGCCCCTCACACACGACAGCCCATGTGATTTGCATCTTCAGGGCTGACCTGCTGGTGTATGCGTGGGTCCTGACGCGTGCGTGGTTCAGGGTTCCGGCTCTGTGGCTCCTGCTCCTCCAGTGTTCTCAGGCCTTCCCTTTCCCAGGTCCTGCCCACTTCTTGGCCCTTTCAGCCTGTCCTTCAGGGCCAACCCTGGCTCCACCTTAGGGTGGCAGCCTGTGCAGGACTTTGGGGCCCTTATGTTCTGGGGCCTGAGGTTAGTCTCGCCTGGTAGGGCCTCTGGGCTGTGGATGGAGGCCTGGAGCACATGATGGTGGCCTGGGACACTGGGCTGTGGAGGGTGGCCTCTGGCAGTCCGTGGCTCTCTCACAGGGATTGCTGTGGGCCACATCTACTACTTCCTGGAGGATGTCTTCCCCAAGCAACCTGGAGGCAAGAGGCTGCTGCTGACCCCAGGCTTCCTGTGAGTGCTGGAGATGACAACCCTTCCTCCCCTCCCTTCCCTCAGATGGCCCCCACCCCAAGGGGACCTGTGCTGGCCCCAGCTCAGCGTGGGCTCCTCCCCACAGGAAGCTGCTACTGGATGCCCCTGAGGAGGACCCCAATTACCTGCCCCTTCCTGAGGAGCAGCCAGGACCCCATCAGCCACCCCCACAGCAGTGACCCCACCCAGGGCCAGCCGGAGAGGCTTCTAGCGGGCCTGCACCCTCCCCAACCCCTGCTTGCAGCGAACCACCTCCCTCCTGGAGGCTGGGTCCATCCAAGGGCCCACCCAAATAAACAGTATGACCTGCAGCCTTTTGGCCTGAGGCACTGGCTCCCCCTGCCAAGGCTGGCCACATCTCCCAGGCCCTTCACGCCTGCCCTCTACCATCGCCTGGCCTGCCCTCTCAGCCCTGTTGTAGGTGGTAGGATCAGGGCCCATCCAGGGCAAAGAACCTGCCCACATTGCCCAGCAGAGCTCTGAGCTCACAGGTGAGACTCAAGGTTCTTGTCCCAGCCCTGCCAGTGCCCTGATGGAACCTCGGGCAAATCCTACTGACCCTGGACCTCTGCTCCCTGCTGGTCAGGGAGGCACTGGCCAGCGCCTGGGGCCAGGACCAGGCTCTCCTAGCCTGTGCCGAGCCTGGAAAACAGGTGCCCCTGCCCGTGGTCCCTTTGGTCTGATGCTGGCCCAGCCTCTCCTGTCCCTCTTCAGCAACCTTTACAGGTGCACCTTTGCCTCATTTTCCATGGAGTGACACCAAGGCCCCCTGGGGTCAGGTGCAGAGGAGGGCCAAGATTGGGTCTTCTGCCCTTCCTATGACTCCAGAGTCCTGCAACTGGGTGAGGCAGAGACTTCTGGGAAGCTCTATCCCTTCCCTTTTTAGCTGAGGACCTGTGTGTACCTTATGTGACCCTGCAGATCACTTTTTTCTCCTGTAACATGGGCATCAGATGGCCTGGCAGCTCTCCTGGTGCTCTAGGCCTGACGGTGTCGTGGCTCCAGGTGCTGAACATTGCGGGGCTCCTGCAGCCACCAGCTATTGTTTTCATGGAAACAGAAATGGTCTGTTGAGTCTGCCCTCAATCGTGTAGTGAAACCTGGCTCTGTAGCCATGAGGGCCCTTCCCCAGGCCCCTCCCTGACAGGTGGGCCTGCCTAGTGGGGTGGGCACAGGGCTGCCTGCTGCCCCATGGATTGAGCGAACACCTCAGCAATGAAGCAACGAAGCCCATTCATTTCCAAGGCCAGCTGGGCCTAGAATCTTCCTCTTTTTTCAGGGCCTTCCAGGAAGACCCAGCTGTCCCCTTGCTGTGGGGTTCTGTTGACTTCCACTCTTTGACAAAGGACAGA
>VBSM01000282.1:69570-84420 GCA_008086735.1 Cheirogaleus medius | reverse complement strand
CTGTCCCCTTGCTGTGGGGTTCTGTTGACTTCCACTCTTTGACAAAGGACAGAGGACCTGAGTTCAAACGTCTCAGGTGGAAGGATGTTTTTATAGGAGCCTCCAGCCCTTGCAAAGGGCCAGGCCCATCTCACCTGTATCTCCCAGCAACTGAGAACCCCAATACCTGCGCAGAGCTCTGCCCCTGCCCACATGGGGCTCAGTTTGGGAGCCAGGTCCTGGGGGGGCCCTGCCACATTCCCAGGGAGCAGAGAAGCCTCTGGCTTCAGCCCTGGCAGAGAAGGACCTGCCAGCAGCTGAGGTGGCAGCAGCCCTGTGCCAGGGCTCTGGGCCATTATCTTAAGTAAGCCTGGAGCTGTGTGTCCACTCTGTGGCCCTCCTGGATCCTACGTCCATTCTTCAGTGTGGGACACTTCCACGTTACAGATAATGACACAGAGGGCACATGAGCTCCTTTGAGGTAGAGCTGAGAGGGGCCGAGGGCTGTGCCTCCTCCCTATACACCAGTCAACCCCAAGAGCCAGCACCAGGCTGGGTGTGTCATTCCCACTTTCTTCACAGCCGGCCTGGCAGGCAGGAGCTGGCCCAGGCCACAGCGCCAGCTTGGGGGAAGTGAGCACTGCTGGAGCTGTGATAGACGCCCTCTTGCACCAGAGGTGGTGCAAGAGGCCTGGCAGTGCCCACAGGACCAGGCCCTCTGTGAGAGATCCCAGAGCACCAAGGCCCAGCCAGTGGCAGCCTGACCACCTGGACGCAGCAGAGCCAGCGGCCCCTTCCCAAGGCTGGGCAAAGGGACCAGGGTCGGATGGCTGCTGAAAGGCAGGTGGCCCAACCTGAGCCTCCCAGCCGCTCCTTTTGGTTCTCGCACTTGGAGGGCCCCGGGAAATGCAAGGACTGGGCTCTGACTCGGGCCTTGCAGCGAGCTGGGTGCTGAGAATGGAACCCTGTTAAGCCCCACCTGGGGACCTGAGGCAGAGAAGGGTAAGAGGCCCGGCGTATCTGCCCTGGCCACACACCACCACCTGCCAACCGCAGCCAGACCCCACTCCTGACTCCTGTAATTTCAATGCTAGCACTTTGAAGGAACTGACATGACTTATAGCCTTTTATTTAAAAAGTGTTGCTAGCCCTGCCTGGGGCTCCTATTACAAAAACAAAACACAACCCAAAATGAGGCTTACTCCTGACCCCAGAGACTAGGGTAGGCTGCTGGGGCGGGGGAGCAGGACTGGGGCTCAGCAAATGGAATGTGTGCTGGGGAGGGCGACCTGGAAGCCCCTGTCCCCGGATCTTCAGGATGGTGCCGGACTGTCCCGTGCCTCTCTCCTTGCCAGAAGATGACGGAGAGGCTCCGATCTGAGCTGCTCTGTGGGAGCTGAGCACCGCTGGGCTGGTTACCAGGCCGGGGCAGTGTTGGCGAGACGCCTCATACGCCTGGAGAAGGAGAGGGCGGTGAGTGGGGCCAGCTCCCAGCCTGGGGCTGCCCAGTGTGGTAGCAAGGGACAGAGGCAGGATGTGGGCCACCAGCACAGTTGGCCCCCAGCCTTCCCTCAGCCTTGCCTATGTGCTGCTCAGGCCCTGCCCACCTCTCCAGGGACCTGAAACCTGGTCCAGGCTGTGGTCAGACCTGACTTGAGGACCTGCTTTTGTTCCCTGGAGGGAACCCACCCAGGGGGGCCCATCTCGCAAGAGCTTGCCTCTGTAACATGGGTCCCCTCCCGGAGACCACAGGTCACCAGGTAAAGGCGATGGCCCTGCCCCCGCCCGGGAAGATGGGTGCCTGTGGGCAGAGCCGGTGGCACAGGGACAGAGGTACCTTGTGTTCCTGTCCTGGTCACGGATCTTCTTCTCCATCTCCGCGTCTGTGAGGGTCTCCAACAGCGGGCACCACTGGTCCGCATCGCCCGTGTTCCGGATGGCGATCTCCACCGTGGGCAGGGGGTTCTCACTGCAAGGAGGGGCAGTGAGAGGTACAACTGTCACAGGGAAACAGCCATAACATCCCTGTCCAACCTGTCCCCCTGCAGATGGGATGCTGGAGCCAAGGCACAGTGGGAAGGCTTAGGCCCTGGCCAGGGGACTCTGACCCACTTCTGTGCCCCAGCTCCTCCCAGCAGCAGCCGGGAGATGCTCCTGTCACCTGAACCTCCAGGGAGCTGCCGGAGACGCCAGGCCCTCCCCAGCAACAACAGTGCTGCCCCAGTGACCCCACGGGATCCCTCCAAAGGGAACTCTTGACAAGCCCTTTGCCCCTAGCGTCTCTCTGTGAGCCCAGGGAGGGGGCCCTTGGCTGTGGAGGTGGTTGCCCATGACAGGACAGCATGGGCGGGGCCCGACTGCTACCACTGCACCACAGCCAGGAGGCAGTACCATGGGGGCAGCAGGCTGTCTGCCCCACCCATCATCCAGGGTCAGGACCTACTGATCAGGGAAGAGGGATGGACGGCAAACAGCAGAGGGAGCCCCCCACGAGTCCTCAACCCACAGAGGGCACTGGGCGGCCTGCTCCCGCATGTTCCACACACTGGTCCCTCAGCCCCTCTCCTGGGGGCCACACAAAGCCCCAGAGAAACTTGTCTGTCTGCTTAGGGCCCCACAGCTGGTTGGCAGAGAGCTGAACCCAGAAGCCGTATCCCTGGACCACACTCTGCCCTGGGCCCACAGAGACCACCTATGTCTTGTCAAGTGGACACAGCAGAGTGGGGGTCAGCATGAGCAAGGGCTGAGAAGGCACAGGGTGGGCACAGCAGTGTCGGGGAGGGAGGAGGGGGCGGGCTGCTGCCTCTCTAGGCCTTGGTTTCCAGGCCTGTGCAGCAACTGTGGACGCCGCCGGGGCCCAGGTGCCTCCCACCTTCAGTGGCTCCCTTCACCGGCCTCTGGGGGCGGAGCAGCTTCGGGTGCTGACAGCGCTTCCCCGCTGGGCCCCACCAAAGCCCTGCCTTGGCGGAAAGCCTCAGCCAAGCCCTAACCATGATGCCCTCCTGCCGCTCTGGCCTCTGCTCGGCCCTTTCCCTCTCCTCCAGCTGGGTGGCCTCTGCTTGCCTCCCGAAGCTCCGGCCCCCAGGGAAGGCCCCCTGCTCTACCCCACAGCAGGCAGCCCCGCAAAGCACCTTAACTGGAGGCACCTGGTGGGTGCTGATGGAACGGAGGAGGGCAGCTCCCCGGCCTCTGCCTTGGCTATGACACCTCGTTTGGAACATGGGGACAATGTTTGTGGTAGTGAAGGGTTGCTGGAGGATTACAATTATTAAAGCAGCCAACATACTTCCATTCCGGGAGCTTCCTAGAGGCCAGGGACCTCACACAGCCACCTCCCTGTGCCTGACCGGTTGGCTACAGAGACGCGTCCACACGGGCCTGCCTGCAGAGCCCCAGCTACTCACCATGACACCAGCAGGCTTGTACACTGGCAGCCGCAGGGCCTTTCTGGCCAGGGAAGGCTGGGGGTCGCAGGGACCATGAGTGCCCAGGGCATGGCTCCACGTGCTGGCCAAGGCTGGCACCGCAGACCAGAGCAGCCCTGTGGCAGTGACCTGACCTCTTGCTGCTGCTGCCCGACCCACCGGGTCCGTGCCCACGAGGCCCAGGAACGCGTGCTGGTGACTCAGAAGCCAGGGACTAGGCAGGGGCTAACCCCTCCTCAGCGGCTCCCGACAGCTGTTCCTGGCCAGCACCGGTGGTTTGGTAATCCAGGAACCACCCAGCCTCAAACCCCAAACATCATTCCTCACCTCGAGGGCCCCAGCCGCCTTCCTCAGCGGGCAGACCTGAAAGGCGCCAAGCCCACGCTGAGGGAAACAAAACATGTTTTCCTCTTAATTTAAACAAGAGCTGGAGAGTGGGTCCCACAGGCCCCTTTGTTTACCTCCCCTTTACTCTGGGAAGATTCCACTCCAATGGGTTTGTTCTAAAATAAGAACTGCTTGAGCCAACCATGTAGGAACGGGCCTGGAGCCAGCACTAGTGTGCCTTGGGGCTGGGGGACACACAGGCAGAAATCCTGCCCTGAGTCCCAAGAGGTGGCCAGGGCCCTGGGAGCCACCCTGCTTCCCACTCCTCCAGGTTTCAAGGCCACCAGGGACCCCAGACATTCCAAATTGTCCAGCGGGGGAGAAAGACACCCAGGCGGGGGAGAGCCATGTCAGGTGACAGAAGGAGTGGGACTGACGCTTGTGGAGTACCTTCAGGCTTATTTTCAATGTGACCTCATGTAATGCAACAGGCAGTTATTATTCCTACTTTACAAATGACAGAACAGAGACTTTGAGGGAAAACCACCTGCCCATGGCCACCTGACCCAGAGGAGGAAGAGATGACAAAACATGATGTCACCCTATGTTTGCAATCAATGCCTCCCAGGACCCCAGGATCAATTTATCTTGGACAAGGGTGCCACAGCCACTCAATCTGAAAGAGTCTTTTCACAACCCGGAGCTGGGACATGACTCTGGATTAGGCAATGGTTTCTTAGCTACGGCACTGAAAACACCAGCACGAGCTAAAATATAGATAAACTGGACTACATCAAAATGAAAACTTCTGTGTTTCCAAGGACACTGTCAAGAAAGTGAAAAGGCAACCCACAAAATGGGAACAAAATCTGCAAATTAATATGTCTGATAAGGGACTTGTATCTAGAGTGTATAAAATACTCTTAACAACACAATAATTAAAAAAGACAAATAATCCAATTAAGAAACGGGCAAAGCACTTGAATAGCCATTTCTGCAAAGAAGGTACACAAATGGCCAAAAATATATGAAAAAATGCTCAGTATTATTACCATTTGATGAAATCCAAATCAAACCCACCATACTTCACACGTGCCAGGACAGCTATGATCAAAAAGGTAACAGCCAACGCTGGCAAGGTCTAGGGGAACTGGAAACCAACTGGAGCCACTGCCAGGGGGATGGTGCAGCCACTTTGGAACACAGCCTGGCAGTTCTTCAAAATGCTAAACATGCACCGTCACATGACCCAGCAATTCCACCCCTAGCTATACGTCCAAGAGACTTGACTTTGTACACGAATGTTCTCAGCAGCATCACTCACAGCAGACAAAAAGTGGCAACAGCCCAAAAGTCAGTCAACTGATGAATGGATAAATAAAATGTGGTCTATTCCTACAACGGAGTATTATTCAGCCATAGAAAGAATGAAGTTCTGATACAATATGCTACAGCACGGATGACCCTTGAAAAAATTATGCTATGAAGCCAGTCCTAAGAGACCACATGTTATTAGACAGTTCCATCTCTATTAAGTACCCAGAACAGGCAAATCTACAGACAGAAAGCGGATTAGTGGTTGCCCAGGGCTGGGAGACTTGGGGGAATGGAGTGACTGCTAAGGGGGTGGAGCTTCCTTTTGGGGTGATGAAAACTTCCTAAAATTGGTGGTGGTGACGGTTGCATAGCTCGGTGAATATACTAAAATCTGTTGCATTGTACACTTTAAATGCGTGAACTGTATGGCATAGCAATTACATCCCTATAAAGCTGTTATAAAAACAAATAAAACCTGACATCAGGCCTGGGCTGGTGGGCAGAACTTCAGGAGTAACCTCTGAGGCTCATACTCAACCAGTCTGAAGTGTCCCTGGTGTCCCCCAACCTAATTCCTGATGTCATGCCATCAGAGGGACACTGCCTCTCTGTCCCTCACTCAGGCCCAGCCACCAAGCACCATGACCCTTCATTTACTTTCAGCCTCACCCAGCATATGCAGGGCTGCCGGTGTGCACAGCCCTGGGGAACAGCTGTCCTGCCTGACCCACAGGCCATGTGAAAGCGGCCAGGGCCCGCCTTCCTTCTCTGAGCACCTGCCCTGTCCCCGGCCTCCTCTTTCCCACCACTGCCCCTCCGGCCAGCACCCTGCCCTGGCCATCCTCACCCTGGGTCTCTGCCCCCTGAGGCCCTTCCTCATGCCTGCAGCCTTTGGTGCTTTCTGTGGTCACGGTTCATCAGTGACCACCCACAGTGTCTGTCCCCACTGCCAGACAGTCTGCTGTCTCCTCTGGAACCCAGCCCGGGACACAGGGCTGGCCTGGAGGAGGTGCCAGTACCTTTGCAGCATATACTCTCCTCAGAGGGTCTGCCCAGCCTCCTCCCTCAGCCGAGCCCAGGCCCTGTCCCTCTGCTGTCCCAGCCCCTCTGTCTCCATTCCACTGGCTCCAGCATGTCTGTGTTGCTCTGACCCAGCCCTGCCTTGCAGAAACCTGAGGCCCCTGACCAGTCTGTCACACGCTCTGTCCCCCTCATGCTTCTAGCCTCCCATCCCTCCCATTGCCAAAGGGAGCGGCCAGCTTTCTGCCTGGGTTCCCCTGACTTGTGGGCAGTGTGGCCTCACTCAGGCACGTCCTGTGACCAGCCATGCCCCGTCACTGAGCCAGGTGCTGGGTGGGGCCGAGGCGATGCCAGGACTGGCTCTTGGGAACTCAGAGTGCTTCCAATGTGGGCTCAAGGAGGCCTAGAGTTTAAAACCCTCTTTAATAGTCAAATGACTCCGCAGTTGCCACGCTTTGTGGGAGGCACAGAGACCAGACCGGGGCTCCTGGTCCAGCTCTCCATGGGCTGACAGTGGCCCTGGCCCTGGGGACTCAGCAGCCCATCTCCTCGCCCAGGCAGGGCCTACAGAGCAAGGAAGGGCTGATAGCGTCTCCCTGGGGAAGAGGTAAAAGAGGACCCTCCTCCTAAGCTCCCGTGGAGTGGGATGGTGCAGTGGGGGGAATGTGGGTCAGAGTTGGGAACACAGTCCCAGCACCTTGCCTTGCTGCAGTTCTGTCCCTTGACAGCGAAGGTCCCCGTCCTGTCCTTGCCAGCTCTCTCCCAGTGTGGGGAGCATCCTGGTCATCCAGACCAGACAGGGCACACAGAACAGGTCGGCCATGAAGACACAGCAGCCCTCCTGATGCCAGGACATGCCTGTGACAGCCCCCAGGTCCCCTGCCGGCCACTCCTCCCTCCTGGCTGGCCATGGCTATTGTACTGGGGATGTGAACTCACCCTGTTCCCCAGCGCGTGGACTAGCCTTTAATCCTAAGGATTTGAAATCTGCACACTCAGCACTAGAGACAGTGGCAGGGTGGGGGTCTGTGACGCCCCCCAACCCATACAACTGGAATTCATTACGTGGTCGCTGACATCAAGGAGGCAAAGTCCCCACCTGCCACCACCAGGAGCTCCCAGGGGGCCTGCGCTGGAGCCATACAGCGAACTGCTTGGAGCTCAGCAAGGAATTTAAGCTGATGGCTCAGGTCACCTGGGGGTCAGAGCAGGAGGGATGCTGGCCGCAGAGAGAAAGGCCAGGGGACCCATCAAGAAGCTCTGGGGGCTTCAGTTCCTGAGCCTTGACTGTGGTATTGGCAGCTGCCACAAGGCTAGGTGAAAGTCAACAACCTCAGCGTTCAGCTGCCGGAGCAGCAAGTCTGCCGCCTGCACCTACGAGTCCAGAATGAGGGTTCTGATTCCACTGGTGTCTGGGGGAAGAGGTGCTCAGTGTCAACGTCACTCCCAGGACCTGCGCAATGTCACTGCCTCCCATGACCTCAGAGTCAACTCTGGGGAGCAAGGCCTCCCTAGACTGGCTTTTTGGCCTTGGCTTCACGCAGGGTGAGCAGACACCAGGGCTGCACGCACAGGCCACCCAGGAACAGTGAGGCATCGCGGGACACCAGCTCCCCAGCAGGCCCTCAGGCCGAGGGGCTCAGCTGCTTCCCAGACCCCAGGGCCGGCACCCTGTGGTCGTGCCCTCGTTCCTTCGCTCCTGCTAATTTACAGGAAACCGTAGAAAGCTGTCTCTTGGGATGTCTGGGAAAACAAGCTGAGACACAAACCTACTAACGAGCTTCATTAATTGTCATGTCTTTGCAAAACGACCATCGTATTTGCTCCATGTGGAACATTTTAAGCTGTTGTCCCTGAGTGATGAGTGCAAATACAGATGGTGACAGCCTGCTGAGCTCAACAAATCCTGACATCCTGTTTTGATACAGGGACACTGGCGGCACCTCCGCCCCACACACCATCCCAGCACAGCAGCCTCCCTCCCACTTAACTCTCCTACTTGCTCCTACCCTCTGCTGGAACAGGAAGGCCACCCCGGTCCACTCCCAGCCCCAGCGCAGAAGACACTGGACCGGAGTGTTCTGTTCGCATTTCACTTTCTGAGCCAGCCTGAACGCTGCAGGCAGGGATCAGGGTGACCTGTCTTTGTCTTCCACGGTGCCCAAGCTGGGCTCCAGCCCCCCATAGTACTCACCACATGCTCCTGAGTGAAGGCAAGAGATGCTACAGGGAGAAGGGGCTGCCAGGGGACTCCCTGAGTCTTGAGAGGGTCCTTTTTAAGACAGAATTCAAGTCCAACAGATGAAGAACCCTGGGCAAGAGGTGGCCCTGACAGAAGAACAGTTGGGGCCCAAGTGCAGAGTGATGAGGGGCAGGACAGCTGTGTGGAGGATGAGGGGCCCAGAGGTGCACCTGGGGGGGCTTGGGACCTGGGGCTCCAAGGAGCTTAAGGACTTCAGGCTCACAGTGAACCGAAGAAGCTCCAAGTCTCATGTGCAATCCTACCTGAAGGCGTAGGTCTTCTGATGCCAGCTCAGCTGTCCCCGGATGCTGTATGCGATGGTGGTGACAAACTCCCCGCCCAGCCCCAGCTCTGAGCACAGCTTCAGGGCAAACTTCTCTGGCGAGTTCTCCTTCTCCGACATGTCCCACTCAAACTGGTCCACCAGGGAGATGTTCCCCACGTGGATGTTCAGCTGGAGCAGGAACCAAGGGACACGAGTTAGAGCCACTGGGACAGTCCCTAGCCCAGGGAGGCCTCAGAAGGTGGGGACAGCCCCCTCCGGAGCTGCCAGGCCTGGGGTGGGCCCTGCTAATGACTTACTAGCTCAGAGCCCAGCCAGTCCTCGTCCCATCCACACATTGGGCTGACCCCACGACCCTTCTGGCAGCCATGAGGGACTCTGGCTCAGGGCCGGCACAGTCTCCCTCAGGAGGTCCTGATGCGGCCCTGGGAACCCCCACACCTTCATGCCGTCCCCCTTGCTCCCCACCCGGCCAGGCCCCTCCCGCCATCCATCTTTACCTGACTGCGCCAGCCAGGGCCCAGCTCAAGCAGCACTCATCAGACTGTCCTCAGCCCTGTCCTAAGCAAAGTCTGTGCCCTTGCTCTGTTTCTTCACAGGGCTTGTCCCTCTCTGAGGTCAACTTGCCAAGTGTGTCCGCAGATGCACCCCCACCCTGGACCCGCCCGCAGGGGCAGCAGGCTCGCCACGGAGGGGGCAGAGCGCTGGGCCAGCTCCTCCCACGCTCCCCAGCGGGCACCCTGCTGGCCGTGACTCACAGTCAGAGGGCTCAGGCCCTGGAGTGCAGTCAGGCGGTTTTCCCAAGTGGACACCAGGGAAACTAGCGCCCAGATCCAGACAGAGCACAGCCTGCGTCCCGGAAGCTCCCACCTATGCCCGCCACCAGGAGCCACCATCCTGACTTCTTGCCCCAGTTTAGCTGTGGCTGTCCTGAAACTGGACGTCACCAAATCACACAGGATGGACCCCGCAGGGTCTGGCTCCGTTCCCTCCGCATCACGTCCGCCAGACTTCAGCGGCTGCGGTGCGGGGCTGGGACTGTCCCTCACTGCCACGTGGTGCTCCTTGGGGTCAGCAGGCCACAGTGCCCCTGCCCATTCAAAACTCTGTCCCTCGGCTCTTAAGACAAGGACTAGGGGCCAGGCCAGCAGATGCCTGGTGAGCTGGCAACGCCTCAGAGCCCAGCCCTCCCGGGGACTTCTGCCTCCTTCAGAGAAATGAGGGACACCCATACCTGGCCATGTTCACGAAGCCCTAAGCCCTGCGCACCACCTTCTGCTCACTAGAAAGTTCTTCCCCTCAGCTGGGGAAGGATATCATAAACAGAGTAAAAAGGCAACCAACGGAATGGGAGAATGGGAGAAAATATTTGCAAATCATATGTCTGATAAGGGATTGTATCCATAATAGTGTGCTGGTAAAACTCAACAACAAAACACAAAAATAAATCTGATTCAAAAATAGGCAAAGGATTTGAATATACATTTCTCCAAAGCAAATATACAAATAGGCTGGGCTCGGTGGCTCACACCTGTAATCCTAGCACTCTAGGAGGCAGAGATGGGTGGATCGTTTGAGCTCAGAAGTTCCAGACCAGCCTGAGCAAGAGCAAGACCCCGTCTCTACTAAAAAATAGAAAGAAATTAGCTGGAAAACTAAAAATATATAGAAAAAAAAATTAGCTAGGCATGGTGGCGCATGCCTATAGTCCCAGCTACTTGGGAGGCTGAGGCAGGATAGCTTGAGCCCAGGAGTTTGAGGTTGCTATGAGCTAGGCTGACGCCATGGCACTCTAGCCCGGGCAACAAAGTAAGACTCTGTCTCAAAAAAATAAAAAAAACAAAAAAAAATACACACACACACACACACACACACACAAATGGCCAATACGGCAATAGGCACATGAAAAGATCCTCAACATCACTAATTAATTAGGGAAATGCAAATCACAATCACAGTGAGATACTACTTCACACCCAATAGGATAGCTATTATCAAAAAACAGAAAGTAACAAATGCAGGCAAGGATGTGGAAAAATTGGAACCCACATGTACTGCTGATGGGAATTTAAAACGGTGCAGCTGCTGAGAAAAACAATGTGTCGGTTCTTGAAAATAGTAAAAATAGAAATACCCCATGATCCAGCAACTCCACTTCTGGGTATACACCCAAAATAATTGAAAGCAGTGAAATGCACAGATATTTGTATACTCATTTTCATAGAAGCACTATTTACAATATCCAAAATGTGGAAGCAAACCCAAGTGTGCATTGAGGGATGAATAAATAAACAAAATGTGACTTATTCATATAATGGAATATTATTCAGCCTTAAAAAAGAAGGACATTCTGACACCTGCTACAACATGGATGAAGCCTGAAGACATTATGCTAAATGAAATAAGCAAATCAAGAAAGGACAAATGCTGCCTGATTCCACTTACAGGAGGTCCCTAGAGTCATCAACTCAGAGACAGGAGACAGGCAGTTGTCAGGGGCTGGGGGAGGGAGGAGGGTGAGTTAGTGTTTAGTGGGTGCAGAGTTTCGGTTTTACATAATAATACAATTTCAGGCGATGGATGGGGTGACGGCTGCCTGGTAACATGAAGGCACTTAATGCCACTGAACTGTACACTTGAAAATGGTTTAAAAAGTCAATTTTATGTTATGAATATTTTATCATAATTTTTAATAATTAATCAAGAAAAAAGAAAGTATTTCGTTATTTTCTACTTGGGAAACCACAGAGGCGGCTACGGGAGATTCCCCATCTCTACTTTCCAAAATCTTTCTAAAGTGCCTGGGGAGAACCAATGGGAACGCCACGGGATGAAATGGGCCAAGGCTACATGTGGCGCACGGAGCAGAGGCTGCACTCGGTCCCGGAGCCATCCCCTGAGGCTCCTCCACCCCAGATACTATTTTCAGGAACCCTTTGTAACATGGCTCTTATTTTTACACACAAATGTGTTTCTAAAATTGAAGCTAAATGCCCACAATCAGATCAAACAAAATCACTGACATTTTAAGATCACCACATGTGCCAATTTCACCTACTTTTCCTCCCATTTTCCTGTGTTCAAAGCTCCCCAGGCCCACAACACACAGCCCAGCACAGAGCAGCCGGGCGCAGCGAGGGCTGTGCTGGCAGTCTCCGCGGTGCTCAGCCTGGGACCGAACGCCAGCTCTACTGCTTCTCAGCCGGCCAATGAGGGGCAGGCGACCGTGGCTCTCCCCCCGCCCACCTCTTCATCTGTAACCTGGTGGCTAAGGCAGCATCTTACCAGGTAACACACCAGCTGGGGACGTGCTCAGCCTGGGCTGGCCCGGCCCGCAGGCAAAGCATGGCAGTGCTGCTCTCCCTGCTGTGGGCTTCCCCACTCTGCCCATCCACTGCCTTCACCTCCGGGATCTGCTGAGCGTCCTGCAGTGCCACCATGGCAGCCCCTGAGCGCCGGCCCACACCCCACCTGGGAGGGTGGAGGCAGAGCTAGGTGCCACCTGAAAGATGGCTTTCCAGATGGCACGAAACCCAGAGACAGATTTCTACTGAGGCGTGAGTGCACCCCCAGCGCCCCACGACACCCCCACCCCACCAGGAAGGCCCTATGCAGGGCGAGCAGAACCCACCTTGATGATGACGCGCTGGTCCGACTGGTCCTCCAGAATGCTGTCTGTGGGGTAGGACTCAATCTGCTGTCTGATGGCCGAGGCGATGGCTGGCACGAATGTCAGCGGGTTCAAATCCAGGTCGTCACAGAGGATTTCCGAAAACATCTCAGGAGTCATCAGCTTCTCTGAAATCGGCAGAGAGAGGGAGCCCAACAGACTGCAGGGCCTAATGTCACCCTGATCAGGCCTGGCCTGGCCTCTCCTACCCCTTCCTTGTCTGCTAAACCTCCCCGGACGCAGAGGATGACTAGGGCCTGAGGGTGGCCCTCCCGGACACTGGGAGTGGGATTAGGAAAACACATGGTAAGTGCCCCCTTGATCCTCATCCCAAAACACCTCCTCCTCCAAGCCCCTGGGGTGGTCAAGGCCCTAAGTGCTCCGCCATTCCGGGCTCTCTGTGTGCTACTCACAGCTGGGTGGGAGAACTGATTATCCTAAGCAATGAGGTGACTGGGGCAAGGGAAGCAAAGGCCTTTTGGAGTTCATGTGCCATCTCCACTCTCCCCTCCATGCTGGGCTGGTGGCACCAGGATGGCACAGAGACCAGCCCTACCCCAGAGACTCCTGGGCCTGTGACTGCAGCAGCAGCACCTCAACAAGGTGGCAAGTGTGGAGGTCCCTGCAGACCCCACATCCTGGAAATGTAACCATACCAGGCATGAGCTCATAGGGGCCCCTCTGCGACCAGCCAGACCTCAGCAAGGTCCCACTCAGTCAAATGTCCTCTCCCTGCTCTGCACAGCTCTTGTAACCCAAACCTCACTGCCAAGACACCTCGCTGGGACACACACAAAGCCAAGAAAGAACACCCAGAGCAGACAGCATGACTGCACCACAGAGAACCAGGTCTGCTTAACGGGTGAGCCCCACTATTTCCTCCTAACAGCACGGGGGGCAGTCCAGCCTCCCAGCAACAGCTCGTTCAGCAAGGCAAGCGTTTTATTTTGGAGATTGCAGCAGAAACCTCAAGTGCTTAGGCTAAGCACCTGTGCGTACATTGCCTAGAGCTGTCGTCCCCAACACCCAGGCCACAGTACACCAGGAACCAGGCAGCACAGCAGAAGGTAAGCATCACCGGTCCGTGGTGTCAAAAAGGTTGGGTCAGTGGCCTAGAGTACTTTTTTAATTCAACTTTTTTTCTTTTTAATTTTTTTTTTTTTGAGACAGAGTCTCGCTCTGTCACCTGGGCTAGAGTGCCGTGGCGTCAGCCTAGCTCACAGCGACCTCCAACTCCTGGGCTCAAGCGATCCTCCTGCCTCAGCCTCCCAAGTAGCTGGGACTACAGGCATGTGCCACCATGCCCGGCTAATTTTTTCTACTTTTAGTAGAGATGGGGTCTCTCACTCTTCTTGCTCAGGCTGGTTTTAAACTCCTGAGCTCAAGCAATCCTCCTGCCTCGGCCTCCCAGAGTGCTAGGATTACAGGCGTGAGCCACCGCGCCTGGCCTAATTCAACTTTTTCCTTTGTATTGTAGATTCACATGCAGTTGTAAGAAACAACAGAGAGAGTCCATGCATACTGTGCCAAGTTTCTCCCAATGGTGACACTTTACAAGACAAGAACATAATCTCACAATCAAGAACCCAAAGTCAAGACACAAGACACATCCATCACCACCAGGACCCTCCGCTGCCCTCTCAGGGACACATGCACGTCCCTCCCACTCCCGCCGCTCTCGACCCTGGTAACTGCCAACCATCTCCATGTCTGTAATTTTCTCCTTTCAAGAACGGTATATAAATGGAACCATATAGTATGTAACTGTTTGGGATTAGCTTTTTTCACTCAGCAAAATTCTCCAGAGATTCATTCAGGTTGTTATTAATACTTCCTTTTTATTGCCAAGCTGCAGTCCATGGGATGGAGTGGACTATTTAACTGTTCACCCTCTGAAGGACATCCAGGGCATTTCCAGTTTCTGGCTTCTATGGATAAAGCTGCTATGAACATACGTGTGTAGACTTTTGTGTAAACATGTCTTCATTTCTTTGGGATAAGTGCCCAGGAGTGCAACTGCTGGCTGGTATGGTAGCCACATGTTCAGTTTTAAAAAGAAACTGCCAAACTGTTTTCCAGGGTGGCCGAACCAGCCACGAGTAACCTGGTTCCTCCATATCTCACTACTTTTTATGGGTGTGGAATGACAGTGTGGCTTTAATTTGCATTTCCCTAGTAGTTAATGACGTGGAACATCTCTTAAATGTTTATTTGCCATCTATATGTCTTCTTCAGTGAAATGTCCCTTCACGTCTTTTGCCCACATTTTATTGGGATTGTTTGCTTTTTACTATTGAGTTTTTAAAGTTCTTTATATAGTCTAGATTCTAGTCTTTTATTGGATATGTGGTTTGCAAATATTTTCTCTCACTCTGTGGCTTGTCTTTTCACTCTTTTAACAGTGTCTGTTGCTGAGCGATGTTTTTAATATTGATGAAGTCCAATTTTTTAGTATTTGCTATTGTAGATTGTGCTTTTGATGTCCAAGAACTCTTTGTCTAGCCCTAGCTCCCCAAGAGTTTCTCCTTTTTCCCCCCAAAGTTTTATAGTTTTTTGTTTGTTTCTTTCTTTTTCTTTTTTTTTTTTT
>VBSM01000282.1:42283-63856 GCA_008086735.1 Cheirogaleus medius | reverse complement strand
AGGGACATTGACCAGTGGAACAGAACAGAGAACCCAGATATAAAGCCATCCTCACACAGCCATCTAATCTTAGACAAAGCAGACAAAAATATACACTGGGGAAAAGAATCCTTATTCAATAAATGGTGCTGGGGAAACTGGATAGCCACATGTAGAAGACTGAAACAGGATCCACACCTTTCACATCTCACAAAAATCAACTCACGCTGGGTAACAGACTTAAACCTAAAGTGTGCAACTATTAGAATCCTAGAGGAAAACATTGGAAATACTCTCCTAGACATTGGCCTAGGCAAAGAATTTATGAAGAAGACCCCAAAGGCTATCACAGCAAAAATAAAATGGGACCTGATCAAATTAAAAAGCTTCTGCACAGCCAAACAAACTGTCACGAGAGCAAACAGACAACCTATGGAATGGGAGAAAATTTTCGCAAGCTACACATCCAATAAAGGGCTGATAACTAGAATCTATTTGGAATTCAGGAAAATCAGCAAGGAAAAATCAAACAACCCTATCAAAAAGTGGGCAAAGGACATGAACAGAAACTTTCCAAAAGAAAACAGAATAATGGCCAACAAACATATGAAAAAATGCTCAACATCTCTAATCATCAGGGAAATGCAAATCAAAACCACATTGAGATATCACTTATCTCCAGTGAGAAAAGCCTTTATTAACAAGTCCCGAAACAATAAATGTTGGCGTGGATGTGGAGAGATAGGAACACTCCTACACTGCTGGTGGGACTGCAAACTAGTTCAACCTCTGTGGAAAGTAATATGGAGATACCTTAAAGTGATACAAATGGATCTACCATTTGATCCAGCAATCCCATTACTGGGCATATACCCAAAAGAACAAAAGACACTCTATGAAAAAGACACCTGCACTCGAATGTTTATAGCAGCACAATCACAACTGCAAAGATGTGGAAACAACCGAAATGCCCATCAATACATGAGTGGATTAATAAAATGTGGTATATGTATTCAGCTATAAGAAACAACGGTGACAGAGCACCTCTTGTGTTTTCCTGGATAGAGCTGGAACCCATTCTACTAAGTGAAGTATCCCAAGAATGGAAAAGTAAGCACCACATGTACTCACCAGCAAATTGGTTTTACTGATCAACACCTAAGTGGACATATAGGAATAACATTTATCGGGTGTCGGGCAGGTGTGGGGGATGGATATATACATACATAATGAGTGCGATGTGCACCATCTGGGGGATGGACATGCTTGAAGCTCTGACTTGAGGGGGGAGGGGGGCCAAGGGCAATATACGTAACCTTAACATTTGTATCCCCATAATATGCTGAAATAAAAAAAAAAAAAAGAAACAGGGTTTTGCTCTGTTATCCAAGCTGGAGTGCAGTGGCATCATCATAGCTCAATGCACAGCCTTGAACTCCTGAGTTCAAGCAATCCTGACTTAGCCTCCCAAGAAGCTAGGACTACAGGCACATGCCACCACACTCGGCTAATGTTTTATTTATTTTTTTGTAGAGATGGGGTCTCACTATGTCACCCAGGCTGGTCTCAAACTCTTGGCCTCAAGCCTTCCTCCCATCTTGGCCTCCCACAGTACTGAGATTGCACGTGTGAGCCACCGTGCCTGGCCTTATTTAGATCTTCTTTAGTTACTTTCATCAAGTTTTATAAGTTTTGGTATATGAGTTGTACATATTTTGTTGGATTTACACCTAAATATTCCTTTTTTATTGAGTGATTATAAATAGTAATTTTTTAAGTGAAAAAAAAATCTCTTTTTTATTAAGGAATCCTAATGACTTAGGTAGATTTTGCTGTTATCAGATGTTAAACTAATTAGGTTCAAGATATAAAACTGATGAAGCCGAGGGAAAGAAAGCACCAATCTGAAATTATCTTCCTTTAAATCCAGATGCGATAAATGAGAACGCTTCCAATTCAAAGTTGTACGCACGAAATCCAAGTATGTCACGCTGTTGACTCACTTCTTGAAGATGAACTTAGCAGGTGATGGGAAGAATCCACACTCTTAACAGAACAGCAAACCACAAAATGGTTATCTCAGTGAAGAAGCCAGAAACTTTGTATTTGATGTTTCCATCTTGGTTCATTCCCAACTGTTCACGATTTGGATCTCTGAAGCCTTCTTCAGCATTTAATTCTTTGCTGGCTGAAGGGGCTGGGATTGTTTCTCTACAGATAAACTGATCTTTGTCACAAATCACTTTTATAATGAGAGAGCAGCTAGGACATTCGCTACGTCTTCCCCGTTCTCCAAATCTTCTTTGGTGATGGAGAAGTTATCCCCACACCGGCAGGGGTAGAAATACGTCTCTGAGTCCTCGTCATAATGGAAATCCTCAATCTCCACCTCGTCATGAAACACTGCCATGGTCACCAGAAGCTGGCAAGGGGCTAAAGCCCCTGCTGTTCAACACACCTCCTCAGTTGATTTCTATAAATAGTAATGTATTCTTAATTTCTGTGTCTGTGTGCATTAATAGTATATAGAAATACATTGATTTTTTTTCATGTTTATGTTGTATCCTGTGACTTTACTGAACTGTTATTAGTTCTAGTTTGCCATAGAACCCTTGGAATTTTCTACATAGACAACTGTCATTCGCAAATGGGATTTTATTTCTTCCTTTCCAATCTATACAATATTTTATTTCTTTTTCTTGTCTTACTGCACTAGCTAGAACTTCCAATAGTATGTCAAATAAGAATGCTGGCAGCTGACATCCTTGCCTCATTCCCCATCTTTGGCAGAAAGCACTCAGCCTTTCACTATTAAAAGGCGTTTAGCTACAGGGTTTTTTGTAGATGCTCTTTATCAAATGGAGGCTGTTTCCCACTATTCCTACTTTTCTGAGAGTTTTTTATCATCAGGCTTTGAATTCTAGCAAATGCTTTTTCTGCATCGATATGGTCATGTGATATTTCTTCTTTAGTCTGTTAATATGGCAAATCCCATCAATTGAGCTTCAAACACTGAACCAGCCTTTTATCCCTGCAATAAACCCCATTTGGTCATGGTGTATAATTCTTTTTATACGTTGCTGACTTCTATTTGCTAAGGATTTTGCATCTATATTCATAAGGGATATTTGTCTATATTCTTCTCTTTTTTGGCACTATCTTTAGGTTTGGTGTCAGGGTAATACCAGCTTTGTGAAATGGATTAGGAAGTGCTTCCTCCTCTTCTATTTTCTGAAAGAGATTGTATAGGATTGGTGTTAATTCACCTTTAAATGTTTGGTAGAATGCTCCAGTGAAATCATATGGGCTTGGAGATTTCTTTCTTGAGGATTTTTAAGTTACAAATTCTATTTCCTTAGTACTTAGAAGGCAATTCAAATCATCTATTTGATGCTGGGTGAACTGCTGTAATTTGTGTGTTTTGCAAGGAATTGATCCACTTCATATAAGTTGTCAAATGTGTACGTGTACAGTTGTTTGTGCTAATCCCTCCCTTATGGTATCTGCAGGGTTGGTAGTGATATCCCATTTTACTCTCGATAATGGTGATTTATGTTTCTCTCCTTTGTCAGTCTTGCTAGAGGTTGTCAATTTTACTGATCTTTCAAAGTACTGGCTATGTCTCAATTTTCTCCACTGTATTTATTTTCAATTTCATTGATTTCTACTCTGCTCTTTTATTATATCCTTCCTTCTCCTCGCTTTGGTCTCATTTTGGTTTTTTGGTTCTTGAGAGGGGAGCTTAGATTACTGATTTGAAGCTTTTCCTGTTTTCTAATACATGCACTGGTGCTACAGGTTATCCTCACACCATATTTTATCTTTATCCCACGAATGTTGATGTTGCATTTTCATTTTCATTCAGGTCCATGTACATTTTTCAATTTCCCTATAGACTTGCTCTATGAACCCTGAATTATATAGAAGTGTGCTGTTTAGTTCTAAAGTATGTGAGTCCATTGCTGCTGGAGGGCATACTCTGTGTGGTTTCAATTCTGTTAAATTTGTTGAGGCTTGTTTTATGACACACAATATGGTTCAGATGGTATATGTTCCATAAGCACTTGAAAAGAATGCATATTCAACCACACTGGAGTTTTCTATAAATGTTAGATTCTTTTGGTTGATGGTGTTTTTGAGTGCTTATGTCATCTTGCTGGTTTTCTACCCAGTTGTTGAGAAAAGAATGTTAAAGTCTCCAATACAACTGTGGATTTATCTGTTTCTCCTTTCACTCTATCTGCTTTGATTCACATATTCTCCAGCTCTGTTGTGGCTGTATACATATTTACAATGGCTATGTCTTCCTGGTGGATTGACATTTTTATTGTTATTTAATGTCCTCTGTCTCTGGTAATTTTCTTTGAAGTCTGCTTTACTTGATTCTAACATTGCCACTTCTGCTTTCCTTTGGTTAGTGTTTAGATCTTTTTCCATCTTTTTACTTTCAACCTACTTATTTCATTATATTTCAAATGACTTTCTTGAAAATAACATATAGTTCAGTCATTTAAAAAAGAATCCATTCTGCCAATCTCTGTCTTTTAACTGGTAAGTATTAACATGTTAGGGCTTAAGTCTGCCATTTTATTTTTATTTTCTGTTTTTTTCTCTGTTTACTTTTTCCTGTCTGCCTGTGAGTTACTTGAACACGTTTTAGAATTCCATTTTCATTTTCTACAGTATTTTTAAGGGTATCTCTTTGTATAGCATTTTTTGTGGTTGTCTAAGTGTTACGTTATATATACATAACTTACTAGTCTATTGGCTTATTTTACCAATTCAAGGGAAGAAACCTTACTACACTATACCTTTTTACCCTGGCCCATTTATAATTGTCTTAAATATTTCCTCTACATACATTTAGAACCACATCAGACAGTGTTATAATTTTTGTTTCAACTGTCAAACATAATTTGGAAAATCAAATAGGAGAAGGAAAGGCTATTTTATGGATCTACATTTTTGCTTATCATGTTTTCCTCCTTCCAAAGTTTCTTATCATTTCCCTTCTTTTAGCCATTCTTTTAGGGTAGATGTGCAGGTGACAGTTTCTTTCATCTGAGAACACCTTGATTCCCTCTCTATTCCTGAGGGATATTTTCACTAGGTACAGGATTCTAGGTTAATAGTGCTTTTCTTTCAGGACTTGAAAAATACTATGCCACGTCCTCCTGCCTCCATGGCTTCTGATGAGAAAGCCACTGTCATTCTGTTAATAATTATCTTTCCCCTATAGGTAAGTTGTTTTACTTCAGAACCAGCAATTCAGAGAAGCTCCACTTCAAGTCCTTTTCAGAGAAGATAACCTCGAACTCATCACAAACTGATGCCTTCCAAGAGCCTGTCTGGAAAAGTCCTGGCTACAAAGGATGGCTTGAAGACCATACAGTTCACTCACACTTCTCAAGTAATGCTACTTCACATTTTAAAATTGCTTTGTGATAAAGCCTCTCACGCCCACCTTTAAGTTATTTGAAATTTCTAAGTAAATTAGATATGACTAAAAACAGGAAATCAGGAGCAATTGTGGCATGACCTGCTAACAACCACTTAAGAATCACGGCCCTGGCCGGGCGTGGTGGCTCACGCCTGTAATCCTAGCACTCTGGGAGGCCGAGGCGGGCGGATCACTCGAGGTCAGGAGTTCAAAACCAGCCTCAGCAAGAGTGAGACCCCGTCTCTACTAAAAAAAAAAAAAAGAAAGAAAGAAATTAATTGGCCAACTAAAAATATATAGAAAAAATTAGCCAGGCATAGTGGTGCATGCCTGTAGTCCCAGCTACTCGGGAGGCTGAGGCAGGAGGATTGCCTGAGCCCAGGACTTTGAGGTTGCTGTGAGCTAGGCTGATGCCATGGCACTCTAGCCTGGGCAACAAAGTAAGACTCTGCCTCAAAAAAAGAATCACGGCCCTTACACATGCTAAATATGACTCAGGGCTGAGCAAGAGTCCACAGAACAGCACTATTTTGGTTCTCTACGTGTTTATACTAAATTGCATTCAGTAGGGATCGTATTTTACGTGAGGACGCCTAAGAGAACAGGCCAGCGAAGCTCACGGTGGAGTTTATGGACGACGCTGGTCTTCGTCACATCACAGCGTGTCCTCTTCATGCGGGCCGTGGAGAAAGGGTCTCTGAGATTGAAGTACTATGTGATTCTGCTTCTGCAGAGAAACAGGCTGCTGCTGATCTTGCCCACGCTGAGAACCGTGGAACCAACCTTCACGTCTCACCCTGCTGGGCTCTCAAAGGCTGAGAGCCATGCCCAGTTCGCCAAGACGTGCACGCACTGCAATCTGAGCAGGAAGCAGGGCGCTGGCTTCTCCTGGCATTGCCCAGCTGCATTTCCCCCTTTATTCGGTTTTTCCTACCCACTCCTTTTCTATTTGCATTAGTCTTCTGTACCCAGTGTCCTTATGTAAGCTGTGTTACATCCCTTCTGGAACAGGGTGGGGTTACAAATAGGAACTTTCTACGTGGTGCTGACAGAAAAGTAACAAGACAACACACGTACCGATTCCAGGTGAACAACTGGCCAGGTTCTATGTGAAGTGCTATAAGAAAAGCAGCAGTACGGAATGAGCTCCCTGACCTCAAGGGTTGAAATGGAGAGGGAGAGAGGAATTAACAAGTAACTATGATGCGAGCCAGCTGAGATAAGTGGGGAAGTCAGCAAAGATAACAGGCAACGTGTCGCACTGGCGGTGGCCTGGTACCCGTGGGCTATCCTGTCCTCATGCTGCAGCGTCACCAGCAAACTGTATCTGCCCTGCTGTCACCCAGTTCAAGCTCCTGGAGCTTCTCACCAGTGTCCTTCCCCTACCAATGCCCCCTCTGACCAGCTAACCTGGGGGCCCTGGAGGGCAGGCACCTGGCTCTCAGACCTTGTTCCCCGGGCTGGGCAGAGGCCCTTGCACTCAGGCCTGACACACCAAGTGCCTGGGGATGACCAAGGGAAGAAGCCTAATCCTTCCAGAAAGCTCAAGGCAACCACACATCAACAACCACTCACACTCTCCCTCAGGAAATCTCTGGGAGAAAATGCTGCAAGCAAATATGCTATCAGCCATGGGACACCCACAGCAGGGGGAGTTTTAGCAAAGTAAGGCACCTCAACCCAACAGAAAATTCTGCACCATTTATGAAGACTAAAGAAACCATGAAGATACTTAAAAGTGAAGAAAAATAAAAGGATACTTGCATTATAATGACAACTACGTTAGGAATGTTTGCATGTGGAAATAACTAGGAGGGAAAAGATAGAATTTCAATATTATTAGGGTGGTGAAACTCTGGTGATTTTAAACTTTATGCATTTAAAAATGATAAAGCAGGTGTGGTGGTGAGCGCCTGTAATCCCAGCTACTGAGAGGCTGAAGCAGGAGGGTCACTTGAGGCCAGGAGTTTGAGACCAGCCTAAGCAACACAGCAAGACCCCATCTCTAAAATAAAATAAAGTTAAAATGATATTTACTGCTTTTTATCTGAATATAAATAACATGTTCTGTTTATAGCAGCACAATTCACAATTGCAAAGATGTGGAAAGGCGGGCAGGTGGGAGAGGGGAGAGGAGGATGGGTATATTCACACCTAATGGGTGCGGTGCACACCATCTGGGGAATGGACACGCTTGAAGCTCTGACTTGGGTGGGCAAAGGCAATATGTGTAACCTAAACATTTGTACCCCCATATTTCTAATAACTTAAAAAATAATATATTCTTTACAAAAATTCTGTCATACTTAGGAAAAAATAAAAAATAAAATAAACACATGCATAAACTTCCCTCCTGTTCCTTCTACCCTTTCTGTCTACATTTGCACACAAAGAGAGTCACATTCGGGAAGAGCCTGAAGAGATGGCATCTGGGCCAGGACGTGCAGAACAAGGACGTCGAAAGGGAAGAGCAGTGAGGGCGAGGGCAGAGGCCAGGGAGCGCACACACACAGTCACAAATCAACAGCAGGCTGGCGACAGGGCTGGAGGGGAGGTGTGTGCAGGGCTGGGTGGCTGAACCAGGTCTGAGTGGCACTGTCATCTTCACCCGAGCTACTTAGACTGGCGTCCTGCCATACAGGCCCCTTGGACCACCCAACCTCGAGGAGGAGGAAGGAGCTTGAAGCACACACACCCAGCCCACAGGGAACAGCAGCAGAACCAGGACCAAACCCAGCGTCCGCACCTTCCAAAACCGCGCCACGGTGCCCTGAATGTCAGGCCTAGCATCTGCCAGGCAGGCAGCTGGCAGGAAGGGGGACCGTTAGCACAGAATGCATTAGGGGAGGGGATAGCTGGGCCCAGCAGAGACAGAACACCTCATACCATTCATGTTCCAGGTGAAGGCGTCCCGCAGCTTCTGCCCATCGATCTCCATGTCTAGCCGGATGGGGACCAGCACTTCAGGCTGGGACGCGTTCTCATGGATCACAGCTGGGTCGTGGTCGTCAAAGCTGAAAGTGAAAGGGCAACAACAGTCAGCCAGAGTGCCAGGGCCCAGGGATGTGAGTTTTCAGCCTCCTCTCTGCACCATGGGTCACTGTCAACCTGGCTAGAGGAAAAGGCCACTTGTCAATTAACATCTGAGGCAGCAGAGACCAGGCCAGCATAGCCACAGTTTAGTGGTGGCAGGAGGAGCTGTAAATGACAAGCGCCAGCCTGTCTACGGCAAATGCTGTAAAAGCGCAGAACTGCGTGCGTCACAGACGCGTGGGGAAGGGGCAGGAAGCTGCGGACCTGGGCAGCGCTGCAGCAAGACCTAGAGCCCCGGGATACATACTGCAAAGGGAGATTCAAGCCTGAAAGCAGGCAAGACTGTCACAGAAAGCTGTGGGAGAGGAAAAACACATTTCCAGAAGAGGAAACATTCCAGCAAAGGCCGAGAGGCAGGAGAGAGAGGGAACTGCTGAAGGAGCAGCAACAGACCACTGAAGGCAGAGCACAGAGTCCATTGGGGACCAGTCCTGGTGGATACTGCCAAGCTAGTGGGTGTCAAAGTGCCCACAGGCCATGGAACCTGTCCTTCGCCCTGAGGAAGCCCCAGGGGGACACTAAACAAGGGAGCTGAGTATTTGGGGAAGACAGAGAGGGAAGGGATATGCAGGCAGGTAGTTGAGAGGGGGCCGGGGGCAGGGGAAGCCTAGGGGCATTTGGGAGCATGGAGATGGCTGAGGTCAGCCCTCGGGGGGCTTGGGAGGCAGAGGACACACAGGGAGGGAAACGCACTGGGTGCTGGGCACGGATCCCTGGGAAAGGGGCAGGAGTGGCCATCCTATAGGGGGAAGTGACACTCAAATAGGGATGGTAGGAGGGTGGAAGGGAGGGAAGGAAAAGATGGGAGGGAGGGGAAGAGGGACAAAGGAGGGAAGGGGAAAAAGAAAGAGTGGAGGCGGGAGGACGGGGTGAGCCTTGGAGATGTTGGCGAGAAGCAGCCTCAGCCGAGGGGCCTGCAGAGCAGGAGCTCTGGGTGGCCCAGCACAGCGAGGACGCTCACGTGGCCAAGGCAGAATGAGTGGGGCAGAGAACGGCAGAGGTGGTGGTACCAGCTTCCACTGAGTGTGACGGGGAGTCAGGAGAATTCTGTGCGGAGGAGAGACACGATCTGCTCAGAGGGAAGAGGCCCACGCCAGCTGCGAAGCTGAGAACGCAGTGGGGAGGCCAGGCCGGGGCTGCTGCAATCACTCAGCACGGGCCAAGGGCCGTGGGGAGCTGGCCCAGGTGGGCCCAAGGAGGACCCGGCTGAGACTAGGTTTGCGTGAGAAAGAGGGAGGAGCTGGGAAAGCGGCCAGAGCGGGGAGGCTGGATCACCAGGCCTGAGAGGGAGAAGTCTGCAGGCAGCACGCAGGGTGGCCGGGGAGGCCTGGGCGCAGAGATGAACATGGGCTGGGAGCTTGAAAACAGTCCCCAAAAGACATCTACACCCTAATGCCCAAAACCTGTGACTGTCACCTCATATGACCAAAAGAAAGGACTTTGCAGACGAGATTATGTGAAGGATCCTGAGAGGAGATTATCTGGGTGAGCCCTAAATTACATCGCAAGTGTCCTAAGAGAGTGACAGAGGAGAGATTTCACACACACAGAGACCACGCAAACACGGAGGCAGAGAGTGGAGCAATGGGGCCACATGCCAAGGACCGTGGCAGCCACCAGAGCTGGAAGAGGAAAGGACCAGATTCACCCCAAGAGCCTCGTGATGGGGCACAGCCCTACCCACACCTGATTTCCACCCAAACTGATTTTGTTCTGGCCCCGAGAACTGTGAGAGAAGAAACCTGTGCTGCTTCAAGCTGCCCAGTCCGCGGTGGTTTGTTCCAGCGGCCACAGGGAACACAGGTGGACACAGAACCAGCTGGGCCAGCTCGAGAAACTGGGGGCAAGTAGGGGCCCAAGGACTGTCCTCCCAGGGACGGGGCTTGAGGTGTTGGGGGAGGGAGGGAAGATAACAACAGCAAGATAACAGCAGGTGGTGCCAGGGAGGCTGCAGAAAGCCACAGATGACATCTGGAAGTCTGGGGAAAAGGCGGTTCAAGGAGGAGGCGGCAGTGTGGCCTTTCAGGAGACACAGGTCAGAGCAGAGTGATTTTCTGGAGAGGATGAGACTAAAATGTGCTGGAGAACCGCGGTGGAAGTCGTGCAGAGGGCGAGCGTGGCGACACGGCCTCACCACAGGGGGAAGGTCCTTTTCTTGTCCCGGCCCATGCGGTTCCTGTTGATGGTCGTGGAGCAGGGCACAGCATCCAGGTGGTGGGAGCTGTTGGGCAGGGTGGGCACCCACTGGCTGTTCCTCTTGGCCTTCTGTTCTCTGGGGAGACAGAGGAAAGGCCCCCATCGTCAGTCTGGGAGTCCGATCCTGCCCACCAGACATCAGTTCTTGCTCAGAGACACCCCCCCCCGCTGGGCTCCAGGCCCCTGTGGGAGTCATCTGTGCACCCCTGTGCCGCGGGGGCCCGCTCCCCAGGCTCTCACTGGCACCGAGGTGAGGGCGAGGGTGCAAAGGGGACACCAGACACAGCCCCGGGCTCGCGTCGGCTGCTCACCCACAGCCACAGCACGACTCCCACAGAAGCACGTCCCTCATGCTAGGTGGGGCACGACAGGGGCCTCCCAGGGCAGCAGCCACAGAGTGGAGCCTTGGACACTAAGCCAAGGTTCAACTCTGCCACTGAGCTGGGATTCACTGGGGTGACGCCTAAAGTGATTTGAATAACCCAGGTTCCGTGAGAGCTTGCTCTTTTCTCTGAATTCCAGGTTGCTTTTACTACTAGGAAATACCAAAAGCTACTTATGAATATTTTAAACTGAGGCTCCAGGGCTGGGTTAGACAGATGTGGGCCCTCAGGTTCCGCCTGGCTCTGCATGTTCCAATATTCCCTGGCAAGACTGTGAGCAATAAAGGGCAGTGCTGTGTCACTCTCCTGTGTGTCTCCAACACCCACACGATGGCTCCTGCAATAACTGTCTGCAACAGTTCAGAGCAAGTGATGACAAACGCTCAGCAGCGCCATCTAAGAAGGGACTCGGGGAGCCAGCACGTGGGCCCTTCTTTCCACGGGGCAGTGGAGGGCAAGGACAGTGGCCAAACCTGCCCAGTCCCTGGGCCCTTTAACACATTGACTGCCACACACACAAAAAACAGAAACTATTCCTTGGGGCCACAGTGTTTTATTAAAAAAATAAAATAAAAACTTCAAGTGTAATTTAAAGGTAAACATAAATAGAACAATAAAATTTATTGACTTATATTCATTTAATCCACATTTTGAGAATTAAATTAATATTAACAGTAATAACAACATCGACAAGATTTCATATCTGCTTCACGTGGCCCCAGGGTCAAAACTAGAGTGAGATAGGCGGGGCGTGGTGGCTGTAATCCTAGCACTCTGGGAGGCCGAGGTGGGTGGATCATTTGAGCTCAGGAGTTCGAAACCAGCCTGAGCAAGAAGAGCGAGACCCCATCTCTACTAAAAATAGAAAGAAATTAATTGGCCAACTAAAATATAGAAAAAATTAGCCAGGCATGGTGGCGCATGCCTGTAGTCCCAGCTACCCAGGAGACTGAGGTAGGAGGATCGCTTGAGCCCAGGAGTTTGAGGTTGCTGTGAGCTAGGCTGATGCCATGGCACTCTAGCCCGGGCAACAGAGTGAGACTCTGTCTCAAAAACAAAACAAAACAAAAAAAACCCTAGAGTGAGATAAATACAACTCTCATGGCAGTTAATGTGTTAACTCTTTCTTCTAAAGCAGGGGCAGGAGGGACGTAGACTACCAGCCAGGACTAAAGGGAGCCTCCACACTGTGGGCCCTGCTGGGACCCTATGATTGGCCTTCACCTCGCACCTGAGGCCTGGAGAAAATGGGGAACGTGGAACCAATTTGGGCAGAGACTAAATAAAGAGCTGGGACAGCAAGACCGAGGTCCCCACTACAGCCTATCTGGGCTGTGGTTCCCATTCCTGGTCACACAGACTCACTCAGTGCAAAATTTTAAGTAGGAAATTCCTGAGTCCCACCCAGATCAAGTGACTCCCCATCTCTGGGGCATGGCCTCGGAATATGGATCCTTCGCAACTTCCGTGGCCAATGGCCACGCAGCTGGGCCTGTGTTTAGAAACCACAGATCCCGAATACCTCCTCTCTCCTAACTGGTCAGGCTACTGGAGCCAGAGCCCTGCCCTATCTCAGCAGCAATCTCTTGCTCATTTCCAAGTCTGGTAGCCACCTCAAGTGGGTGATGCAAATGTGTCACCACAGACACAGTGAATGTGAGTAACACACAGCCATACACAGAATCCAAGAATCTGAGTCATAAAAGTCTACCTTTCTTCCCAAGAGCCCTGAGAGGGGACATCTAGCCTCTGCCTGAGCTATCCAGTGACAGAAGGGGAGGTGCCAGTCCCCTTGTCAGGCTGACTGAACACTGTGGAACCAGCCAATGCCGCTTTGCTCAACCCTCTGCCACCCCCTACCTGTGTAGACCCAACCTCCAGGGTAATAGCATTCAATGCCCTCAGCTGTTCCTCACATGACATGATCATCAAGAAACTGTTTACTGCCCCATAAAAGGTTTCCAGCTGACGAGTGCAGACTTAAAAGTGCCACCCATGTGTACACAATTTCCTTCTGAGGCTTCCCTGGGTAGGCCTAGCCATCCTTGTTTTCTTACCACATCCCTGGGGGAAAGGAATCTGCAGAGCCCACATCTCTACCCCTGGCTGGCTAGAGGCATGCCAACTTTCTTAGGGGAGGATCGTGAGAACAATCCAATAACAAAGAGGAGATAAAATCTGGAAAGAAATTAATTTCCACAACCACATCACTCTGAACAATAACCCTTTTCTCCCCCTTAGCTCTCCCTGGTTTGTGTGCAGAGAAATGCATATTTTCTTGAGAGCTGCAAGCATAAGGTAGGTAGGTATGATCCTGCATCCTGCATGTTTGCCTCACGTGAGCCCTGCCCCAGGCTGCTACAGAATCTGTTTAATTCTAATACATAAGGGTTACATCCCAGTCCCTTCCACTGGCCACACTGTCACTCACCTGGCCCTTCCCTAAGGCTAGACACTGAGCAACTGAATGTTCTCCAGTATAGTGGACGCATTGATTTATTTTGTTAAGTTATTTCTTTGGGACAAATTCCCAGGGATGAAATGAACAGGCTAGAAGGAAAAAAAGACGTTTGATGTTGTAATGTGTCATAAATAAAGTGCACCCATCTACAGAGCTGGCCTCAGCACGCGTGAATGTGCAGCTCTATCGCACTTCCCCAATTCTTTATTTTGCTAGTTTTTACTTTGAATTTTTAAAATTACCCATGAAGACAGTCTTCCTATGTCTGTTTACTCCTTGTACTTGCGGGTGTGGCCTATCCTTCACCTATTTACCTATTTATCTATTGGGGTTTCAAGTTAGTCTTATAAATCTGGAAGCAAGGACTCTACATGCAACACAGTAACTTTCCAAGTACTTGCCTTTTAAATTGTTACTGTAAATGCTCTTGTAAAGGTTCTAAGGTTTTTTTTTTTTTTTGAAACAGGGTCTCTGTCACCTAGCTGGAGTGCAGTGGCATCATCATACCTTACTGCAACCTCAAATTCCTGGGCTTAAGCGATCCTCCTGCCTCAGCCTCCCAAGTAGCTGGGGCTACAGGTGCACACCACCATGCCCAGCTAATTTTTCTATGTTTTGGAGAGACGGGGTCTCACTCTTGTTCAGGCTGGTCTTGAACTCCTGACCTTAAGCGATCCTCCCACCTTAGCCTCCCAGAGTGCTAAGATTACAGCCGTGAGCCAGTTCTAAGTTTTTATACATTCAAATCTATTGTTTGTTTCTTTTGTGAGTATATCTGAGCCACTAATTTTTCTGACAAATTAGCCCTACTCTCAAAGCATTCCTAACCGCTCCCCAGAATCCACAACGTGGCTTATGTTTCTTAGGAATGCCAATGACACAAAATAAACTTAGACACCCAACTTAGAAAATATGTAAGCACAGTGGGTCAAGAGTTAAAAAGTATTTCACTTCAACTTCACCCCAACCAGCTTCTGAGTATGAGAGAAGTCCCCTTGGGTGTCTCAGGAGCATGCCCTGGCCAGGAACAGGTTACCTGAGGTAGGTGGGAGGTTCCGTGCTGATGGACACAGCCTTGTACTTCTCATCATTGCCATCTAGAATCTCCTCCACCTCTGAGGCTTTTAGCAGAGTCACACTGGTGGCTAGAGTCGTGTATCCATGATCTGTAAGCGGAGACACCACTGGGTCACTCCACTGGCAGAGGTAGCACGAAGCAGCCAGCCAAGTGGGTGCAGCACATCAAGGTCCTCGCATGCTGGAGGTGGGAAAAGCAAGGTGTCTACTCACTACTGCCAAATGCTGGCCTCTTCCAAAAGGGCACTCTGGACTGCATGCTTTATTTAGAAGCCTGACTGAGGAAAGCCTCCAGTGCACAGATTTGGACTCATTTGCCCCAGGAGCCCTGGCTCGGGGGCAGAGGAAGTGCTCAGGGCAGCAGCGACAGCACAGCACAGCCAACATGGACTCCCAGCTCCAGAATATATTCTCTTGGTTCTCACTTAGGGGCAAAGGAAGGCTCCAGAGTAACACCCAATGGGAAGAGGTCTGACACCACGGCAATCCACGACTCAATGCAAGGTGAGGAGATGGAATGGAAGATGAAGAATACTTTTCTTTTAAAACAAGAGCCCAGAGAGATAGAAATAGCTGCTTCACATCAAACATGAACTGCCGTCCCCCAGCCGGTCCAGATGTGCTGCCTGGAGAGCAGGACAGATTCTAGGCAACTTGATCCCTAGCTCTTCCAGGGAACCTTGGTCAAGAGCTGCTACCTGTCTGTGGGCCCAGGCCTGGCTTCTCCTGGAGAACTCAGTCACTTATGGGGACGCTATCTCCAAAGCACAACGCGCAAGAGTCACCAAGACTTCACCAGGGACTTGCGGGGTGGCGGGGGAGCAAAGCTGGGGACTCAATGCATTAGCAACAGGTGCTCCACTGGCAGGGGAGGAACAAAAAGGAAATTATTTTAAGCCAAGTGAGTGGAAATGTTATAGCAGCTGATAAAAAAGAAGCTCCGGCTCCTGCATTAAAAGAACCACAACTTTCCTGCAGTGGACAAAACCGTATCAGCACCCACAGACATAACCAAACAGGACAGACTGCGAAGCACCACACACGCACTCGCACACATGCACACCCGGGCCCAAGGCAGCTCTCTACAAGGCGCCGCTGGCAAGTGGGAAGTAGTTTCAGCACCTGCCAAAGGGCATGCTGTGTCCATAGCCCAATGTCCCCTTGGGAGTGCCTCTCAATGGAGCCTCAGAGTGTCCATGGGGCATCCTTTTGCCCTGCACAGAGCTGCACGGCCCAAAGCATGCTAGTTTCTAGTGTTCGGTGGATCACCTAGCAAGCCCCAGGCACACCACAAGCACGATGAGCAGGGACAAGCACATGAGCTCTAGCACACTGGCCGCCAGGATGAAGTGCTATGGGATGGATGTGCTCTGGAAAGCAAGCGGTGAAAGCCCCAGAGGGGAGTGGGAGCTGGGGCCACCACCCACCGCTCAGGCTGCATGGAGGATGACTATGGCGACACGCCCACAGCAGATGGCAGAGCATCGCAGCATTCCTAAAACGTTTTGAGACCAACATGTCTTCACCTCACCGGCTCCTGTCCTGGCCCCACTGGAAATACCTGCCAGGGACCACCACTGGCTCCCTGGAGCCACTTTCCTGCCTGCTGTGCACACGAGCCAGCCCCGCCCCTGGGACGCTGCCTGCCTGCCTAAGGCCAAGGCTGCAGTGAAGACATTCTGGAGTGAAAACGTTTTATCTTCATGACATAAGCGAGTGGTTTTGAAACAGGTTTACAAACCCTCGTGAAGACGCACCCTTAGTGTTAGGTTTTGTTTTTTTACCATGTGACGATGCAACTATTTTCTTCCTCTCTTCCACAGTGGCTAGTCGCCTCCAGAGTGAGGGATATCTCTTGTACAGAGAACCTCGGAACATACGGAGGTAGTTTCCCACCTATGAGTAAAGCAAGAAGGCTCATTATAATGGTCACAGGAGACGCGGAAGGGGAGGGTCCTGGCCCAGAGGCTTGGCAGGATTAAGTGGCCTCGAGGTGGCCCCAAGGCACCCAGCTTTCAGCAGCATTCTGCTGATAACAAGGGTTTAGCAGCAGTGCACATCTGGCCTGCATGTGTGCACCGGGATGACAGGACTGAGTTCTGAAAGGCATGGCCACATGCCCGAGAGGGAGGACCCAGAGCTTAGCAAGTAGCTCTCAGTTATTTTGATTTTGGACTTATGATCTCTGGTACTTTCCAGAAATGGAAGGCCTCCTTGACCTTCTTTTATGTTAAGAACAAGACTTTGATATTTTTATGATGTAATAAACACCAAAAAGGTCTTTTAATTTTAGACAGACACAGGAAAATTTCCCGTATGGCTTGTGTTGCTTTGTTTAGTAACAAAACTCAAACCAGAGATACCAAAGGAATTTTCCAAAGGGTTTAAAAAGCACTTATTGGAAATCACCAGACTGCTACATAAATCATTACTGCCCCAAACAATAGTTTCAGTTTGCTTGTATCAAACAATGAAAGTATGACTTTCTTAGGGAAAAGAAATCCAGTCCTAAAGTTTTTTATAAAAACACCTCCTTGTCTTGTTGGCTTTTTAAAAATGATCACTTGAGAGTCACATGCAGGGGGCGGCCAGAACACAAGGTGCCAGGTGCTGGCTCCATCTGTGACCTAGAATCGCTTCCCTTTTTCCTGGGTCTCTACTCATCTGTCAAATGCTCAGCAACTCTGAACTTCGCCCTACAAAGGACCACTTCTATTATTTTTCCCATTTTACCTACCAAGCATAGTATTAAATAAAAATGTTTCTCCATTTTCCATTAATGAAAGACTTATGTAATCCACAAGAGCTGCTGAACACATGAGAGAAAAGTACCCACAGCAAGACACTCATGTTCCACACAGAGAGCACAGACTCCTCAGCATTATTTGGTTTGTGTGTCATTACCATCCAAGGGTCACTCTGTCACCCAGGCTGGAGTGCAGTGGTGTGATCATAGCTCACTGCAGCCTTGAACTCCTGGGCTCAAGTGATCCTCCTGCCTCAGCCTCCTGAGTAGTTGGGACTATAGGTGTGCACTACCATGCCTGGCTAATTTTTTGTTTGTTTGTTTTGTAGAGAAGGGGTTTCACTGTGTTGCCCAGGCTGGTCTTGAACTCCTGGCCTTAAATGATCCTCCCGCCTCAGCCTCCCAGAGTGCTGGGATTACAGGTATGAGCCACCATGCCCAGCTTCCATTAGGTTTTTGAAAAGAAATTGACAATATTGCCCCCATGACTACCTTGCAGGCCCAGCAGGGCTCTAGGACTCCTCAATCCCTCCAAGGCCCCTTCAGAACTTAGGAGACTGGGCTTGCGTTCTTGGCTTTTCCCTGAACCAGCCTTTGCCCTCTTTGGACCTAGATTTCCTGAATATAAAATGAAGATGCTGGACTTGGCAATTTGTTAGGTTTCTCTTAGCTCTGCGACTCTGGCTTGATGAATAAAGCCGCCTGCGTATGGCAGGAGAACAGTGATGCACACTCACAGCAACTGCAAATGCCTCCACGGCAGCTCGATAGATGTTTCATGGAGGCACTGGGTGTGTAGCTACCGCCACCCACCTCTCTGAATACAGTGCCCATTTCCACCAGGAAGGGGACTAGGGGCATCCATCGAGTAGTGTCACAGGAGCTAATGGATATCAACAGATGGTTCTCTGATCTTGAACCCTTCCCTAAACTCCAAAGGTCTGATGATTGTTAAGCCAGGCCCAAGAAAGCAAACTGCCTCTCTGTGTCTCATGACCATTGCTCTCACTCAACAGGGAGGGCCAGGAGTGGAGGGGCTGAAAGAGAAGACTATAGTTAGCTTTCTAGAATCGAAACTGTGTTTGGGGGAAGATCTTAAGAGACCATCTAGTCCAAGCATCTCATTATATACATCAGAAAAGTGATGCAGGGGTGGAACCAGGCCTCCTGAGGTTCTTCCCACCTGGCCACATGTTGCTTCTCGGTTTGCTCCAACTAATAAATGAAAGCTTTCTTTGCAAAAGTACCACCCACTCAGAATCAAGGCCAAACTGATTACTCCCCCCCCCCCCGGCCAATTAGATCAGGTAAAGGTTTCTTTAAACAACCTGCCCAGCATTACATACCAACTGCCTTTTGCATCCTGCACTTAAGCAGGTGCCTACCAGACGACGGAGACCATTCTGAGCTGCGGCAGATGGACAGGTACTGGCTCCATTTCCCCAGCACAGCCATCTCTGAATAGCAGTGCTTAAGCGATCATGTGAACGTGAATTTATTGCATCCTACCCTTTTTGTTTTTTAATAATTGGTTGATACATGGCAAGATGTGCTGGCTCACACCTGTAATCCCAGCACTTTGGGAGGCTGCGGGGCAGGTGTTGGTATTAGGCCAGGAGTTCAAGACCAGCCTGGGCAACAAAACAAGACCACCATCTCTACCAAAAAGAATTGGTGGAAAATGTGATGCAAACACTAAAGTTCTGATGCTACCGACAACATCGGTTTCATAAGTTGACACAACTAACACAAGACAGGAATCACCGGGTGCCCTGAAAGCCTCAGTGTGACCATCAGGAGGCTTTGTTCATTCATACTATGCTCAATTGTGAAGAAAATCCCCAAAAGTTTAAAAAATATGAAATGTTGGAGTGTAATACTAAAAACTGCTACAAGGAGAGGCAGCTCTCAGCATTTTGTAACGGCTTTAGCTCTCTGGGATTAGTACTTACCTCCTCGTGAGAGACTGTTGCTTGACGTTTGCACATCTGAATTGTATATCCACAATTTTTTTAAAAAGGAATATACACTAGATGGGGACCCTTTAGACCAAAAAGGGCTAGCTGGAGACAATTTCCAAAAACTTAATACACTTAGAACAAACACCCATTGAAGGGCCAATTAGGGGTTTCCTACTGTCAGGGTTTTAGCTGATTCAACAAAGTGCTGCCACTCTAGTTAAGGATTAAAGATTCTTAGGGCCTTTCCCTTGTAATAATTCAGAATCAGTTTACAGATATCCAAAGTGTCAATTGCTTCTGAACTGCTGAAAGATCTAGCTCAGGCACTGGGGGCCTTATCCAGACACAAGCAAGCATCCTTCTAATCTGTTTCTTCACTGGTAAACAAAGGTCAAAACACCTCCACTGCCACCCTCAGAAGCAACAAATGCAATGGGGGTGAGCCCTCATTAAGCCCCGGGTTTCCAACCTGCGATTTCAGAACGCCACAAACAGCACTGGGGGGAGGGGTGCACGTGAGATTTGCAACATCTCAAAAGAGCGCTGCAAGGGCTAACCGAACATCCCGTCTCTGTGTGCGGCTGGAGTAGTACCAACTCAGCGCGGAACCAGTGGTCTCCCGCGGCGCCCCACGCCCTGGCAGCAGGGTTCACTGGGACCGGCGAACAGGGAAAGGGAACCCAGATCTCCGGGTGGGGGCGGGGCCAGAGGCCCGACCGACCACGCCCCCAATCCGACCCAGCCCCGCGCCCGCGCCCGCCGCAGCGATGAATGGAGACGCGCGCTCCCGGCGCGCAGACCCGCCCCGGGGCTCCCGCGGGGCTGTGCCCAGGGAGGGCGAGGAGGTGCCGCGGGCTACCTCGGAGCCGATCATGTAGAACTCGCCGTCGTCCTCCAGCTGGAACTTGACGGGCTTCTGCCCGAAGGTCTTGCTCAGCGCCATCATCATCATTACGGCGGTGGAGGCGGGTAGCCCGGGCCGGGCCGCGAGGGACTGGGAAGGCTGGGACGGAGCCGGGGCACGCCGGGCCGAGGGGAACCCAGACCGGGAAGCGAAGTGCGGGCCGGGCCGGGACTCGCGTCTCCGCCAGGCTCTTCAGCCGCCGCAGCAGACGACCAGGCCGCCCTCAGCGCGCAGGCGCGGGCGTTGACGGCGGCGCGCCCGCTGACGGCGACGCGCGCGCCGCCGCCCAAACAAAAGCCCGAGCGCGTCACCGCGGACCCCTTAAAGGAGCCACGTCCAGTTTCTCTTCCTGCCAGGCTACCTCTCAAGTCGTGGTACAAAAGAAAGGTTTCTCAGAGACGAAAAATAGCTACTGAGGCCCTGACTTTTGCAGTGGCTTTCCCAGTCTTACAGCCAAAACTGAAACTCAGCCCAGGGAAGAAGAAACGAAGTGAGCCCTGAAGGCCAGGAGGACAGAGCGGCATCTGGAAGCCTGAATGGTCTGAACAAGCCTTATGACCCAGACTAGCGACTCAGTTTCCCCGCCCCGAAGTCGAAGTGCAGCTGAGCAGATAAGAGGGCTCCTAGGAACAGATATCCCAGTTCCAGGCCTACAGCTCTTCCTGCAGCAGTAGGGATAGCTGGAATGACAACACTGGGTGCGGCCTGGCCATATTTGGAGTCCCAGGTGGTATCTGGTGTGGCTGGTGCATCAGATGAGTGTTGGAGGGGAGGGACATCTTCTCCATTCCCTCCTTAACTCTGCACTCTGTGCCTACAATAAGCACAGCCCTGCCCTGTGGCTCTGCCCCTTGGCACTTACAGCCAGGAGTGGGGACCACCACTATGGAAAGCATCAGAGCAATCCAGGCATCCGGTTGAACAATGCAGTGAGTCAAAGGTGCCCCACTACTGACAGTTCCACATGGTTCAGTCTGATGGAACTGCCGCTGTCATAGTTGCTATGAAGACGTGTGGGGCTGCGCAGGGCAAGGAGACACCAGGGAGAGTTAGGAAGGGCTATGGTAACCATGAATTTTGTTCTGTGTCCCTACAACAGTGGCAAACAAAAGTGCAGTCGTTCCTTGGTGTCATGGGGGGTTGGTTCCAGGACTCCTATGTATGCCAAAATCCATGGATGCTCCAGTCCCTGATATAAAATGGTGCAATATTTGCATATAATCTACACATATCGTCCTGTATACTTTAAATCATCTGTGGATTCCTTATAATACCTAATACAGTATAAATCAGGGGTCCTCAAACTTTTTAAACAGGGGGCCAGTTCACTGTC
>VBSM01000282.1:30616-42183 GCA_008086735.1 Cheirogaleus medius | reverse complement strand
AAAAAAAAAAAGGCTTTGTACACACTGTACACACATTTACATGGCTTTGGAAGATAGCAGTGCTGGGATGAGGGCTTCAGGAGGACCCGGCCCAGGACAGGATTGAGGTATGTTGGGGCCTCCAGAGCCTGGGATCTCCTGCAAGAAGCACCCCCCACCCCCAGCTGGCTGTGGACCTTTTGGCCTGCATCCTGCGGAACAGAGCTCCAGCATCACCAGCAGGAAGACAGCCAGATGCAAGCACCTACCCAGAGCTGACTTCTCAGGAGAGGGCCCTGCCCCATGGCCCAGTTGCTTGGCCAGGGCTGAAGGCCTCAGGAGCCTGGCTCCACTGCTCCAGCACCAGCTCCTGGCAGGAACCTCACAGCAGGGATTGAGTGAGGACACTCCAGTTCCCTCAGCCCTGCCAAGGTCCTACCCTGAGAGACAGGGACAGAGACGGAAAGCAGCCAGGTTTGACCGGGACCTGCACAGGTGGGGTGGCGCCAGTCCCAGGCCGCCTTCACTCTTAAGTAAAACCAAAGCCTCCCTGCCCAGTCCGAGACGGTCGCTGGCAGGTGACCACGACCTGCGTGGCCCTCCCTGCAGTTGTCATGGTGATTGCACCCCCACCCCACCCCCCTGAGGAGACATGGGTTTGGTCCCATGCCTGGTGCCCACAGCCACAAAGATGGCTGCAGGTCTCTAGCCTGATATCCAGGGCCTGGCAGGGGTCAGCACCCCTGAGGACACCCAAGCTGTGGTCAGAGGAAAGTGTTGGCAGCCTCAGCACAGCCAAAGAAGTCGGGGCCCACGCGGCGGGGGAAGCCTTCTAGAGCCTTCACTTTCACAGGGTCAAATTTCCAGTAGAGGCGGCCACGCAGGAAGTAGGCATAGCCTGAGAAGAGAAGGTCAGGCCTGAGTGAGTGGACACTAGGCCGAGGGACAGGCACAGGGGAGGAGCGGGTGGGCAGGCTTTGGCTACTGCTGAGTTCCTTGCAGGATCCAAGGCTGGCCTTCCAGAACGCCCTTCTGCCTGCCCCAGGGTCTGGTCCCACCTTACAGCTTCCTGGAACTTCAGTGGCCCAAGTCCTACCTCTCAAGGAAGCAAGTCCCACTGCCCTCACCTCCCACTATGCCATTCTCTCCTGCACCCACCAACCAGACTACAGATGGGTTTCCTGGAGTCCTAGAGCCTGAGGCCACCCCAGGACAGCTCTCCCAGCAGGTCCCAATGTGGGGGAGAGAGCACTGGACTGTGAGTCTTGACCTGGCTCTAGTCCTTTGCGATTGTGGGAGGCCGGGTGGGTCAGTGGTTATGAGCAGGGACTGCCTGGGCGAGAGTTCTGGCTCTGCCACTGTCCACCTGGGTGCCCCTGGTTAGAGGCCTCATTGCCGGAGCCTCTGTTTGCTCCCCTGGAAATTGGGTTCATAACAGGTCAGACGGCTGTTCTGAGACATGCACGAGACTTGTAAGGAGCTTAGGGCCGGGCCTGGGGCATTGTCAGCCCTTGGTGTTCCGCGGTCATTATTTTCCTAGCTGTGACCAAGGGACTGGGGCAAGACTCTGCACTTCTCTGGCCCTTAGCCTCTTCATCTGCAATACAAGATATTGCCTGGCCACCAGGAGGAGGACAGATGGCGCTGGACAAAGGCCCAGCCACCACTGGGCGGGAGATGCGGCTGCTGCACCCACCTCCTGCCAACTGCCCCACCCTCAACGCACCGTCGGCATCCTGGAAGGCAGCGTCAATCTCAGAGGGCACCCCTCGCCAGTCAGTGGCCCGGCGGGGCACGGGACTGTCCACACGACGAGTGCTGGGATGGAAACGCCAGTAGTCCCCGCCTCGGAAGAAGTAGATCTTGTTCTTCTCGGGACCCCAGACCAAGGCGGCGTGGATCGGGGATCCCACCAGACCCAGCTCGGAGAGGGGTGCGGGGCCCAGGACTGGCTTCTCACCGTCGTACACCCAGTACTGAGCACCTGCCGGAGAGGGGAGGCTGCAAGGAGCTGCTAAGCCACCACTGCCATGCCCAGCACCATGGACCTGATCGGCCACCACCACAGACTCTCCCAGCCTCAGTTTCCTTGTCCGTAAAACATGGGGGCCAATAGTGTCTGCTCAGCACCTCACACGCCCAGAGGGAAGTGGGAGGCAGCTGGGATGAGCCAGGGTGAAGGCTCTGTAAAGTACCACTGGGTGAGGTTACTGTAGCCAGCAGAGGGCTGCCTGGGCTCCTGCCCCTTGCCCTGGCATTTGGCTGTCTGTGACAGATGCCCGCTGACCACTCTCTGGGCCCCACTGCCCTGAACCCACATGCAAGTTTCCACACTGCACCTTTGCTTCTGAAGTCTCTGGCACCTGGAAGGCTCCAGGGTCTCAATCTCTTCCAGCTGAAGGTTGAAATCACAGCTCCAGGGTCTCAGACCTGAATCAAATCCCTGCCTGCCTTTTCCAAGCTGCAGCCTCAGTGAGTTGCTTCGCTGCCTCTGAGACCCAGAGGCCTCATGTCTAGCACCCTGCCCCATGGGGTGGCTGTGAGGCCTGGATGCGCCAGCGCACGGCCCAGATGTGCAGTACCATCTGTGCTGCTCCCGTCTCCAGAGCTGCCTTCTCTGGAGCCTCCCAACTGTGCTCGAGGAGTGAGCCACGCTCTTCCTTGGCCCCTAGCCTTTGGGGTACCCTGTCCCTGCCCACTGCGTCCCTATGGATCTGTCTGTCTATCCCTACCCTTGGCGTGACATTTCTGGCTCCAGGAAGGAAGTTCCTTGAGCAGACCCTCCACCTCCACTCACCTTGGAAGAACCAAATGTGGCCCTGGGCATCCTCAAAGGCCGCGTCCACAGGGCTGGGCAGTCCCTGCCAGTGGCGAGAGGCCAGTGCCGGGTAGCCAGGCTGCAGCTGGCCCCCACGCAGCCGCCACACGAAGCCCGCCTTGAAAAAGAAGAGCTCACCCCGGATGGTGGAGACTGCATTGAAGGAGGCCTCGCAGGCGTCTGGTGGGGCTTCCGGCTTGGGGGGAGAGAGGCCTGTGCTGAGGGCACATGCTGCAGCCACAGGGCCCCACCTCTGGATGTCCCACCCTCCCAAGCCTCACCTCCAGCGGAGCAATCTCGTTAGTGTCCATCCCAGCCCGGGGACCTGGCGCTGGGGTCCTGGAGGTGGGGGCAGGCCGGGGCTGGCCATATAGGTGTTGGATGCCCCTGCGGTCATCTGGGCTGAGGCTCAGTGGGTAGCGGAAGGTGTAGAAAGGGGACATCAGGGCCTTGGCTGCTGTCGTGTGCTGCAGCCCCAGCACATGGCCAAACTCGTGGGCTGCCACCTGCAACAGATCTGTGCCTGGAGAAGGGAGATGGGTCAGCGACCCCTGGACCTTCCGCCACAAGACACCCATGCTCTGGATCCCAGCTCAGGGACCTTGGCAAGTACCCATTCTCTATGACCTTGACTTGCCCCGCCTGGAAAATGGGTACCCAGCCCATACCCTGGTTGTCCCCGACAGTCCAGGTCTCGTCATAGTCAAAGTGGACGTCCCCTTCTCGGTGGGTCCTGGGGAAGAAGGCATGGGCCAGGATGCCCCCAGGCCCGTCAAATGGCAGGTTGTCCCCATGCCAGTACCTGTGGCAGGTGGGGGCAGAGTCAGTGACAGCTGGCAGGCAGGGCTGTTCCCTGAGGCATCCCAGGCCGCCGATCACCTGGTGAAGTCGATCATGATGTCGGCGCGGCCCTCGTGCACCTCAGTGAAGGTGAGTGGTGTCACCTCGCTCCATACCTGTAGGGCCTCTGCCACTGTCTGCCGCACCTGCTCCCGCACCAGCTGCCATGGGAACCGGAGGATCCTGCGAGGAGGCGGAGGGGCCTGGGCCTCAGGGCAGGGACAGCCCCTGATGGCTGAGGGGTCAGGAGTTGCCCCTAAGTGCTCGGTGGGTGTGTACACTTGGGACACGGCCAGGTGCGCTGTCAGCCTTGGGTGTAGCACACCAGTCTCCCTGGCCATGTAGACACGTCTTTGTGTGGGTTTGTGTGTACTTACGCGTGTACACTTACAGGTGTCTGCATTTGGTAGAAAGAACACAGGGCCAGGAGTCCCAGGACCCACGTTCTAGACCTGACAGTGCAACTCACTATGGGGAGACCCCGGCCCCTTGAGCCCCCTCTTGGATCCAAGGTCCCCACCCAGGAAATCCCTGAGGACCCTGCAGTCTCAGTTCCAACACCACACCATTCTTCCCTCCCAGGCTGAGTGGCCGCCTGCAGGATGTGGAGCCTCAGCCTCCCCGGCACCTGCCCTGGGCCCCCCCCCCCCAGTCACATAGTGTGGAGCCAGCTCCTGCCTGCCCTGCTCCCCACTGTCTCCACCGGCACCAAGCCCAAGTCCAGCAGTGACATGGCTGACGCCAGCCTTCCCGAGACAACAGGGCTGTGTCTGCCTCCTTCACCATGGAGTCCCAGGCCTGGCCCTTATAGGTCCCTAGTAAAGGCTGCCTGGGTCACTGAACACCTGTCCCCAAGCGAGTGCTGAGACTGCTGGGGCGATGACAGAGGCATTTCCCTCTGCTGAGGGAGGGTGTCCGTCTGTGAGGTGGAGTGTATTCACGTATGTGTCCTTGGAAGGCAGGAGGCTCAGTGAGCACATAGGTCCGTTAGCCATACAGATCTGGCCCTGGTGTGTGTCTCAAGAAGCAGCTGTGAGGGTGGCAGGCTCACACATGGGGACACAGCACCCTTGAGTCCTGCTCGAGAAGCCCCCAGCCCCTACCTGTAGGTGAGGTCTGTCTTCTCCCAGCGCCCGCCCGACAGCACGAACCGCTTCTGCCGATAGCGGGCACTCAGCCCATTGGGTGGGTCGGGCACGCCACAGCGGGGGGGCCTGGCAGGCCGGGGGGCCTCCTGGGTGACAGGGGCAGGCACCAGGCTACTAGGCAGAGCTGCATGCCAAGACTGTGGCCCCCTCGTCACGGGGCGGTGGCCGTGCGCATCCTGGGCAGAAGAGAGAATGCGATGGCCTGGTCAGGACTTGGGCCCTCGTGGCCTGTGGGTAGAGGCGTGGCCCATCGGCACACCATGCCCAGCCCGGCCGAGTGTGGGTGCACAAACAGGGAGGGAAGGTGCCAGCACACAGCAGGGGCCTTTGGCACTGGGCTGACTCTGGGGGGCCAGAGGGAGCAAGAGGAACTTGCCTGGTGTTTCTCCAAGAGCGTTTTGGGGTTCACTCCTAAGGGTGTGTGGAGAATAGTCAGGGGCTCGTAGTCCGACACCTCATTCCAAGGCACCAGGCTGCCTCCCCTCCCCGCCCCATCCCAGAGGGCCCTGGGCTGCCTGTCACCCACTCACCTATTCCCGCAACTCAGGGCAGCAATGTCTGGGTGGGGGTGCACTGGCTATAAGCCCCTGACTGTATCCTCCCACACCCCCAGGAACGGACCCCAAATGCTCTCGAGGAAACACCAGACAAGTTCCTCCTGTCTCCATCCATGCCCCCCCGCCCCTGCAAACTCATTTCCACCTCCCTTTCTTCTCTCAGGCACACCTGAGTCATCCCACTCTGCCTCCCCGCTCATGTAAGCGGCTCTGCCATCTCCCCTGCCCAGGATGCCCTCCTCCTCCCCCAGTGTGGAGGGGCTGCAGCCCTGTAGCGTGGCCTTGGTCTGCTCACCTGGCCAGTGGGGATGGCAGCAGCTCCCCAGTGTGTCCACCTGAGGACTAGACAAGGCAATGCGTGTGGAGCACTTAGCACAGGCCTGGCCCCCGGCAAGGGCACCTGGTAACTGAGGCCTGACTTCCATCACAGGCGGTTTTGCTCACACCCCACCAGGGCCGGGTGCATGGCGGGAGCTAGATCTGTGATCTGCCTGCCACGCGGGGAGAGCAGGGACAGCCAGTTACCAGGCACCCAGGCCCACCTGCTGGAGCCCCAGGAGCATAGTGGCAATTCTGACCTAAGCTACATCCTCCTACCCTTTGCAAGTCCCCAGGGCAGAAGTTATAGTTCTTGTGCATGAGAAAAACAGAAGCTCAGAGAGGGTGGGAGACCCTGTGAGGTCACCTAGCAAGGGCATGGCAGGATCATGAGCGGACCCTAGCCTCCCAGGCCTAAGACTGAGGCCTGGCTCAGAACTGCACAGAGCTAAGTCTCCTTCCTGCACTGGAGGAGAAGGATGGAGCTGAGCTGCCTGCTGGGAGACTGAGCACCTGTCTGGTCTGGGCGACCGCAGCCTCATACAGCCATATTTGGGGCAGCAGCCTGGCCACTCAGGCCCCACCTCACCCTCAGCCTCTGGCAGCTGTCCCAGGCCCCAGATGCTCCAGAGTCAGCAACCCAGGCCTCCAAACTCCTGATCCCTGAGCTGAGGACTCAACTCCCAAGATCACCCCAATAGGAAGGGGCCTTCTGAATGTGGGGGCTATGGAACTATTAACGGTGTGAGACCCTGGAGCCACTTCCCCCACTTCCAGAGCTTGCTTGTTGTGTGGTTACGTGGCCTAGCACGGCCCCACTGGGATGTGGTTCCAGCTGATTCTGGGCTTATTGTTTTTTGTTTGTTTGTTTGTTTTTTGAGACAGAGTCTCACTTTCTTGCCTGAGCTACAGTGCTGTGGCGTCAGCCTAGCTCACAGCAACCTCAAACTCCTGGGCTCAAGCGATCCTCCTGCCTTAGCCTCCAGGGTAGCTAGGATCACAGGCATGCACCACCACCATGCCTGGCTAACTTTTTTCTATATATTTTTAGTTGTCCAGCTAATTTCTTTCTATTTTTTTAGTAAAGATGGGGTCTCACTCTTGCTCAGGCTGATTTCAAACTGAGCTCGAACGATCCACCCGCCTCTGCCTCCCAAAGTCCTAGGATTATGGGCGTGAGCCACTGCACCCGGCCATGGGCTTATTGTTAATAAGTACTTATCACTGCTACAGGTCAGGCCCCTGGTATCTGTGGACATGCTCTTAGCCCAGTGGAACTTCTCATCAATGCCATCATCATCACCCCCATTTCTCAGATGAGGAAATGGATCCCAGAGAAGATAAGCAACTTGCTCTGGTAACAGTGGGCAGGTAGCGGACTGTCTGTGCTCATGGCCCATCCTGCTCCCTGCTGCCTGTGCTCTGCTCTCCAGGGCTTGAGTCATCCTTCCTTAATGACACCTTAGTGACAAAAGAGAAGGAACGGGACATTAAGTACCTGCTGCTTCCCGGGCATTCTGGGGCCAGGCTCGCTAAGGGTCAGTAGGGTGGGCACGATTCACATCCAAGGTCTCACACTGAGGACACAGACCCCAGGTCTGCAGACTGGCCACAGGGCCTGCCCCCTCCCTGCCATGCTGCCCTTGACCTACAGGAGAAAGGGATTCCTTCCCCCAACCCTGGCAGGGGTATAAGGATCCTCCCTGGGAAGGGCAGAGCTGCATTGTTCCTTGAGAGTCCCAAATAGCCCAGAGCACAGCCTGCCACTCTGCTTATGCCGGTGGCCTCTGCCTCTGCCCTCAGTGAGCCTGCGCAGCCAGCCTTGATGGGACATCCGTGGAGCCATGGACACACCCCACACACCCTCCACTGTCCCTTCCTCTCCTTTCCCATGAGGCACGAAGTCCACGCCCAGACTTCTGGATCCCGGCCTTCTCCATGCAGGAAAAGAGCCAAGCTCTGCAGTTCAGAAGGCCTAGTTCTACGCCATGGTGACTCTGGACACGTCACTGTCCTCTCTTAGCCTCAACTTCCCCATCTGTCAAATGGGGGTGGTGCCACAGCACAGGGCTGTATGACATCCTTCTGTAACACCTGCTGCAGCCTCTGGCAGAGAAGCACCTCTTACCTGCCCTGCTCCTTGCCCTGTAGGCCCTCCTCTCCCCTTGCCAAAGTCTCTGTGGCACCTCCCAGCCACCGCACCTCCAGCTCCCCCTCAAAATCTCCAGACTAAAATGGTAAAACAGAAGTCGCAGTGAAGGGAGCTCCCAGGCCCAGAGAAGAAAAGCTCCAGGTGCAGGTTCTCCCGGCAGGGCAGAGGCCCCCTGCTCCCCGCCACGTCCCATGCATTGACCTTGGAGCGTGAGCGAGCAGGACGCGCTGGAATGCAGGGCTCCAGCAGGTGCGATTTTTTTTCTTTTCTTAGAGCCCATCATTTTCCAGCTCTTGGCCTCAGTTCCCCATCACTGGGATGAGACGAACACTCCTGGCCTCGCTGACCTCCCACACTTCATCTTTTAGAGTCCTCTCTGGCTGGGCCAGATGAGACAGCTGCCGATCCCTAGGAAGAGTGTGCTCGGTGTTCCCAGGAATGCAAGATTCAGTGAGGATGGGGGCACAGCCCACTCCTGGCCTCATCTGCAGCCTTGCGGAGCAGGCATCCTCTGTTTTGCAGAGGATGAAACAGAGCCCAGAGAGGTCAAGGACTTTGCCCAGGGTCACACAGCAGGTCAGGGAAGAGCAGGGCCTGAACCTGGGGCTCATGCCTCCCACTCTGGAGCTTTCCTCTACCGCACCCCCTCCCTCAGCCCGCTCTTGGCTTACCTCCAAAACCCACATTCCTGAGGAGTGTTTCTGCTCCCAGTGCATTCCCTCCTGGGCCAGCAGCCGTGGCCTGCTCTGTGGTGGGCCTGGCTGGCCCAGCCCTGCCCTCGTCTGGCAGGCACCAAACCACAGCCTGAGACACACTCAAGGAATTTCGCATGGACCCAGTCTCTTGGCGGAGCTTGGAGACTCAAGGGCAGCCCCTGAGTCAACTTCCAACCCAGAAAACCAGCAGCAGCAGACAGGGGACATAAGGAGGACCCCAGGCTAGGAAACCACCGGGTAAGGCCAGACTAGTTGTGCCTCTCTCTAGGCCTCAGTTGCTATCTGTCCAATGGGATAATTAATCAGAGCTGTGCCTTCTGCTGTTCGGAGGTGAGCCTGAACGGAGGGCACTTGGTTAGTCTGTGAGGAGCACGGGAGCATCACCATGCTGTTCTATGCAGCATCCTGTCCCTCTGAGGCCCAGAGAGGTCAAGCAACCTGCCCAAGTCACACAGCCAGTTGGCAAGCAGGTTTACCTTCCCCCCAAGCTTCCGCCTAAACTTCCCCCTCCTTCTCCTCCCCTACTGTCTCTAGGAGGGGAGGCAGCTTCGTCCCACTGGACTTCGGGGCTTTCATCAACCCTGAAAGCTGGGAACTGGGATGGATAAATGTTTACAGAGCTCTCCTGGCCCTGCTGACAGCAACTTAGGGATAAACACATCAGAGTGACCCCAAATGCTCCCTGTGTGTCTGCAGAGTGACAGACAACAGCTCAACTCAGATCCCACCCTAGGCTGGCTCCCAGCCCCAGAGATGACCCTGCACAAGCATCAGAGTGGCAGCTCCAGGTGACAGAGTATCTCCAGTGTGCCTGGCATCAGCTCCTTTCATCCTCAGTGCCCAGCAGGTACTGTCACCCCCTCTGGCCCCCCCCCCATTGCAGACGGAGCAGGTGAGGTTCTGAGGCATAAGAAGCCTCACCCAGGTCACGAGGTTCAAACACAGATCTCTCCAAGTCCCACACCCTTGGGGTCAATGGCTACCCAGGGTGACTGGTGCCTTGAAGCCCAGCTCAAGGGAAGGTGCAGCCTTTGGGACAGACACAGGCTGTCACACATACCCAGTGACAGTCCCTCTCTTCTCACTCTGCCGCTCTCTCTTACCTGGACTTTCTTCTCCACTTCGGAGCACACACTGTCTCCTTCCATTTCTCGCCCCACCCTGTTGCCCTCTGAGGATCTCAGCCACCCCCTCTCAGCTGCCCCCTTCTCTCTGACGCCCACCTCTTGGTCACACACGCTGCACTCATACCATCTCATACTGGTGCTGTCCTGGCTCCCAGCCTCCCAAACTTCCTGCCAGCAGGTGCACAGGGGGCGGCGTCTCCTCCAGGCTCAGACCGTATTCCCCCAGCGCAAGCACTGCCCTCCCTGGCGCTTCCTTTATCTTCCGTCCCACTGCGCACCTGGAGGTGCGCTCACTGTGGCCACACACCTGCAGGCTGACATCCGCCTGGGACCTGCTCTGCTTTGTCCCTGGGATGAATAGGAGGGCCCCGTAACCAGTCCCTCTGCTACCTCGCCCAACATCACCCCAGCATCCGCGGCTGGGGCGCGAGGGGCACGTCCCTGCGCTAGGAGGGGGAGTGAGTCCCGTGTGGAGTCCTGCTCACCAGTCCCAGCCATCCCGGCGCAGGCTCCCTTTGCATACTCCCAGGGACGAGACGCTCACTATCTATTACACCCTCAGCGTTTCTGGCACCGGTCACATCAGGCCACCTGGGGCGCCCTCGTGGGTCCGGATCGGCCGCTGGGCCCAGCCCGCGTGCCCGGCACCCCCTCGGCGAGGAGCGGCCGGCGGGCACTCACCGGCGGCCAGGCCCGGGCCAATAGCGGCGGCGGCAGGAGCAGCAGCAGCAGCAGCAGCAGCAGCAGCAGCAGCGGGAGCAGGAGGGCGCCTGGGGCCGCGCCGCGGAGCCCGGCTGCCCGAGCCATCCGCCCCGGGGCTGCTGGGCCTGCTGGGCCGCGCCGGGCCACCGCCCCTTATAGCCTCCGCCCCGCCCCCGGCCCCGCCCCCCGCCGCCTTTTGTTCTAAACTCTTCCAGCGGCCAGGGCCAGGGTGGGGAAGGTGGACGGGGAAGGGCTGGCCCGCTGGGTGGGCCAAGCTGCTGTCTTCTTAGGTCGGGTGCTGGGTGACCCTGGCCAGCCGGGCCGCTCTGGGCCTCAGTTTCCCCGCTGTGTGGTGGACGTCCAAAGCCTTAAACCCGGTAAGAGTCTGAGAGGAGTCGGGTTTCATTCCTCCCGATTCCTATCCCCTCCTTTGGAAGGCGCATCCCGCTGGGTCTCCTTGGTGGCCTGACCGCTGACCTTCTGCTAGCCTGTGACAGGTGGCCCTATCCTCTGGCAAGTTCCCCCACCCCTCAGAACCTCATCTGGAAGACGGCACAATAGCCCCAGTGAGGAAAGGGATATTAAAATGTGCCCCAGGAGTAACTGAGGCACATTGTAGGGGCTGGCCAGCTGCGCAGCTTGGAACAAAATCATGGACAATGTATAGATGGGGAAATTGAGGCTCCAAGAGGGAGGTCCCAGCCTTTTCCATGTCAGCAGGCAAGTGGAGGGGTCAGAAGGCCCTCCAGCTGGTCAGGGAGGGGAGGGTGCTATGAGAAGGCTGTGGAGGGTGTCCGAGAGGGGCACTGGGGGCCCAAAGTGTCCCCTGGTTAGGGCCAGCCACCCGAGACAGGAGGTAGAAGAGGTGAGTTTGGGAGGGGGTGGTGTCCACATTCTGGAAAGGATTCTCCAGTCTCATCCCTAATTTGCAGGAGGTACCCAATCCTGCTGTACACCCCTGCAATGATGAAGGGCCCACCACCTCCCCGGGCAATCTGCTCTATCAAGGGCAGCCCTACAAGCCAAGAGCCAGGCCGAGGCTCCCATCCAGCTGGCAGGCCCCTGAGCTGCTGGCTGCTGTAAGGGGAGGCTGTGGGCAGGCAGCCTGGGCCAAGGAAGGGAAGGGGGTGCTTCACGCCTTCTGAAGACTCCACAGGGACTCCTAGAGGGCAAGGAGAGGCAGGACAGCAGTGATTTTTTTTTTTTTTTT
>VBSM01000282.1:0-30516 GCA_008086735.1 Cheirogaleus medius | reverse complement strand
CTGCCCACACTGCCTCCCAGCCCCTGCAGATGGGGGGACCCTGCGCCTACGAGATCAAGCAGTTCTTGGAGTGCTCGACCACTCAGAGTGACCTGTCCTTGTGTGAGGGCTTCAGCGAGGTCCTGAAGCAGTGCAAGTACAACCATGGTAAGCGAACCAATCCTGGCCCTGAAGGATAGGAGGGGCAGACCCTCTTCTTGCACGTGCAAGCTGACCACCAGCCTGTGCTGCCCCTCCTTCCACAGGTCTGAGCTCCCTGCCCTGAAGAGGCCGATGCAGACTCAGGGGGCCAGCCCTGCACTCACCCCCACTCCCCCACCAACGGCGGGACCACCGCGCCAGATTGTACCCGTGTAGCTGGGATTGGGAGTAAGGAGGGGGTTTCTCATCCCACAGATAACCCGAGACACAAATGTGCAATTAAAAGAGTTTATTTTAGACCACAGCCTGCTGTGTGCCCTGTTGCTGGTCCATCGGCTGGGAGCTCCCAGGAAGTGGGGTCAGGGGAGATGGATGGATGTCTCACTCTGCTGTAGAATGCTTCACCTTAATAGAATGCTTCACCTTAAGCGGGCGTCTTAGGTGGGGCGTCCTGGGTGGGGTGGGAGGAGCCCTGTTGTAATCTGCACCATGGGTAGCCAAGGTCAGACTGCTTTGGGCAGTCCAAAGTGGGGTGGTGAGGTATTAGCAGGTGACCCCAAGGGCATCTGAGTCTGGGGGCTGGAATCCTGGGAGAAGCCTGTTGTCTCCCCTTTTCAGGGACGCCTATCCCCTCCCACCCTTCTTGTCTCTGCCTCTGGATCCCTTTCTCTGCACCCACATCTTAGGAGCCCCCAGCGGCCTCACGTCCTGTCTGTGACCTTGCCCTTCTTGCTGATGCAACTTCTCAGTAATTCCAGATTCTGCAAGAGGAATCCTGCTGGGCTGCTGTCTGTTTGTACCTGATCACACAAGACAGAGGTCATGGTCAACTCCCTTGGGTCCCAGTCCAGCTTGGCCACTTGGCTATGATGTGCTAGTTCCTGGGGCCTGCCGGAGTGGAGGAGCAGGCCCTCAGACCCAGTGCAGGCTGCTCAGTCACACATCGAGCTGCCACCTTTGTTGAGTGCATTCAACAGCTGTGCACGGAGGACATTCTGCCCTTATACTCCACGAGGTGGTGGGGACCTGTCTCTAGTACAATGTGTTCTATCTTGGGGGTATGTGGGTAGAGTTGGCATTGAGTGTGTCTGTCCCCCAGGAAGGGGTCCCACTCTGGGTATGTCTCCCTGGGTGTCCATATCTCCTCCATACCTGGCTCCTGGCCCCAGCTAGCGAGTCCTGGACGGCAGGGAGCCCACCCTTCTGGGCTTTGAAGGGGGTCCTTGCTCCCGGTGGCCACGGCGTGTGCCCAGGCGCCTCCTCCGGCCCTGGCCCCTTGGGAGGCCCGACAGCCAGCGCAGCTCCTCTGGAAGGCCCAGGAAGCCCTGCTGGTGGGGGCTGGGAAGAAGATGTGCCCTCCCCCCAGGGCTCTACCCTAACACTCACCTGCCAGCTCTGGACACTGGTCATCCAGGTTCTCCAGGAGGGACTCATAGCGGGTGGGAGCCCCACCCTCTCCCCCTGTGGATTGTGGAGAGAGGGTGAAGGACCCCTGACTGTTCTTATGGTCCCCACCTGGACCTGTCTGCCTCTCACTCTGGGCCTGCTTGATGGGCCAGGTTGGGGGCTGGACAGAACACTGGGTAGGCACAGGTTGGGGCCAAGGTGGGGTGCTGGGCAGGGCCTTGGGTGGTCTGCTGTGTCCCCCCTTCCATTCCAACATAGCCACAGGGGAGAATCTGGGGTCTCACTTACTGATGATCTGCACAAGGACATAGGTCCCTCGCTCCTGCAGCAGGGAACTGGCCATGGACTCTGCTGGGGCAGCCCCCTCCTCCAGGCCCTCATCCAGGCTCACCAGGTGCCCATCCTCAGCCAGGAGAGCGATAGTTGCTGGGAGGGCATGGAGAGAGGCGGGGCAGGGTTGGCACGCCTGCCTGGGGGCCCTTAGCCCCTCCTCCCCAGCCCCTCCCTGTTTCCTCACCATCTGGGGGGACCCTCCCCCTCTGCCTCAGGTGGGCGGTGAGAGTCACCAGGTTGCACCAGGGGTTCACCAGCTCCCAGCAGCCGGCTGTAGGGGAGGGGCAGAGGTGAATATGTGGAGTCCCTTACTTCCCCCTCAATCTGGGATCCTCTGCCTCTCCCTCCAATCTCTCCCCTTCCCAGAGCTGCGACTAGGGCTGCGGGGCTCGGACCACGCCCCAGGCAAAACAGCTCTGGCAAGCTCTGCTTACGCTGCTTGGGAGACCCTTTCATCCATCACCGTGGCGGGCCGCAGAGTAAGACTCAGGCGCCAGCCCGGCGTCCCGCACGGGCCCCGCCCTCGCACGTGGCAGCCCCGCCCCGCAGTCCTGCGGGGAAACTGCAACCGTCGCTACTGCTGCTCGCTGAAGCCCGAGGACCACTGACTGAATGGGGAAGAGGTTGTGCGGCTTGAAAACGTGCTCCACGGGTGGCGCGGCGGGCGCTCGCCGAGATGAGCCCGCATGAGTTACCCGGACAGGGCTCAGCCCGAGTTTTCCCCTCAGGGGACTCGCTCCAGGCTTTGCCTCCTCACAGAGCCCCTTCCCCAACGCCCCCAGTCCTTGCCCCCATCTGCACCCTCCTTCCCGCCATTGCCTCCCCACACGCCCCCAGGGCAGGGGGAAGCGCCTGTGGTTGTGCCCATCCTCCCACCCGCCTGCTGGGACAGCAGACTCCACTCACCTCCAAACATCACCGTGATAAACATGGCTGCAGGGGGCAGGAGACAGGTGTGGGGGGCTTTGATCCCCCAATCCCCGATTCCCCGACTAAGGCAGGGCCAGGAGCTGACAGCTACTCCGGGGCGGGGCCCTGTGGGCAGATGTGTCGGTGTGAGAGCCGGTGGTCCCGGAGCCAGGCCTCCGCTCAGCCACCTCGCTAGTTTGGCTCCAGCAGCCTAGACCAGGCCCTGCAGCTAGTCCAAGACCCCTGGCCTCTAATTCCTCACGCCGCTCGCTGGGCCAGAGCTACTCCCACCCGCTCCAGAGCTGGTCTCCATGGCAGTGGGAGCCGCTGAGACATCTAGGCAGGAAACGCCTTCCTCCCCGTATCCGGGCAACGAACCTGGGCGGGAGCATTCCCCGAGGCGGGGCTCTGGTCCAGCCCATCATGGGGGCTCGAGCCTGGTCCAGGGGTGCCCTCGTGACTGCCTCCGGAGACCACGTGCCCTGCCAGTGAGAGACAGGGCTCCTCGCGGATAGGGGGGTCCTCCCCTCACATGCAGGCTCCCCACGACTCAAGGCTCTTTCCTGTGCTCGCTTCCCCACCCCCAGCCTCCTCACTTCTCCTCTGTCCTTGTTTCCTTTTCTTTTCTAATTAGTCAAGTTTTTGAGGTCTAACTTACATATAGTAAAATTCACCCTTTTTAGTGTTTTTGAGTTTTGACAAATCCCATATAACTACTCAATAGTCAGGATACACAGAACATTTCTATCACCCCCCAAATTCCGCTGTGCCCCTTGGTCCCTGGCATCCACTGCCCTGCTTTCTCTCCCTGCCTCTTCCAGGTTGCCCTCTGCATGGAATCAGGGTGGATCCTTTGGGGGCTGGCTTCCGTCACTCAGCATGATGCATTTGTGATTCATCCAGGTTGTCCCCCGTCTTCTTCCTGCTGAGGAGTGTCCCATTGGATGTACGCAGTTTGTTGAGCCATTCACCTGCTGTTGTTCTGGGTCATTGCCAACTTTTGGAGATGATGAATAAAGCCAGCATAGACATTCGACTGCAGGTTTTTGTGTGAAGAGTTTTCCGTTTCTCTAAGCTGTTGAGTTTCACGAAAGGGGTTACCAGCTCCTAGGGTGTGTGTCTATTTAACTGTACAGGGAACTGCCAACGAGTTATTCCATCATGTCCTCACTGGGTCGCATTGTCCCTCTTTCTGTCTCGTTGCTGGGCCTCCCAGATGCATAGCAGGTCACAAGTACCTCCTTGTTAGCTCTCACTGCTAGCTGGTCCCCACTGGCCGGCCTTGCCGTTGTTCCTGTCTCATACTCCCTTGCTTCTCCCACTCTCTCCCTTCCTGCCCTCCTCTCGGACTCTGTGTCTCATACTGTTTCCCTGCCTCGCCTCTATTTCTGTCTCCTACCCCCTCCCTGTGAGCCCCCACCAGACCCCTGCAGCCGGGGTGCACAGAGCCACCCCACTGCCATCATTTTGCCAGCTCCTTTCCCCCCAAGAAATGCTTCCTGTCCCAAGGTTTGGCTGTTTGTCCTGCCCTTTGCAGGCGGAATTCTGGGCGTTGAGGCAGAAGGAAGACTGGGTCCTCCATGCAGCTCACCATCGTCACACTCTGCCCCTGGATAAGCACTTTCCTTTGGGCTGCCTCAGTCTTCCCACCTGTAAAAGGGGGATATGAACGGTGACTCGGCAGGGTTATGAGGATTAAATGTGGTAACACTTTAAAAAGCTATCTCTGGGCTCAGCACCACAATGTAGCAAGTGCTCCAGTCAGTACTGTGGAAAAGGGCAGCATTTCCCAAACCTACTTAAATGAAGGGCACTTTCCTCCTGGGGCAGCACCGTATTTGGGGACTCAGGTCCCACAGAACACAGCTCAGGAGACTCCAGTCTCTAGAGCCTCAGCTCTGATAGTCACCACTCTGCCATCCAAGGGGCTCCTCAGCGCCACCAAGGAGAGAGTCTTTTATCTTGAGTGTCATGGGGATGCCCTAAGTAGGTGCAGGTATGTATGTAGTGGGACCCTGGAGGGGCTTTATAATCTCCTCCTCCACGGAAGCCCTGGAGGCTGTGAATTAACAAGAGTGCACTGTTTTAACTGGTACAGTAAGGCTGACATCAGAATACAGAACAGATTGCCACTGAGAAGATAGTTTGTTACTCACATTTCTTAAGAAGAGTGGACAAGCCACGCCATGGCGAGCGTACTTCCGGCCAAGTATGAGGGTTGGTCCCGAGGCTGAGGGAGCCTTTATTGTGGTTTCCAAAGGAGTGGGCAAGGCTGGGTGGGCAGGTTTAGGATTGAATAACTTCGGTTGAGCTCTGGGGCATAGGGGCTGTCCGTAGTTGTCTGGAGCCTGGCTTTGGGCAGATTAGGGGAAGGATGGGAGCCTGATAAAAGGGTTGTTTTTACTGTCTCCAGGGACTGCCCAACCTCGAGAGGGGCAGTCCCTCCATGGTCAGCAAGGCCCCAGATTACAAAGCATTAGAATGCAGAAAATAAGAGACACGGTTACTCCATGCTCTGTGCCCCACACTGAGCAATTCGGTCCTATCTTCATATCTTCACAGTCCTTGGGCTGGCACTATGCTTACCGACATTTTCCAGATGAGAAAACTGAGGCGCAGAGAGGGAGAGTAACTTGGCTGAAGTCATGCAGTTAAGCGTAGGAGCTGGGATTCAAACCCAAATTGAAAACCACCTCAGCTCCCCTCCTTCTGGCAAATTATTATTTTTTATTTTTAGAGACAGCATCTTGCTCTGTCACTCAGGCTAGACTGAAGTGGCGCAATCATAGCTCACTGCAGCCTCCAACTCCTGGGCTCAAACAATCGTCCTGCCTTGGCCTCCCAAAGTGCTGGGATTATAGGTTTGAGACACCGCACTCAGCCGTCCTCTGGCAAATTAAAGGGACTGACAATGTCAAGTGCTGGCGAGCATGTGAAGTCATTGGAACTCTCTTACCTGCTGGGGGGGTTGCAGATTGGTACAAATACGTTGGGAACCATGGCAGTATCTACTGAAATTAAACATACACATTTGATACTACCTGGCAGTTCCATTCCAGGGTGTCTGTCCAGCAGAAATGGGAGCACAGTATACCAAAGACATTGACAGGGATGTTCATAGCAGTTTTATTTGTAATGGCAGACTGGAAAGCACCCAAACTTCTAATAACAGGCGAATGGATAAACTAACTGTGGTACAGTCACACAGTGGGTCACCCACAGCTGTGGGAATGAATTCAGTATTGCTGCACACACATTGATGACTCTTACATTGAACGAAAGAAGCAGACACAAAAGAGGACGCTTTTATTCCATTTATAGTTGAAGTTCTAGACCAGATAAAACTAATCGAAGGTGACAGAATCAGAATGATGGTTCACTTAAGGGTGGAGGTCATTAACATGAGGGAGGCTTTTGGGGTGATGAAAATGTTCTAAATCTTTTTTTTAAGAGGCAGAGAGTGGCACTCAGCCCCCACTGTGGGTGCCGGCGGACCCCTTCCCCCACCTAAAAATGTTCTAAATCTTGATCTGGGTGGAGGTTGCGGGGGGGTGTGTGTGTATATAATCATCGAGCTATATATTTTATGCACTTTTCTGTGTGCCAGTTGTACCTCAATATAAAAGTAGATTCCAGGCCGGGTGCGGTGGCTTACACCTATAATCCTAGCACTCTGGGAGGCAGAGGCAGTTGGATGGTTTGAGCTCAGGAGTTCCAGACCAGCCTGAGCAAGAGCAAGACCCCGTCTCTACTAAAAAAAAAGAAAGAAATTAGCTGAACAACTAAAAAAATACACACACACACACATATATATATATAAAAGCTGGGCATGGTGGCACATGCCTGTAGTCCCAGCTACTTGGGAGGCTGAGGCAGAAGGATTGCTTGAGCCAGGAGTTTGAGGTTGCTGTGAGCTAGGCTGATGCCACGGCACTCTAGCCCAGGCAACAGAGTGAGACTCTGTTTCAAAAATAAAAAAGTAGATTCCAACCCCCTGCTACAACTGAACATGATTTCTGGGCTCCTGTTCTCAGAAGGCCTTGTGGGGCCAGGATCTGACATTTGGGCAGATAAGTCCTGGCCATTGGGTCCCATCAAAGCCCCTCCCTCCTCAGTCCCTGGGCTGATTTGCATGCCCTGTTGTGGTCCAGTGGCCTCTCCAGCCCTGTGCCCCCAGGCACCCGGAGCACAGCCCAGCAGAACTGCTCCTCACCTGCCTGCCTCCCTGCCTCTCATGGCCTGCCTGTGCCTGGCCCTCCTTCTGATGGGGACCTTCATAGCAGGTGAATCCTCCCTGAGCCTGGCTTACCTGGGTGTGGGGTGGGGGACAGTAGTGGCCCCAGAAGGCCCTCGAAAGGAAGCAAATTGATGGGGATGGTAGGGAGGGTCCAGGGAGGGGGACCAAGGTGGAGGAGAGACCTGACTCTACACAGTTCTGCCCCTGACCTGGGGCAAGTCATTTTCCTGTGTGGGCCTTGGTTTCCCCATTTATTAATGACCAGATCACCAGGGCCCCTTTGGATTCAGATATTGGGGTCTCCTTCTTACTTCTTCACAGGGAAGCTAGTGTGGGCTGGTCCCCACCCCACAGGGCCTTAGAGGCAACCTAACCCCCAAAATGCCCCTGGCAGGTGGTATGATGGGGGGAGGTCTACAGAGAAAGGACAGCAGGGAGACCCAGTGGCTGCCAGTCCCACCCTCTGAGCTCTGGGCCCTCAACTGAACTGATCCTTGGGGATGTGGCACTAATAGGGACTGGGGGTTGCCAACTCCAAACCCCTCACTCGCAGAGGGAAATGGAGGCCCAGAGAGGGCACTCTGAGTCACACAGAGCCAGGCCTCCTGCACCTCATCCAGTGCCAATCCCACAACACTGGGCAGTGACCTTCTGGGAGTGGAAGTCTGACCAGTCCTTCACAGGGCAGGGTAGGTGTGCAGGGTCCCAGGGCACGCCTGAGTGGGTCTGTGTCTCTCAGCCTCCCAGCCAGCCCTGGCACAGCAGGATGCTCTGCTGGTCTTCCCAGGCCAAGTGGCTCAACTGTCCTGCATGCTCAGCCCCCAGCATGCCATCAGGGACTATGGCGTGTCCTGGTACCAGCAGCGGGCAGGCAGTGCCCCCCGCTATCTCCTCTACTATCACTCGGAAGAGGAGCACCACCGGCCGGATGACATCCCTGACCGATTCTCGGCAGCCAAGGATGTGGCCCACAATGCCTGTGTCCTGACCATCAGCCCCGTGCAGCCTGAGGATGACGCGGATTACTACTGCTCTGTTGGCTTCAGCTCTGGTTCCTAGGGGTGGGGTGTGAGATGAGTGCCCCTGTCTGACCCTGACCTTGGGCCCCTCTCTAACTTTCTCTGAGCCTTGCTCTCTCCTCTGTAAAATGGGTTAATAACAGTCATTGTGTCAAAAGGAGCTATTGTGAGATCTGGCTGAACAAAGTGACTGTGGTTGGTCTGGGAGTGTGGGGGTGGGACACCTGGGGATTGTTGCCAAAGAGGAAGCACCTGAGACCCTTGGGGTGTGACCCAGCCCCCCCCCGCCCCCCAGGGGGCTGAGACTGCTGGCCTGGCCTTCCCATGACCTGAGGAGCTGGGGGGAGAGAAAAAGGAACCAGCCCTCACCACCCCCAGCTCTGCATGGCTGGTTGTGGTCCAACAGTCATGGTTCTGGGATGGTTGGGCCCCATGGAGCCCAGGTTGTTGGCCTGGGGAGGGGCAGCCCCTGCCTAGCCCTTGGAGTCTCTGCCCAAGGCCTGACCACACTGCTGGGGCAGAGAGGAGTGTGTGTGGGTAGCATGGTGTCGGCAGCAAGGGCCAGGGCTGAGGTGCGGAAGGCAGGTGGGCAGAGGGCTGGGGCAGAGTCCCTCTCCCCAGGGACAGTGTGTTCTATTGGCTTCCTGTGACTGAGCTGAGGTCTCCTGAGGGAGGCTCTCCCACGGGCTGGGCAGCTGCACCCGAGCTTCGGGGCCAAGCGCCCGAGCACTGGGTGCAGGGTAAAGTCTCGTCATCAGCAGCAGAGTCGAGCGTCTGGGAGTGGGGAACACATTCCTCTTCCTTCCCGGTGCCCCTAAGAGGCCCCTCGAGTGTGGGGGTCAGCCCTCTGGTGCGCAGTTAGGGGCCCCCGGGGTCCTGAGAGAGTCCCACCGACAGGCTCAGCCACCTCCTGCGCTTTCGCCTGGCCCCTTCCTCTCACCTACGTCTCTGCAGGGGCAGGACCCCTGCCTGTGCCGGGAGACCGAGTCGACAGCTCTGGGACTCCTCTCCTGCTCTCCTGAAGGCCCCAGACGCCTCGGTGGCCTCAGGCTCGCCCCAGCCCCAGGGCAGGTGCAGCCAACGCCTGCAGCTCTAGGCCGGCCCGCCCCTCCCGGTCTCAGTTTCCTCCTCTGCACTCGCTCCAACACTTGCCCAGTTCTGTACTCCTTACGGCCAGGACGCGCTTTGGCGATGGCCAGAGCCACCGCGCCGACCCGAGAGACTCCAGATCTGGGTCCTAGTGCCACAGGGCAGGACTGCTACTCGCGGCGAAACCTGGCGCGGCGGGACCACCGAGACGCCGGGACCTCCGCGCGGCCTAGAGTGGTCCCGGAAGTGCCCGAGGGTCCGGGGCGGGGCTCCGGGAGCTCCGGCGGCCGCGGGCTCAGTGTAAGCAGCTGCCGCGAAGCGAGGCCGCGTCGGCCGGGTTGGCCGCGGGTTGGAGCGGCTCAGGTGCGGCCTCGCCCCGCCCGCCTGCGGCCCCGCCCCGGCTCAGGTGAGTGGCTCCCGTCCGCCAGGGCGACCCGAGTCCGTCTGACCACCTGTCTCTACTGTGGCGCCGGGTGTGGGTGTCCCCAGTCAGTGGGAAGCCTCTAGGGGCGTCGCGTTGCTGCCCGGGAAGCGCGTGCGGGTCCATGGCCGCTCGTGGACCTCCAGCCTGGAGACCCTTACTACACTGAGGGTTTACCCAGTGCCTAGGCCCTGGGGGCTCCCTAGAGGATGGGGTGACAGATGCAGGAGGACATGGGGAAGGCCGAGAGAGGTGGGAGGCATGGGGTTTCAGCCCCAAAACATTTAACACATTGTTGGGGACAGATTAAAGATTGCCAACTTTTTATCCAGAGTGGAGACTTCGGCGTGTAGGGGCTACATAGTGGGAATGGAAAATTCCTAAGGAGGGAACCTTGGAAATACCAGGGTTTTACAGGTGGGTGGAAGAGGAGTTGCAATCCACAGATACCACGACAGAAGAATCAGAGGGCATACAAATTGGGAAGAAAGCTTTCCGAAACCAAGGAAATAAATCGAGAATGAGGTTAGGGGTGGAGATGGGGTCGGAATGGGAGTGGGGACTAACTCAAAGCTTTCAGGCACCCAGGTAGACAATGTGGGTTAGTGAAGGGTGGGCCCATATTGTCACATCTTCCAGTTTTTCAAGAGAAAGTTTAGAAACCTACTGAATTTTAAATATTGGTAACTGAGTAAAAGGAAAAGGAAAAGCCTAACTATTTGAGAGCCAAACAAAATGTGTCTGTGGCAGGATCCCCAGGCTAGGCTGCCAATTTGCAACCTCTGAAATGAAGGATGTGGAGAGTGATGCCAGATGGGGTGGGAAGGTAAGGACTGGGAAGAGAGGGATTTGGCAATAAGGAGGTCATTGGATGCCAGAGCTGAGGTCCCAGCTGAAACTGGAAACTTGAAATTTATGGTATTGCCATACATAGTTGCATGATTTTTCTTGGCAACATTTAACATCTTAGGAGAAATTGGCAGAGAGGTTGGGAGTTAGCGGTTTCTTGCAGCAGGACAAGGGAGTGAGGAATATGATGCTGGTCAGAGAGTTAAGTGACACTCAGAATTAGACCCACTAAGCCAGACGGAGAAGGGGTGGAACTAGAAGAGGAGAACCTGGGTAAAAGTGGGGGCTGCTGCATTTTGATGTTCAAAAGCATAGGCCAAGTGAGAGAACTGGAAGGGTTGGAGATTATGAATTGCTGCAGAGGAGGGGGAGGGCAAGAGGTGCTGAAGTGATTAAAGAATTTTTGACAATACTTTAGTTAGCTTTGTGTTTTTTTTTTGTTTTTTTTTAGACAGAGTCTCTATCTGTTGCCCAGGCTGGAGTGCAGTGGCCTCATCATAGCTCACTGCAGCCTTGAACTCCTGGGCTCAAGCGATCCTCCTGCCTCAGCCCCCTGAGTAGCTGGGATTACAAGTGCATGCCACCATGTTTGGCTAACTTTTCTATTTTTTATAGAGACAAGGTCTCACTCTTGCTCAGGCTGGTCTCAATCCCCTGGCCTCAAGCGATCCTCTCACCTCAGCCTCCCAAAGTGCTAGGATTATAGGCATGAGCCATTGTGCCTAGCCTGTGCTTTTTTCATACCTGGTCTTTCTATTGGCTGGGGAAAAAAAAATCATTATTTATTTTTTTTAAATTTTTTATAGAGATGGGGGTCTCGCTCTGTTGCTTGGGCTAGTCCCAAACTCCTGGCCTCAAACAATCCTCCCACCTTGGCCTCCCTAAGTGCTGGGATTATAGGCATGAGCCACAGCACCTGGTCTGAAAAATCATTTAAAAAATCATTTCCAAATAGGAATGAGTTCCATTGTGACTATTTTGATTAATTTAGTATGTTTTTTTTTGAGCTGGTTACTTGCTAAGCTTCAGCAGAAGGCTAATAGTACTTTCGTATAGAGTTGCGAGGATTAAATAAGATGCTGTGAAGGATGTAGATGCTCCTAGCACATAGTAGGTGCTCTCTAAATATGAGCTGTAACTGTCATTGTCATGTCATCTGAGGACTTTGCTTTTATTTAGAGAAGTTTCTGAATAGGGCTTTGAGGGATGTTCTCAGGGGCCACCACAGTAGGGGCTGGGCTGAGTGGGGTGTTCTAGCCTCCTTCTTGTGCCTGCTAAAACACCCCCTTCAAATAGAGCAGCTCTGCTTTTGTCTGTGTTGCTTATTTACATCTCCTAGAGTTGGACACTTGATTTATTTGAATAAAGTGTTCTTTGGCAAAAAACAAAAAAGGTGACAATCAGTTCTAGCATACAAAGAAATGGCATTTCCTCCGTTTGATTATTTATTCAACAACTCTGAACACCGGGATTGTGCTGTTGTGCTGTGGGCTGGAGATTCCACATGAAGGAGGACAGTGCCTGCCCTGGGGAGCTCGCAGGCTAAGGTGGGGAGGGCGGTGATGAGGAGCTGGGTGCACCTCGGGTTACCAGCAAGGCGTGTCTGAGATGGTCACAAGTCTGAGGGTACAGAGAAGAGGGGACATTTGAATGAGTCCAGAAGGAGGAGCAAGTGGCAGCTTGAGAACGGGGGAGGGACCTGTTAGGAAGAGACCGGAGCAGTGCATGTGAGTTAAGCTGGAAGGTTGGGAGAGAGTAGGGCAGAGAGGCAGGAGATGGGCTGGAAGGACAAGTGTGAAGGGCCTTGTGAAGGACTTGGGCCATCTCAAGATCCTAAGGAGGGAAACGCCATGATCAGCCTTGTGTTGTGGGTATTTGACTGTGGTATCAGTATACAGCATGCGCCAGAGGGAGGGGTGGAAGCTGGAGGTTGGTGGCTAGTTAGGAGGTGAGTATTGAAAGAATCTTCGGCGGGGACTGAGGCCTGAGCTGCAGAGTGACAGTGAGGACAGAGAGGCGGAGACCCCTTCCGTGAAGTCTCAGGAAGTGGACAGGACTGGACAGGTGGGGTGAGAATGAGATGGTCTAGACTGACTCCCAGGGCTCTGGCTTGGGCACCCGGCTGGGCAGAGTGTGCTTGCCCTAGTGTAGGAGGGAAGTGCTCTCTCTTTCCCCAAAATACTGCCCACTATGTCAGATCATCCGGTAGCCCAAGCCTTGCCCCTTTTCCATAAGGGCTCTACTTCCCAGGCTGGAGTGCAGTGGTGTCATCATAGCTCACTGCAGCCTCGAACTCCTGGGCTCAAGTGATCCTCCTGCTTCCGCCTTCTGAGTAGCTAAGACTACAGGTGTGTGCCACTGAGCCCAGCTAATGTTTTAATTTTGGGAGAGATGGGTACTCGATATGTTGCCCAGTCTGGTCTTGAACTCCTGGCCTCAAGTGATCCTCCCAAAGCACTGGGATTCCCACTGCTTGTGTAAGCTCACTTTCCTGAATGTCTTCAGCCGTTACAGTCCAGACACCATGATGTGGCACTTAATTGTGTCTGTCTGTCTGTCTGCCTTGCAGTTGTTTATGGTGAATCAGACTGGTCTCTAACTCCTTTGGGATCGTCTGGAGGGCAACACTGTGTCTCACCCTTACTCGGTTGTTGCCACCATAGATTCTAGAACAGGAAGGTAGCATGTAAGAGCTGCTTGATTTGCCGACTTAACCACATTCCTTGTTTTCTTTTCAGATTGTGAGAACAGTAAATACAGTCCAAAGAGGAACATGTTTGAAGAAATACAGTCATCGGGGCGATACAAGATCCACAATGGAGGTTCCCCCAGCAACCAAGTTTGGCGAGACCTTTGTGTTTGAGGACAGGTTAAAGATGCAGCAAGAGCTCTTCCCTGGGGAGGACCTGGTGGACCCTTTTCTTCAGGAGAGAGGTTTGGAGCAGATGGCTGTTATCTACAAAGAGATCCCTCTTGGGGGGCACGACGAGGACCGTGACGATTATGAGGGGAACTTCAGTCTGTGCTCAAGCCCTGTTCAGCATCAGAGTGTCCCCCCAGCAACCAGAGCCCAGGACGATGAGCTATTTAGCCAAACCTTCCTCCAGAAATCCGACCTCAGCATGTGTCAGATAATCCACAGGGAAGGAGAGTCCAGTCCACGTGATTGTGTGGAAGCAGCAGACAGGGGGGACCTGGGACCTACCGCACCTCACAGAACGCCTCGGCCAGCCAAGCCCTATGCGTGCCGTGAGTGCGGGAAGGCCTTCAGCCAGAGCTCACACCTCCTCCGGCACCTGGTGATCCACACCGGGGAGAAGCCCTACGAGTGCTGCGAGTGCGGGAAGGCCTTCAGCCAGAGCTCGCACCTCCTCAGACATCAGGTCATCCACACCGGGGAGAAGCCCTACGAGTGCCGGGAGTGCGGAAAGGCCTTCCGCCAGAGCTCCGCGCTCACGCAGCACCAGAAGATCCACACGGGGAAAAGGCCCTACGAGTGCAGGGAGTGCGGGAAAGATTTCAGCCGGAGCTCCAGCCTCAGGAAACACGAGAGGATCCATACGGGAGAGAGACCGTATCAGTGTAAGGAATGCGGGAAATCCTTCAACCAGAGCTCAGGCCTGAGCCAGCACCGGAAAATCCACACCCTCAAGAAACCTCACGAGTGCAACCTCTGTGGGAAAGCCTTCTGTCACAGGTCGCACCTCATCCGGCACCAGCGGATCCACACCGGAAAGAAGCCTTACAAATGTGACGAGTGTGGGAAGGCCTTCAGTCAGAGCTCCAACCTCATCGAGCACCGGAAGACCCACACAGGCGAGAAGCCCTACAAGTGCCACAAGTGCGGCAAGGCCTTCAGCCAGAGCTCCTCGCTCATTGAGCACCAGCGCATCCACACTGGCGAGAAGCCCTACGAGTGCTGCCAGTGTGGCAAGGCCTTCTGCCACAGCTCTGCGCTGATCCAGCACCAGAGAATCCACACCGGCAAGAAGCCCTATGCCTGCGAGTGCGGCAAGGCCTTCCGGCACAGGTCAGCCCTCATCGAGCACTACAAGACCCACACCAGAGAGAAGCCCTACGTGTGCAACCTGTGCAGCAAGTCCTTCAGGGGCAGCTCACACCTGATCCGGCATCAGAAAATCCACACTGGGGACAAACTGTAGAAGGAGGAGCCTGCACCACAGCTTGGAAGCCTTTGCCAGCCGGAGCCCGTACCCACGTTGCTTTTTGGCTAAGACCCCAGCTACCTCCCTGACAACAATGCCCAGTGGAGCCCCTCTGACCTAAGTGCTCTTGAGTGTCCCCCGGGTGGCACCCAGCCCAGCAGCTTTCCCGCATGGGAGGGAGGGCAGAGCGACGGGGCAGAGCAACGGGGCAGCCCGCCAGGACAGAGAGTGCCCTTCAGCGTCTTCATTCTCCCACTTGACTCCCGAGCCTATGGGACTTCATTCTGCTCTGTCTTCGCTTTTCTTAGAATGCAGAGGAAGAACAAATGCCAAGAGGGAGAAAGCTTAGTTTAACCCAGGAAGATGTCAGGTTAACTCTTGGAATCAGGCTGCCGTCTGGGACTTTTAGAAGACAGAAACCACGTTCACAGTCCACAGCAGCAGAAGAAAAACGAATTTCAAAATAGATACGTCAGCGGCAAAATGGAAATTTCTGCCTGGGCTGGGCATGGGTGGAGACAACCCAACAGGTCAACAGAGCAAGGATGGTCTGCAAGGATGGGTCTTGGGGTTGGGGGCGAGGGGGTGAGCCCCTGGGTGGGGTATCTGAGCCCCCTCCTCTTAGCGTGAGGACAGTCTCTGTCACAGGAGGCTAGAGGTGTGGTCCTGTTGGCCCAAGGATGTCTGATTCAGCCTGGGCACCGGGCATTACTGCCTTCCAGGGATAACCTGTCCCTGAGCCCCAGTGCCCCCAAGACCACAGTGTGCCTTGGACATCAGCAGGGCCTGTTTCTGGCCTGGTCTGGCAGTGACACAGCCTCACCTCCCACGGCAGGGGATGCGGGAAGCAGGGTGGTTTGGTGGAGGAGGCTGTGGTCCAATCAAAAGGTCTGGGTTCAAGTCCCAGTTCCACTCCCTCCTACTTGTGTGACCTTGAGCAAGTTCCATGACCTCCCCAGGCTCCATTTCCCCGCCTGTGAGGTGGGGGTGATGGGACCTGGCCACATACCTCTAAGGTTTGGGCGAAGCTCCCATTCAGAATGAGCTCATAACGTGAGAAAGAGTCACAGGTGGCAGCTAAGGATGGAAACCCAGAATGACCCCTGCTCTGCCCAGCCTGGGCTTGCACACACCTGCTGAGGTCGCGCCCCACACCCGGACTCTTTCTCCCAGGTGCCATCCTGAGCCTCCCACTGCAGCAGGGTCATTCTGCACTCCCAGTACGCTCTCTGTCCTCCATTCCTGTGGGCTAGAGCTCACCTGGGGGCTGTGTAAGCTGGACCATTGCCTGCACCCCCTCCTTGTGACCAATTCAGTCAGCTCCCCCAGAGATGGGGCCTGACAGTGGTATGTTTTAGAGCCGCCAGGTGATTATAAGTTTATAGCGTGCAGCCGGGCTGTGCGCCCCGTGCTGGGCTTTCGTGAAGCGCCCAGCAGCTGGCGTTGGCTAAGCAGAGCTTGAAGGCCATTCTGTCTTAGTCGCCCTGTCCCTGGAGCCTCAGAAGTGGGCTAAGGCAGTGATGGTCAGCTGTGCTGGCTGATTGGTGAGTGTCCCAGGCCACAGGGATCTCTTGAGTGCTGGCTCCCCTGCCACCCCAGGCTCCTCAGAGCTAGTGGAGAAAGAGGCAGTCTGAGATATTTCGAATTTTTCCAAAAGTTATGGCTGGAATCACATCATGGTAGCACTAGTTATTATAGCTGATCAGAAGCTCAGCGTGGCGGTCATGTATAGTTTTGATGAATAAACATGGGAAAGCTATAATTGTCACTTAGTAAGTGGAGCTTGGTAGGCCAGAGATTTCAAACTGTTGTGCCAGAGAGATCACAGTGGGAGTCCTGGCCACTCCTCTGTCCAGCGCCTATCTTTTCCACCCGAGTGTGTGAAACACTTAACCAGCAGTCCACGGTCCCCCGAACCCACCACATGACCAGGGGACCCACTGCGTGGTGCCCTCAGCATTGTTTGTAGCTGGCCTGGCATTTGTTGGGAGTGAAGAGAATGCCAAGACACGGCTGGGACAGCAGGTGGCATCAGGCAGGGGCCCCTGAAAGATCTACCTCCTCTTCACGCCTCCTCCCACATCTCCCCCATTATCACCAGGCAAATGTCTGTTACCTGCCTTTGGTTTCTCTCTCCCTGTACCTCCTGCACATCCCAGCCAAATTGATTTTTGAAGCATCACTTTGCACATGTCACTGCTCTCCTTAAAAACCAAATGTCAGGAGTTTTTCTGCACATAAACCCTCATTTCAGCCAACCTGGGTGACCCCCTGTGATTAAGCCACAAGCAGTTGAGGCCACCCCTGCAAGCTGTCCTCCGCATTCACTCCTAGCCTCTCATAATCCCCTTTATGCTGTTCTCACGTTTCAGAGTGTGCACTTTCTCCTCTTCCTCCCTCCCTCTCCTTTTCTTTGTGTGTGACGTGGAGATTAAGATGCCCTCCCCCAGGGTTAACAGATTCTCACATAAACATGGTAAGATCAGGTACTTTTCATTTTTTGGAAGTATGAGCAGAGCCTAATTCCTTCTGTCCAAATTCTTTCACTGTTTTATTATGTACTTTTTTTTTTTTTTTGAGACAGGGTATCACTGTGTTGCCCAGGTGCAGTGGCACGATCATAGCTCACTGCAGCCTCCAACTCCTGGGCTCAAGCGATCCTCCTGCCTCAGCCTCCCAAGTAGCTGGGACTACAGGTGCACACCACCATGAATGGCTAATTTAAAAATTTTTTTTTGTAGAGACAGGGTGTTGCTGTGTTGTCCAGGCTGGTCTTGAACTCCTGGTCTCAAGTGACCCTCCCACCACAGCCTCCCAAAGTTATTACATATTTTTAGAATTTCTCTCATTTTGTTTAGATTCTCAAACAGTGTAAAGTTATGAAAGATCATCCCTGGTAATATTTTAATCAGTCATCTTTTAATTGCGCTGTTTGTTTTTGTTGTCTTGCATTTCTTCCCTTCTGATGGCAGTGGTTTAGATGCTGTTGAGTGTTATAAAATTCCAACTCTTGATTTTGTTGACTAATCTATTGTTTTGCCAAAGTATATGTATTTTCTCTTCTTTTTTTTTGGCTTAAGACTTTATAATTCTAAATTATTTATATATAGTTACTCATATTTTTAATATTTCTAGTAAATGTACATACTTTGGTCTGTGTTTTTTTCTTCAAGTGAAAGCTTTGTCTACACTCCGTAAGTTTTGACATGTGGTATTTTTTGTTACAGTATTAAGAATTTCCTTTTGGCCCAAGTGTTATTATTATTATTTTTTTTGGAGACAGAGTCTCACTCTGTTGCAGCAACCTCAAACTCCTGGGCTCAAGCGATCCTCCTGCCTCAGCCTCCCGAGTAGCTAGGACTACAGGCATGTGCCACCATGCCCGGCTAATTTTTTATATATGTGTATTTTAGTTGTCCAGCTAATTTCTTTCTATTTTTAGCAGAGATGGGGTCTCGTTCTTGCTCAGGCTGGTCTCGAACTCCTGAGCTCAAACGATCCACCTGCCTCAGCTTCCCAGAGTGCTAGGATAACAGGCGTGAGCCACCGCGCCCGGCCCCAAGTATTTTTTAAATATTTCTAAGTGATGAATGCTTAGGTCATTGCTGCTTATTTCTTACTGTACTGTGGTGTCAACATTTCTAAATGTCCATAGAATTTCTTTGGGCCTGAATATATTATCAATTTTTATAAAGCATTTGTGTACTCTCAAAAAAATGTGTTTTTATTCCACCAGTTCTATTTAACTCAAGTTTTTTGATTATTTTATTCAAATCTGTACTTTGTAACTTTTTTTTTTTTTTTTTGAGACAGAGTCTCACTCCGTCACCATGAGTAGAGCGTCAGCCTAGCTCACAGCAACCTCAAACTCCTGGGCTCAAGCAATCCTCCTGCCTCAGCCTCCTGAGTAGCTGGGACTACAGGCATGTGCCACCACGCCTGGCCTATACTTTGTCTAACTTTTGTTTACTTGAGAGTTCTTAACCCAGGGTCTATGGTCTGAGTCTGAGTATGCAGGGCTTTTAGGGGTTTGGACCTCTAGGGCTGGAACAAAGCTGTGTGGATGTGTGCATGAATGAATTGTTCTGGGAGGGAGTCTGCAGCATTCATCATATTTTGAAAGGGCTTATCTTCAAAATGATCCCAAACACTTAAGAAAACTCATTTACCTGATGTAATCATAATCTGATTTTGTGTTTTTTTCATTTATGTATTTCTATTTCACTTTTAATTTCTATTTCTCTTTTATGTATATTGTTGCTGTGTTAGTCATGCAGTTCCCACAAATCCTTTTTGAGAAATAGGGTATAAATCATCAATAAAGAAGTATCATGTTGCTTGGGGCATATATGTTTAACAGCGATATATTGAAAAACTGTGCCTTTTAGTACCCTCTTTGCCTCTTAATTCTTCTCGCTTAAACTTCTCTTTTCCAAATATCCATAATTGAAGCCCCTTACTTTTCTTGAATTTGCATTTGCATGATAGAATTTAGCTCAGCATTTTATTTTTTAAAATTTGTGTATATATTTTGCTATATATCTGTAACTTATAAACAGCAATTTGTTGGATTTTGTTTTCTGATTCTTTCTGCAATTCTTTTTTTTGTTGTTGCTATGTGAGACGCTCTCCTGTCATTAATGTTATTGTTGAGCAAGGCATAATATATCTTCATCTTAATATTTTAATATATTTTAACTCATTTAACCCAAAAGGGCCAAGCTTGCCCCTGCCACCATCTCTGTGGGTTATTAACCATGTGGAGTGTCATTTCTGGCAAGACTGGAGGTCTGCCATGGGCCACCTGCTTCTCCCCATCGCTCCTCTCACCACAGTGCCAGTTCTCTGCCCTGAGCCCACTCTTCGAGTGACGGCCCCTGGCATCAGTGTCCTCAGCTGTGACATGGAGGAATGGTGCCATCTCACAGCCTTGGGTGCTCAGAGGTATAAGGAATGCAAACATGCTTAGCAAGCTATGAGGTGCTGTTGATTACGGCACTACTAGAATTTTGAAACATTTCTTTAATTTTCTGTTCTTACTCCTAAACTTCTTTCAACATAACTTACTTAGAACATCATGTTATGCTTTACTTTGTAGAAAACACTGCCAGATGTAGCAAAGACCTAAACATCCCGGGTCCATCCTGTTCTCTCTGAGTGAACTTGTACAGTCATTTGAAGAGGAGGGTGTCCTGATCTTATCCCCCATCCCCCTGTCTGTCCCTGGCCAGTCCCCTATATACTGACCCCCCTTCCCCAGCAAGCGCTGCCAGCATATCCCCCAGGCAGAGAAGGGAAGCACTGTCACAGCTACAAAGGCTTGAGAAGATGGTCACCGTGGCCACTCCTGTTGCAGATGGGGAAATCGAGGCCGACAACTTGCCCAAGATGTGCAGTAATTTGCTATCAGATCTACCCAGTGGCCCTCGGGAAGAGCAGTTCTGAATGTGATGCTGAAGTGCAGCCAGCTGCTACCAGGACTTCTCGGAGGCAGGTGGGTTCAGTCACCACGGGCCAAGGTGAGAACCATCTCTCCCGTACCGCGGAGGCCAAACGCTTGCCTGGTCGTCATGCTGGTGAGGGGCGGGTGCTGAGACCTGATGTTGGCCTCCTCACTCACTTTCTGCTTTTGTGGATGTCACTGCTCTCCCGTGGCCTTGCACGTCCGTCTCTACCTGGTGGGTCACCATCCTCGGAGTCCCAAGCGCCCTCTGGTGGTGGCCCACATGTGAAAGGCACTTGGGTATCTCCCCAAACTCAGAAAAGTCTTGTCAGCTTTCAATCCGAGCTTTCCTTTGCCACTGCCCTCAGCCAGGCTGGCTCTGCTTCCCCCTAAAGATGGCTGGAGCCCCTCTGCTTCTCCCTGCCGCACCTCACTTAGGTCTTCCAGCTCCTGGAACTCCAGGAGGGCCACAGATAGCCAAGCAGTGATGTGCTCCCTACTTAATCCTCACAGAAAAGAGAGAGATGTGTCTTGTGTGGTTCTGGCCTGGTCTTCTCCCAGGACCATGGGCATCCTCAAAAGCAAAGAACCGATCTAGGCTCATAGTGGGGGATGGCCAAGGGGTGCCATTCCCCTCTCGGAGGCTTGTGGGACTTTATTCGGGTCTTATACATGAGAGAGTCTTATCCTGGGGCTCAAAGCCTCTCCCTCCTGTCAGCAGCCCACCCGAGGTGCCCAGTGCAGCCTTCCTCTCTGCCCATCTTCCCTTCCTACAATGTGGGAATTGGGCCCTGGAGCTGGGGACCTGTGGGTCTCACTGCCCACCATACCCCCACGGGGCTGTGTGAACAAGTGGCTTTCTCCTGCCTCGTCTGCATACTGGTGATGCTCTTCTGCTCACTTTCTCTTTCCTGTTCTTTCCTCCAGTGTGCTGATCACAAGCCAGGAATCAGACATCCCCTCCTCCTCTACCTTCTCGTACATGGATCCCTGTACCCTGCTCCTGTATCACTTGGCACCACCTCCTCTCATCTGATTGCTCCCACCTTAGTTGAGGCTGCTGTCATCCATCTGCTGGCACAGTGCACAGCCTCCTGCCTGATGTCACTGCCCTTTTGTCCTTTCTCAGTAGCCAGAGTGATCTTTCTGCCCTGCAAGGCTGATAGGGTCATGCCCTTCCTCAAACACCCCCACTGAGTCCCACATAAACCTAAGTGTCAAGGCCAGCCTGCAGGCCCTGCCCGATCCGATCACCCCCGCCCCCTGCCCAGACCCTCCGAGCTACAGCCACGGGACATTAGCTCTTGTGCTCCCTGTGTGTGCGTTGCTCAGGCGAGAAGGAGGTCCCTTGGGAAACATCCCTCTCCCAGCCACGGCAGGAGCATGGGCTGAAGGTGGGGGATTAGCTACTCCACGAGGGCCTCCTACTCCACCTCCACACCCCTCCCAGCCCTGTGCGGTATTCTGGGAGCCAGGTGCTGCTGGACCAGGGAAGAAGGCCAAGTTTGGGGCCAGGGCTGCACTTTGGTTAGTGAGAAGGAGAAAACAGAGAGGGTCCCACTGTGACTATCTTCTTGTGTCTCACTCACTGTTATGATTTAGTGTCATCAACACCTGGCTTATTTACATAGTTTCTGAAAACAATGATTTCACAAGCATCCCAGCCATGGTTCCCCTGAGCCCTTGTCCTTCACAGCCTAGTTCCAGACCAGGACAGCCCAGGCCCCAGTTAGACCCTCACAATGGCTGAGGCCCGTCTTGCCCTTGGTTTCTTCCCTGTCTCATGGGTGCTGGGTCAGTAGGAATTTTGAGAGAAGCCTAGTTCATAGAAGAATGAAGTGGGAAGAGCTCGGAGTCCGTTTCAAGATCACAACAGGAGACCTTGTCACTCCTGTTCTCGGACAGCGAGAAGCTGGCAGGAGCCCATTTCCTTGCAGTAGGTGGAGAAGGGAGTAAAGGGAGGGAGAAGAAGGGACTTGAGTGATGTAGCAGGACAAAGGGCGGAGAACAGCGTCCTCCTCATCTGAAGCCCCCTGCAGTCCCTGGGGGTGTGTGACATGGGGTGGGAGGCCATCAGGGGGCATCACGAGCCACACTGAGCTGGGGGGAGCAGGACCCCACACCGCTGCCTGGGGCTCACTGTTCCCTTCTCCCCTGCGCCCCAGCCATTCTGCAGGCCTCAAGCCCAGACCTGCCGGGGGAGCCCCGTTCTAGCTGTGGGGCCCCAGGAAGCCAAGCTCAGAGAGACTCCTATCCATGCATGGGTGATACCAGATTTTTACATATCTCTGTAATTAATGGAATAAATGGACCATGACTGAGAAAGGCTAGAGAAGGTTTGAAGAGGACAGTTGACAAACAGCCTTATGGCCATCCATGGAGCAGAGTGAACTCCAGGTGCAGAACACATATTCTTTTCAAGCACATGTGGAACATGTGTGCACATGTGCTGGGCTGTAAAGAAAGTATCAGCAAATATCAAAGGGCCAAAGTACAGATTATGTTCTCGGTGAACAATGCAATGATACTAGAAATCAACCAGAGAAACACAGCCAGAAAACCATCGCATGGTGCTGCTTCACCCCGGCTGGGATTCGTGGGCCTGGGAATCCACCGGGAAAAGTTGCTTGCCATCCATGCACCTGTGGGCTCTGCTGGCTTAGCAGTTGCAGTTCCCAGTACAGGAATGCTTTCACCAGGGGCACGACAAGAGGCTGCCCCCTGGCCACTCTGGGCTTCTTATGCCAGAGAACAACAGACATGGGGTGATTAGGGCCCGGGGTGCTGCCCTCCATGAGGAGGGGGCTGGAGGGAGTATGTCTAGAATACTGACAGCCTCAGGGCCCTTTCATGTCCTGTGATGACAGTTCCTGCCAACTACACCCACCTAATTCAGACAGGTGAATGGCCCAGACCCTCCGGAATGAAGGGTTGGTTGGTCACCCCACCAGACAAACAGTCCTGACCAGTTGAGGTGTCTGCAGAAGGCAAACAGAATACAGAATGTTTAGTGGGAGGAAAAAACACCCACTGCGACCACGTACACAGTCAGGAAAGAGGACTGTGGTAGTTACAGGTATATTTCTTCTTTGTCTTGATATGAATATATTTGCATTTATAGTAACACTTTCTCCCCCTCATTTCCCTGTAATCTCATCCGAGATGTGTTAATAGTGGGTATTAACACATCTATTAACACACCTTCTATTTTGGTAACTAAATTACTGAATATCAAAGGTGTGCATGTGTGTGCATGCACGTGTGTGTAAATCTACTGGGATAGAGTTGAACACCACCCAGAGATAGATGAAGTGATGTATATAGATCTGAGTCCTTTCGGGGGGAGGGATAGCATGTTTTTGTTGTACAAGGGTTGTTGCATTGCGTCAGGTGGCAGTATAATTTTGTTATTGTCTTTATGCTTAAAGGAAGTGTGTAGAGAGGCCAAACTGACAAAGGTGGGCTGTAGTGGTCTTATACTGTGTCCACCTGGCTAAACTGGAATTAAGTTTCCCAGAATCCCCTTCCCTATATTATTTTGGGTCCAAATTGTCCAAAAGAGAAATTTGTGAGATGCCTGGGTGGCAGGAAGAATTCGACAGCCGTTGCTGACTGCAGGCTTTCCCAGTTGGAGGCTGTGGAACAGATGGGGAGATGCTGGGCCGGGCTAGGAGCTGAGCGAAGCGGGTGAGGCCAGCATGTCAGGGGCATTCACTCTGGGGGCTGTGCAACCGTAAGGCCGGTTCCCCAGAGTGGGCACCTTCTGAAATGCTGGCCCCAGGCACCTGCTCCCCACACAGTAGGGCTCTAGGCCTGGCAACTCTCCCTGTTCTCAGACGGAGGCGGGCTCAGGTGTGATCTACAAGAAGGAAGAGCTTCTGAACGGACTTTTCTGCTGTGGGCTGGACCCCCTGCTGTGCACCGTCCCTGCTTTTAATGGAAAACCAGAGATGGATCAGTATAAGGATAGAGACAGATTTTATGCAGGAACTACTGCAGTGAGGGAAAAGAGATCCCGTGTAGAAACGGGGTCCTTTCCTAGTACCGCATGGACAGGTGGGGATTTGCAGCCAAGGAGCAGGGTGGGGGTCGGTGGGTGGAAATGACTAAGAGGAACATCAGGGGAGAGGGGACTCTAGTTAAACACACCTAACAGGACTCTTGCTGAAGGCAGGCCAGGGTGACCAGACACCACCCGGGAATGTCGGGGGATGAGGAATTTGATCAGACGTCCAAGGTGATCAGCTATTGAGGGTGGAGGACTCTGGCTAAACTGACTTAGCAGGATTCTTGCTAAAACTGGACCATACAGGCCCAACAAGGATGGACGCTGAAGTCCAAGGTCAAAGCCTAATTGAGAAGAAGGCCTAGAGGAGCCTAATGTTTTGGTCAAGGAGGTCTTTGCCACACCCCCATGCATGGGTGGGGGTGACCCCTGGGTTTCTGTGAGCCCTGACATCAGAAGCCTTGGACTTGGTTCCTGCTGTGCCTTTCCAGAGTTATGCCAAGTATGTCCTACTTGCTGGAATTTTTAATTTATTATTATTTTTTGAGACAGGGTCTCACTCTGTTACCCAAGCTTGAGTGCAATGGCATCATCACAATTCACTGCAACTTCAAACTCTTGGGCTCAAGCGATTCTCCTTCCTCAGCCTCCTGAGTAGCTGGGACCATAGGCATGTACCACCATGCCTGGCTCATTTTTGAATTTTCTGTAGAGACACAGTCTCACTATGTTGGCTAGGCTGGCCTGGAACTCCTGCCCTCAAGTGATCCTCTTGCCTTGGCCTCCTGAAGTACTGGGGTTACAGGCGTGAGCCAATGCTCCTGGCCCCTTGCTGGAATTTTAGGTTGGTTCTTGGGCTGTGCTGGCTCAGGAATGTCCACTGTCCCTGGCCTTAGGGGCGGGGTGATGGCCAGCAGCCTGTCCCAGGCCTGAGGCCTCCACCAACCCCTCCCCTGGTTGTGCCCTCAGGAATGGCAGCTGGGCCCGGGCTCTGGTCCCTGCCATCAGGGATGGGCTCGGGACCGATGTGGCCCACCGGGAAGGCCACAGCAGACAGTGTCCCTGGGATTCTGGTTTCATGGCTTCCTCCTCCTTTGTGTGGCTTCGTGTGCAGGGTGATACCTGCTCTGCTGGGCCGCTTGCCTCAGTGAGGGAGGCAGCAATGCGGGAGGCAGGCAGGGCAGGGGGATCCCAGGGAAACAGGGGGGCCTCTGGGTTCAGGCAGCCCTGGGCGCCCCACATCTGCATTCCCAGCTTGCAAGTCAATCACTCCCTCCTTGTTGGAGGCCACCTGAGTCGGGTTTTCTGTGACCCGCAGGGCTGCTGACGGACATGGTCTGTAACAGACGTCTGCACACCTGCTCTGGAAGCATGTGGGGAGGGCGCCTGGCAATCCTGCCCCAGCCCCAAATACTGCTCAGAAAAGGCCAAGAAATTCCATCACAGAGATGCAAATAAAACTGTTGGAAATGTGAGGCACGCAGACATGACTCCTGTGTGATGTAAGTATGCATTTCACAAATGAAGGACGCATGAAGAAAGTCCTTTGGAGAGGAGCTCCTATTTCCAGGAATGGTGGGCTAGGATAGCGAATAGCTGAAAGTAAACAGATGGAAAAGATACCATGGAATTCCTACCCAGAAGGAAACTGGTGTAGTATATTGATACAAAAGAAACTTTAAGGCAAAAGGAATCATCTGAAATAAATAGGGTTATTTTATGCTAATAAAAGTTTAATTTCATCAGGGAGCTAACAGTTTTAAAGTCATATACACTTAATAATGTAGTCTCAAAAAATATAAAGCAAAAAACTATTGAACTACAAAGATGTATGAAGAAATTCACAATCCCTGGGGGAGACTTAAATTTATTGGCAGACAAAAATTTTTAAAAAGCAGGTGCGGTGGCTCACGCCTGTAATCCCAGCACTTTGGGAGTCAGAGATGGGAAGATTGCTTGAAGCCAGGAGTTGGAGACCAGCCTGGGCAACATATAGAGACCTTGTCTTTACAAAAAATTAAAAAAAAATTACCCAGGTGTTGTGGCATGTGCCTATAGACCCAGCTACTTGGGAGGCTGAGGTGGGAGGATTGCTTGAACCCAGAAATTTGAGTTTGTAGTGAGCTGTGATGATGCCACTGCATTCTAGCCTGGGCAACAGAATGAGACCTGGGTTTCAAAAAAATAAAAAAATAAAATAAAGGAAATAGAAGATAGGAATATAATCTTCATAATCAGGTTGACCCAATGGATTTATATACAGAGCATTGCATCCAACAGTTACAAAGTACATATTCTCTTCAGAGACAGGACAGACAAGAAATATTGACAAAAATGAACCATATATTAGGCTATAAAACAAGTCTCTATTATGCAAACTTCATAGGATTGAAATTATTCAGAGTATGTTCTCTAAACACAAACTAGAAAATAATAATAAAGATGTAACTAGAACATCCTCATATGTTTGGAAATTGGAAAGTACAGTGATAGTTCAGCCCACAGTTGGAGGACTCAAAAATAGAAATTAGGTAACATTTTGAAATGGTCAATGATGGGACTGCTACATAAAAATGTGTGGGATGCACATAAATCAGTGCATAGAGGGAAACTGGTAACTTTAAACTTTAAAGGCTGAAATTGATGAGTTAAGAACATACCTCAGAAGTCAGAAAGAGAACAGCAAAATAAAACCAGAGAAAATATTAATAGAATAAAGGACATAAAGACCAGAGGAAAAACTAGTGAAATAGATCAATATCCCATGGGATGATAAACAAAAGAGCAGAAAGTTGTTTATGATACTATTGAAATTGAAAAAGAGCTGGTGAAATTATCAAGAGAAAAGAAGGCACAAATCACCTATATTAGGAATGAAATGAGACGTTTTGACACATGCAGAATATCTACAGTGGAGAAGCTATTATAAACATCATTATGCCAGTAATTTGAGATAAAATGAGCACATTTTAGAAAAATCTATTTGAGCATATATGTTTAACTTGATAAAAAATAAATCTCAACTTTTCTAAAACTTTCACTAGAAAGTTTGACTAAACATTCAAGGAAGAAACCATTTCATTCTTACACAAACTCTTCCAGAGAATAAACAGAGAGCACTCCAGAACTCATTTTATGTATCTAACATAGCCTTGATTGCAAAACCTGATGACAACAGTCAAAGAAAGAGTATTATGGCTGAACCCCACTCAGGAAAATAAATGCACATGTCCTAAACAATATACTGTCATACTGAATCCAGCAGTATTGCATGACAATACATACCGGATAAGTCTGTTTGGCTTCATGTCAGAAACTCTACATTAAGTGAAGCATTAAGAGATCAAAGAGAGAAATCATACAAGCACATCTAAACATGTAGGAAAAGGATTGAATAAAATCCAAGGAATGATTAAAAGAAAAATTAGCAAAAAAGGAATGGAAGAAAGCTTTCTTAATCTGATGAGGGTCTCTTTAGCGATACCTACAGCAGACATCATGTCTAAGTGTGAAATATTTAAAAACATCCCTTTGTGACTGGTAACAGGACAAGGATGTCCACTACTTGCTCTGCTATTGCACGTGGTATTGGGGTGCCAGCCTGGAATGGGGGAGTATAGTAAGGGAGAGAAATGAAAGGTATGAGAACTGGGAAGACAGCAACAAAACTGTCACTATTCATGGGTGATACATTTATGTGCCTGGCAAATCCCAAAGAACAGACCAATAAACTAACAGAATCAATAAGAAAATCTAGCACATTTACTGTATACAATGTCAATGTATATTTCTGTGTTTCAGAAAATGAACAAAAATATTGTTTAAGAAGGATATTATTTACAGTAAGATTAGCTGGGTGCGGTGGCACATGCCTGTAGTCCCAGCTACCTGGGAGGATCACTTGAGCTCAGGAGTTCAAATCTAGCATGGGCAGCATAGCCAGACTTTGTCTCTTAAAAAAAAAAAAGATTAAAAGTATCAATTATGGGAGTAATCTAAGTAATTGAAGAGAGATAAATGTTCATGGATTAAAAGATTCAGTGTGGGAAAGATGTCAAATCTTCCCAAACTGGTTTGTAAATTCAATGTGAACACAGTACAATATCCAAAATTCCAATTTGTTTGGTAAAATTCGACAAGCTGATTCTTCTAAACTTTTAACAAAAATGTAAAGGGCAAAGAAAATCCAGGATCCTCTTGAAAGGAGAAGAGGAGCATTCACCCTACCTTAGGCATCTGGGCATCTTCAAGGTCATGATCAGGACTTCTAGAATTCTCCCTCTCTGTCCCACGGCCACTCTGGGATTCTGAACTCTTCACCAGGGGACTGACACTTGCGATCCACCTTCCAGGTGAGACCCCCTACTTAGCTGTGGGGCTCATGTGTCTAACCCAGTGGTTCTCACCCACAGCTGTGCATGGGTATCCAGACACCCAGGCGCACTTGGGGCTGCACTTGGAGAATCTTGTTTACTTGGCCTGGGTTGGTGGGGGTTGGGGTGTCTTCTTTTTCAGGTGTGGTTGATTTACATCTGTGATTCTGAATCTTGGTGAAAATAGCTGAACACAGCACAGTAACTTCCGCGATGCTGGCCCTGGGCATAGTCACCCAGAGTAAGTAACAGGGTCTGGTCAAGGCACTGCGGTGTCCCAAGGAGGGGCCTGGGCCCAGCTCACCTGTGCCCAGTATCTCTTTTCTTGGCTCCAGCCCCATGTAGCTTCTCTGTGGCTTATTGAAGCCATGTTGGGCTGAATTTCTGATGCCACCATCTTCTCTCTACTGCTGGAATTACCTTTCCTTTCAGAGGACATCACAATTCTTTCCCCACCTGAAACTTCTCACTTCCAAAAGCTTTGTCTTTCCTGGTGTCATCTCCTGAGTCCAGGCGAAGGGCCTCGAGTGAGAGCAGCAGGAAACTAAGAAGACCGCCCTGGCTCTGGAGTTTCAGTCTCTCCTTGCCCATCTCCTCGAGGACAGTGTCGTCTTTGGAACAGAAATCGATTTCCTGCTTCTACAAAGGATAATCCCAATGTCAACGAGAGGTGGCTGTTCTTCCCTGAGCGAACGGTGGGGAGGCCGGGGAACTCTGCCTCTGAGGTCACTTATGATAAGTCACAAATGGCCAATGCTGGAAGGACACAAAGGAATGACCCTTCCTGAATCTTCATGTCACAGATGAGGAAGCGAGGCCAGAGGGGGTAAGGGACTTGCTCCAAGTCACACAGCACTTGATTGTAGCAGAGCCAGGAGAAGCAGAATTTCTTCTGCTCCCAGAGTCCTCTGTGTGAGGAAGAATGGCGGTTTAGAGCCTTCGGGGGTTTTAGGAGCCAGCTGCTAACGCCCTTCTCTTCCTCACTGGTTTGAAACCAGCTGGGACACAGGAGTCTGAGGAATAGGGATAAAGGATGCGTCTATGGAGTGGATTGAATGCAGGCCCCCAAACATGTGTCTCTGCCCTAATCCCCAGAACCTGTGACTGTGACCTTACCTCCAGTTACCAGGTGGACCCTAAATCCACTGACAAATGATTTCCCATGGAGACAGATGAGGAGACCAGAGAAGGCCATGTGCCCACAGAGGCCAACTGAGGGGGCCACCAGGAGCCTTCCCACCCACCGCCCGCCATGGGCATACCCCAGGCCCAGCTTCTGCCACCGTGCACGGGGGCAGGGCTCCGAGGGCGGGAACCCCGGGGAAGGGCGGAGCTCCCTGTGCTTTCCTGGGTCTCATCTCCCCACCCGGTCCCCGCTCCCTCTTGGCAATCTGGCCCTGGTTCTGGCACCCGCCGCACCCTCCTTGGCCGCCAGGGGTCGCTGCCCCCTAGGTAGGCGCAGGACGGGGAGCAGGAACCTGGGTGGCGGAGGGGCTCCGAGTGACACCACGGGGAAACTGAGGCAGGGGTCGAGTGGGGGTCAGGGTGGCGGGGTTTAGAGACCTCCGAGTGACATCCGCGGGCGGCGCCTGCCATTGGGGCGTTACCTGGGTTCTCATTTCATGCCCGGGGCTGTGCCCGCTTGGGGGGAAGATCCTAGCGTCCACGGCCGCGGTAGGGGACGCGGGGGACGCGCGGTGGCCTCGCTGGCCGTGCCTTGGTCCCCAGTAGCAAACCTGAGCACAGACGCCGGTCGCCGCAGTTGCAGGGCGGGTGCGTGCGGGGCGCAGGGGTTCGCTGGGACAGCCCGGACGTCCGTCCCCCGCGGATGCGCCGGGACCGCTGTCGGCTCACACGCGGGGCCGCGGAGCTCTCCCTGTTTAACGTGGTTGGACCTCCCGGTCCTAGAGACGAGTATGCAGAAGGTTAGAAGGAGCATGGGTTGTCCGACGTGATGTCCTTCATGAGCATTTGAAAACCGGGAACAAAGACCCCGAGGACTTTCTCCCTCCTCCCTCCCCTGGGTCGCCCCCGCCTCCTTGCCGTTCCTGCAGCGAGTCAGCGCGTCTCACCCCCGGGCCTTTGCACTTGCTGCTCCTCCCCAGGAGCCTCCACACTGGTCC
>VBSM01002815.1:40904-53941 GCA_008086735.1 Cheirogaleus medius | reverse complement strand
TCCAGGGCCGGCTGGGAAGGAACCCCCTGCACAGGGACCTGCTGGGCCGGGACGGCAGTGCTGGGATGCACGCTGCGTGGGCAGGCGGGGAGCAGGTGCCCTGCACCCGGTGCAGAGCCAGCCCTGGGTGCAGGGGTGGGGCATGGATCCAGGGGACAGGCAGAGAGACTGCAAATCGTAGTGAGCATGTGTCTTTCACCGTGCTGGTCAGCGGAAAGCCGCTGACCCAGGCTGGGTGCGGGGTGAGTGCCTGAGTGTTCCTCACCGTCACTGTGTGGTCTCTTGAGGAAACCAGGGCAGGGAGAGACCGAAGCCAGGCTGAGGCTCGTGCCCAAGGCCCCATGTGAGCAGCCCAGGGTCGGTCCTGGCAGAAAGCAGCGGGGTGGGGGCCCGGCGTGGGCAGCGCTGCACAGTGGAGGGGGCAGGAGGCGCCGCTGTGAGCCCAGGGAGAAGACGTTGAGGGCTCCACGTATAGGACCTGTTTGAGGACACCCCGTGGAGCTGGGGTTGGGCCCTGAACATCCCTTGGGGGTGTCACTCTGCCGGACACAGCCTGGGGGAAGGACCTGCAGACTGGCGGGGGGTTAGGCCTGCGGCTGCTGCTCCCCCACAACCCTGGTGGGTGTGTGCAGGTGTGGGGGTACGGGCCCAGGCGTCCCAGGAGGGATTGCAACTGGTGGTGCTTCGTCCCCATTGAAGGCCTCTGGAAAGCGCCCCCACCACTCCTGCATTCCAGTCTGCGGGATCAGCCCCCTGGGACCCCCACCCCCAGGTGCGGCCTGAATACCCAATCCATTCATTCTCAGTGCCCCTCTTTTTAGGTGACAGCTTTATTGAGGTATAATTCTTACACGATCCACCTCTATGAAGCACACAATTCACTGGTCTTCAGTGTACTCAGAGTTGTGCAACTCTCTCTACTAATTCTAGAACTTTCCTATTACCTTGGGAAAGGCCTCATAGTCCTTAAGCAGCCACCAATCCGCTGTCCGTGGATCTGTGGTTTCTGCACGTTCCGACGCACAGAATCACACAACACGTGGCCTTCTGGGTCTGCCTTCGTGTTCTCGAGGTCCGACCACGCCGTAGCCTGTCAGGGCTTCGTTCCTTCCACGGCTGAGTGATCCACGAGTGGGCGCATGATGCCACCCTGTGAGGGTGCACACGTAACCAGGCGTGGAACCGCGGGTCTGTGGAAATGCGCGTAGCAATGCTGGCCAGACTGTTCTCTGCGCTGAGGGACGAGCAGCCAGCTGGGAGCTCCAGGGAGCGAGGGGCTGCCTCTGTGGTAGGAGAGGCACTTTAGGGTCCCCCGCATTGGCTTCTTACCGTAAGTCTAAACAGGACTTGCTTAGTCTGGGAAAACCAGCCCCCACCCCCCCAGTCATGTCTGAAATGTGACCATACGGGGGCCAGATTTGGGAGTTTAAAGGATTGCACTGAAACCAGTCTGCAGCAACGGGATGGGGGGCAGGAAGAGGCGGCAGCACCAGGGCCAGGCAGATCGGGGCTCCTAGCAGCTCTTTTCCACCTGGGGTCCCCTCCACCCTGCGTGTGCTTTCCAGGCGGCTGTGGGAAGTGGAGGTGTTGGGGAGGGGCCGGGACCCGTGTCCTGCGGCGAGCCCCTGGGCTGGAAGGGGGGCAGCAGGGCCCTGGACCTGGTGCCGGGGCAGCTCTCCCAAGGGGCGAACGTCCAGCACCCAGAGGGACCGTGCTGCCTCCCCTCCCACCGAAGGGACAGGTGCTGGTGCCACACACATCCTGTCCTGGCTGCAAGCTCGGGCACACAGGGCTCCACGTCCCAGCTGAGCCGCTGAAGCAGGTACCTGGTGCCTGGGTTCTAGCCAAGCCGCCACTGGAAAGCGCTCCCACTTCAAGGCTGCTGCAGCGGCTCTCCGGGGTCAGGCAGCTCACGGTTAGCGCAGAGCTGTCCAGGGCAGGTGTTCTGTGGAGGGAGGCGTGTTTAAGGCCTTTGCTGACTCCAAGGGCCACATCCGATGCTGGCTGTGGCAGTCACGCGGGCTCTCTTGGACGCCCAGTCGCAACGGTCTGAACTGTCGGTTTTGCAGTGCCGGGGGCATCTGCTGCCTGGCAAAGCTCAGTTAGCGCGGCCCAGGGGCACCGGTGCCACGGCTTGCCTTCCAAGACCAGCACCTTCAGCCTCATAAGCAAGTGGGGCACCCCCTCCCCACATTCGGACCCCGAGGGGCGGACACAGCAGGGTGGGTGGGAGCAGGGGTGGGAAGTGTGGCTGAGGCTCTGGCTCACCGTTGCTCTCTCCTTCCGTTCCAGGGCTCGGCGCCGATCCTGGTCGTCATGGTGATCCTGCTGAACATCGGAGTCGCCATTCTGTTCATTAACTTTTTCATCTGACGAGATTGTCGCAACAGCAAAAATAACGGTGTATAAAAGGGGACGCTGAAGCTAAACCACGACAAGGGAAAGCTCACAGCTCGGACCGTCCAACAACTTCCAAGTCTTTCCACAGAAGAACGTGATTGGGTATCACTCACAGTTTGCCTTTTTTTCTGGGTAATGTTTTTTGGATTTTAGCCAAAATTCTTCGCTTGTATAACTCTCTGCTGTGTGGCATGGCAGAAGGAGGCCAGCACGCAGACCCTCCAGCTGACGTGGAAGGAGAAGGGATCCCGGCAGGAAAACAGCGTCCTCATCATCCTTCCTGCCTGGGGTGTGCGGGGAGGTGGCGGCCAGAGGAAGGACCCTCATCAGCGTGCCCAGCTGTGCCCGGCATGGGGGAGCGGCTGTGGCCGGACACGCACCCGGAAGGCCCTGCCGCTGCTCTGGAACAGCCCGAGACGCGTGGGGGTAGGGTGGGAAGGGCGCCCTCCCCCACGGACGGCAGCCCGGCCCTTTCCGCCTGCTGTCTGTGCTGCGCCCCTGAGGGAGGGACGTGCCTCCTCTTCTCTCCCCCAGACACAGCACTGCCCCCGGCCTCCCTCGAGACGCCGACTCCCCACACCACGTCTTACGCAAAGTCCTTATTTCTTCTGCCACCCATGGCCCACTCCTCAGGCCCCCTCGGCCATCCTCCCCCCGCCCACCGACCCCAGAGAAGCCAGGGGCTGACTCTGATCCGATGGGGCACGTCTGAGCTCAGAAGCTGAGGGGCTGCACCATGGGGCCACGAGGGATGCAGGGCCCCCCCTGCCGTGGACGGTCGGCCTCAAACTTGGCGTGCAGGCTCCGTCCCGGCAGCGAGGGCCCGAGAAGGACGTCTCCTCGGGCTGTTACTGACCTCCAGGGGTTTTCACATCTTTGTACTGTGCCTGCCTCAACCTCCCCTAACAGATATGCATATTCCTTCCAGATGCCTCAGTGCTACTCCAGAGCGGGTCTGGGCCCGGGACCGGAATGTGTCTTGAGAATCCCTGAGAATCTGTAGCATATCCAATACCTCCCCCAAAAATGTACAATGTAACTTGTTTCAGTCCAACAAAAACAGGTTCCTTATGTTTCTGCCTTCTTCACCAGGGTCGCTCTGTCACCCACACAAAAGAACAAAGGTTGCAGGATGTCCGAGTGCTCAAGGCCCCGGCTCCCGCGTGCATGGACGTGTCGGGGGCCTCGGCACGCCCATGCGCAGGACTCCGGTGCTCGCGCCCGGGGGCGCTGCCCGTGGTCCCTCATCCCGTCCCGTGGACTCTGCCTTGCTTTGCTTATGTTCAGCTGTTCCTCTGCTGCCTTTCGAGCAGATTTCTTTACTACACTGCACTGGATTGCTATATTTTTAACCAGAAATAAACTAAAGATTAGAGCATGTTCCAGTTAAATTCAGTTCTGCTGTTTTCCGTTACACGTTCAGCCCCAGTCCGGCCTGGGGAGCGGAGGAGAGGCGGGAGGATCGGGGGGCCACGCAGGACATCTCTGAATGTTGCTTTCTAAGGGATATGACATCTTTTTGTACATCTTACTTTTCCGTTCCTCTTTTTTAATATCGAGTGGTTGCTGCAGACCTGAAGTGAACCAAATAAAGATTCCTGCTCTTTGCAGCTCTGAGAATCTTCCGTGCTGGGATATGTGTTTTGTAATTCTCTTTGCAACTCCTGTAAAGCTCACAGAGACCTCGCTTGTACATTCCATAACCGCACGACACAAACGGGTCACGTGCTCACAAACTCCACGAGACAAGCAACAGCACAGAAATGCGAATCACTGATGGTTCCATACCTGGGGGGGCACCTGTCTGCTGCCAGTAACACAACCCTGGACACCAAACTGAACACCCCCCAGCACCACATGCGGAGGGCAAGGCCATTTCCCCACATTCTCAGTGAATCCGAGTGGATTCAGTCAAGACAAAAGTACACTGGGTCTGAGAGACTCCAGAAAGTAAACCGTTAACTGGTTTCCAAACCGTGGTTAAGGGAAGGCCTCCTCGGGGGACCCTGCAGGCCGGTGGCACCGGTCACCTAGCCTTCCCTGAAAGGCGTCGCAGTCCTGGTGGACACATCATGCTGACTGGACGAGACAGCAGGTGGGTCGGGGGTGGGGGATGAGCACTGGCTCCCCGTGTGCAGAGCGCAGCGAGTATGAACACCCAGGAGAGCCTCACAAAAGCCACTTCCTACCCTGGCAGCTGCTGCCACGCTTTAGACATGCACAGTGAAGCGGGGAGCAAGCAAGTGGCCCACCTGAGGGACGGCAGCGTGGCCCCACCGGCGTGGGGGGACCAGTTACCACCCAGCCTCACCCCTCCCCTCTTGCAAACCTGCACTCACACCTATCAGGTGAACCTCTCTGTTCCCAGTTTACCTGTGTCATTTTATCAAATTTGAGGCTCTTTGCACATTGGATTTATTTGTGCTTTTGGAATTTCAGACACCTGAAAATTTCTCCTTATCCATTCTTTTGGATTCTGATCAGTACACAGGATTTGCAAAGATATAGACCAGGCAACCAGGCGTGCAATCGTAAACCAAAACCACCAACGCAATGATGGAAAAATCCTATAGCTACAAAAACGCAGAGCCCATTGCCGAAGTCCCTCCAGGGTAGGAGGAGAGGCACTGGGGCCAGGGCTTGCTTCCCCAGGTGGCCAGGCCGCACCACACAACCACACGCTCTTCCCCATATGGGCGTGAGCAAAGACACACGACGCACGTGACAGCACAGTGGGCCCTTCCCCACGTGCTCTAAACCCGAGATTCCTGCGAGACGCAAGGCCACGGGCTTCCGCAGGGCCCTGGGCCTGGCTCCCGCTGCGCTGTCCCCTTTCACCTCCCCACAGGCCCCGCTCAGCCAGCCACGCGGCCACCTCACTTAACTAAAGGTCACTGCTAAGCACCCAAGGCTGTGCACACCTAAAGTGGGAGTAGCGGGAGAAGTGAATTGTCTTATTTTCCACACTTTCACCCTCTCGAGACTTCCAGACACCCCGAATCTGGCGCCAGTGTCAGCCTCTGGGCAGGATCCCCGCTCGGGTGTTGGCCCTCCTGCACAGTTCAGTGCAACACAGCTGACACCTCTGACTGCTCCCCAAAATTCTTCCTACGACGGCTGCATATTCCATTTTCAGACGTGGCTGAGATACTGCTCACGCTCCGTGGTGAGGCCAACCTCCTCCCTCTAGACAGCCCGGTTCCTTCACCTTTCCCCAAACCTCACCTTCCCATTCTTCTGGCCTTTGGTCTCAGAAACTTAACAAAAGGTACTGAACAGTCTTTCGGACGTCTGCTTCTACACTGAACGCCACGTGACCGTTTTTCCCTTCAGTCGGCTGGCGTTGTGGGCACAGCAGGCCGGGCAGACGTCAGCACGGAGGCGTTGTCACGTGGCATCTGAGGGCAGGGTCCAGGCTCAGCTAAAGCTCCACTGTCACCCCGTGTCTGGTTAGCTTCGCGCTCTCACCAGGCCGGCCACAGCTCAGGGGACAGGGCACCAAGACAGAAGACAATCTGTCCCCAAAGTGCCAAGAAGTGTCCCTAACCCAACCCTACAAAGCAGCAAGAAAAGTGCAGTTGCCATCGTTCCACCCCCATGCCACGATGTGAAGCATGGAACGTACCAGATGCAGAAGGAAGGGGCCACGGCGCTCAGAGGGGCGGCCACCCGGGCGCCAGGTCAGCCGGGGCAAGGCTTGTGCTTGGAACAGGTGAAGTCCCCATGGTGAGGCAGCCGTCTTCGGAAGGTGGTTAAATGTTCTCCAAAGCATCAGTCCGCGTGTTAAGCACTGGTTTTGGAGTTTGTTTCTTCGAGAAGCCCGAAGTCCAAGTGCCCGAGATCCAATGAGCAGTCAGGTTTTGTTCCATCGAGTTCTGAGCCTCAGAGACGTGGGCAGTCCCACGGGTAACAGGCCAGAGTGTGGCGTGAGCTCACTCTGTGAGGCTGGGGCGCCGGGGGCTGGCAGGCAGGCGGTGGCAGCAACCCCTCCCCCCACCTCATTCACGCACCTGCCCCCATCCCCTCCCTTCAAATACATCCTTCCGGCACGCCAGGCCACCTGCCCAAGCTGTGCTGCCCACCTGTCCTCACGTGTGTGCACGTCACCCACTGTCCTGCCCACTGTCTGCACCACTGAGGACACGGGTCTCCAATTATGCTGCCCCCAACCCCAGGCCGGCCGCGAGAACTCCGTCCCCCTAAGGTCAGGGCAGCCCTCCCACCCCAGCTTCCCACAGGGCCGTGTGCGCAGCAGACAGAGTTCTCCACTGAGGTCAGTCTTGGCCACCAACAGCTCTCACACAGCCCAAGGGGCTCCTCCCCTTCCTAGGCTGCTCCCCAGACCACCCGTCCTCAGCAAGTGACGCTCCCAGACCACCCTGAGCCTGCACGAAGGCAGACGCTGGCCAGCAAAGACCGGCTACCCAGGCGGTTTCCCAGACGCTGGCATCAAGCTGAAGATGACAGGTGTCAGGTGGGAGGCTGGCTCTATCTGCACCCCAGCCCAGGAACCTGCCCTCCACTATCTTCACGTGGGCCCCTGGGTGAGACCCGCCCTCTCGCACAGGGCTACAGGCAGAGCAGCTGTGGCCAGCACCTGGCCCAGCGCTGCAGACACACCCAGTGGTCTCCACGTGACCGGACACACCAGCTGCCGTGCTCTCCGGGACACCGAGCTAACCTGACGCGCCCGCCGGTACGCGGCTCACCCGCAACGCCCGCCATTTCTGCAGAAGCACCGTCCCAGAGCTGCAGGAAGTGAAAACCAACACAGCCCTTGTCACTCAGGTGAGCAAGGAGTGAAACCACTGACCTGGCGTAGGTGCCTTTTTGTGAATCCCAACGTGGGACGGTCTCAGCCTGCGTTTCCTTCTGTCGGTTGTTGCTCCCGCTGCGTGCAGTGTGTTGGCTCGCACAACGCACTCAGCCTGTGCACTGACAAAGGGAATGTTCACCATGATCTGGTTTTTCTTATCGATGAAGTGGCTGGAAAAGTCACCTTGGGCCGAGCATGGTGGCTCACGCCTGTATGTAACCCGCATCGGCCGTCTGGGCACTGGGTGTGTTCTCTCAGCAAACAGCACCCCGACTCGGGGGCCGTGCTCTTGGGGCAGAGCAGAGCTGCTCCTGGGGACGGCACCGTCCCGGGCCGTGTCTCTGCCTCTCCCTGCCGCTCTGTGTCTCAGGTGAGCCTGCACCGGTGTTTTAATCACGCCACTCACACAGAGGCAGCGCCTTGCGGGAGCTTGTCACTGAATCCTCGTTGGTTCCGAGTAGCCCTTTCACTCGGGCCAGACCCTCAGCAGTCACCCGAGCACCCGGCAGGACACTCCACACAGACAAGCACAGGACATCTCCTCCTCAGGGACTCTCACTTCTCTTTCAACTTGGCTGATTCAAACCCCACCTGGTTACAGGTTCCTCTGAAAGAAAAATGGCCTCTGATGACAGACCCTGCACTGGAGCCACCAGCTCTCCCAGGCACATCCCCCAAACGCGGAGGGAGGAACAGCGCCGGATGCACGATCCGCTCTGCGCTCCGCACGCGGGAGGGAGCAGGCAGGGCTGGGGTAGGCCTCGGCCAGGCTGCCCATCCTGGGGCCTCCGTATGATGCCTGAGGCCACGGCTGCCTTCACTGGCTCCTCTGTCCTGTCCAAGGAGCTTGCGACCAGCTCCAGCGAGAACGTTAGAAAATGACCCCGACTGCCCAGCACGGAAGAGAAAACGCACAAACGTGATGCTAAAGCCAGAGCGCGACGCCCTCTCACCAACACAAACTGCACGCGCCACCTGCACCGATCAGGTGGCCATTCCACCTCTGGAAACCACTGTAGCGTGGCAGCCTTGCCGGGGGCTTGCTCCCTGCGGGCACCACCAGCGCCGTGTCGGGGTGCCGCCACGTCTGAGGAGGGCGAGCTGCTGCAGAGGTTGCTCCAGAGCCCTCCTGCTTCTGACCAGCTCCCGAGCCAACCTGAGAGAAGCCTGAAGCAAGGTCACGCCGACAGGGCCGGCACTGCCCGCCAAGGCCCCCCGGATGCCCAGGAGCACTGAGTCCATGCCCACTGCGCAGGGTGCCCGAGATGATCCCCAGGGTGGCTGCCTCTGAGCCTCTGCTCAAGGTGGCTGGGGGTTTCTTGGGGCTGGCCCAGTGGTCTGAGGACCCAGTGGCTGCAGGACTGATGAGGGGCCTCTCGCCCTTCCCCACCAAGGCTGCTGTGGCCCAAGGCCTGCCCGCCAGCAGCAGAGATGCCCGTGCCTCTGCTGATGCCCAGGTCACAAATGCCATGACGGTGACTGTGCCAGCCCATTACAGAAAACTAACAATCCTATATTCCCACTGTTTGAGGTATTTAAGGTGAACGGGGCAAAAACCGCACAGGGTGTGAATCCAAAGCCATCTTTTGGCCCCAGTTATGCAAATGAGAACTGGTCTCCTGCTAGTGACCCGGCATAGGCCGCGGTCAGCACGCTGGCGCAACACACCGCCACAGATCCGCCACTCCGCAGCCAGACGGCCCTGGCTGGGGACGCTGTGTGGGGACGGCAGGAGTCCGCGCCCTTCAGCCTCCTCCTGTTATTCTGCAAACACGAACCCTAAGCCAAGGGGTAAAGGGGTGTGGACGGCTCCACCGCCCCCTCCCACAAGTGCTGAGCCGCAGCGGGCGGTGCCCTGAGCAGCTGGGCCGCTCTCGCACATCCAGATCCTCCCGCCGGGACGGCCAGCAGGTGCTCTGCCCAGAGGTGACTGGGAACACGTGAGCTGACCGTGGCCGCTTTGACAATTTTGAGATGCAAAGGGACGATCTTCGGTTTGATGATGTGTGGTTAACCAGAACATTCTTCTTGTTTTGTGGGAGGAAAAACCCTCAAGGCACGACATATCCCAGCATTACTGGAATAGAAACACGCGTCCTGAGGGCTCCTCGGGATCGAGGTTTTGCCCGTTTGGGGCGGTCTCCCCCTAAGCCCCGCCCTGGCACAGGGACCCCATGAAGGGCAGACAAAGGCCTCACCAGAGCGTGGGACACCTTGTGCTGCACAGAGGACACCTTTGCCGTGGGCTCCTTTCAAGTCCGATTTATTTTAAATAGCACAAAGAGACGCAGAGGGAATTCAGCCACGCTGCACTCGATGTGACTTCCGGCCCAGTGCCGCGTCTAAGCAGAACCGTCAAAGAAAGTCTTTGCCATGGCCTGGGCCACCCTCAGCACCTGCTTCTCCTTTGCGTCGGGCCCCACGCTGTCCCGGGCGCGCTTCACCCAGTGCGGCTCGGTCCTGGGCAGGTAGTCGGCAAACCGCTCGCCAGGCGCCACCGCTGGGGGCTCTTCCCACGGGAGGAGGGAGGAAGGAGAAAGAAACACATCAGCGGAGGTGATACTGGGTTTTATCAGAGAAGCCACATCAACGCGGCGCTGGGGAGCCACTCGCCGCCCAGACCCACTGCAGACACCAGGTCTCCTCACAGCTTGGGCCTGCCTCAAGACACCGCAAACTAAATCAAATTCAGACAAAAAATGCTAGTAAAAATGTAAAGTCTTTCATTACCGGTAAGAGTGTGGCCCTGGGCAGGGAAGAGGCCTGTGGTCAGAGGCGTCCCAGCCCCCGGCTCCCGCATAGCAGGCCGCGCCACCGCGAGCCTGCCCTCACCTCCGTCCTCTGAGCTGCCATCCTCCGCGCTGTCCTCCTCCTCCTCCTCTTCCTCCTCCTCGCCGCCCTCGGCACCCTCAGCCTGGTCGCTGTCCTCATCTGAGTCCGTCTCCTCCAGCCATTCCTGAGTTTCTTCAAAAGCAGAACACACATGCTCACACCAGGGCGACCACACGACGGTGGCCGGCCGCTCCCTGGAGGACTCTGTTTCCTCACTCGAGAACTGTGACGGGAGATCTACCTCTCCTGCCCTGAACACCTTTGGACCAGCAAAGAGAACAGACCGTTTCCTGGATTTGAGAGCAGAGACCCTGAAGTGGGCAAACAGAAATCACACCCATCTCCTTGCCAGCGAGGGGCAGCTGGCTGGGGCCCACGTGGCAACCTGGGCTCACTGGTGGCCGTTCCCATAAAACAGCAAACATCCTGCAGCGATGGTTTGATACCTTTCCCCAAATATGTGGATTTTGCTTTTAGTCTCAGATCCTTGGAAACCCGAGTAGTGACTTGAGTCCAGCAGCAGTCTGGGGTGAAACGGGACCACAGACGCAAGGAGCAAAGACACAGCCCAGAGAGCACGCGGGAGCCAGGGACCCGGTGCCCGCTGGCCTGCGGACGGCAGGCTGCCCACGGTCAGAGGACGACTCTGGACAGAGGGGAGGTGGGCGTGCCAGTGTCCCGGCCACCTCACACAACAGCTCCTGTTAGTACCTGGAACAGGGGACGGCCATGCCCCGGGGGCCTCCCTCTCCATGGGCGGGTCCTGCCCTGTGTCAATCTGCCCTCAGAGGCGGGCGCACAACCCACCGCAAGGCGCGTCAGCTGGGGGTGACTATGGGCAACGTGGGAGGCTCATAAATGACCCGAAACACAACAGCTGTGGCTCTCGCTCCCACGCAGAGAGATGCGCACCGCGCCTGGCTCACCTGGGTCCATCTCCACCAAAGCCTTCCACTCCTCCATCTTGTGGAGGTCGAGGCAGTACAAGTCGCTGAGGGTGACCTGGCGGTCACCTGCTTCGAACATGCCCCCGTAGACGTAGAGCACCCCGTGCTTCACGGCCAGCATGGCGTTGGAGCGCGGACTCGGCTCGACCACGGGGCTGCCGGCTTCCTCGGGGCTGTCTTCGTCCTCAGGCTGGGGCTGTCCCGCCGCGTTCAGGGCGCAGACCATCTGCTTGATGGTGACGACCGTCCCGTCCTCCGCTACCACCTCTGTGACCACCTCCAGGGGTGCCGGGGCGCTGGCTCCCCCACACGCCGGCTCCTGCTCACTGGCTCCTTCAGGCCCCGCCCTCCGGCCCCGCCGGCGCCGTCTCTTCTCCGTCTTGGGTCCCTGTTAAGAGAAGAGGGAGCAGAGGGCAGCGAGCTGCTGAGGAGCAGGGCCAGGTTCTGCCGGCGTGTGACAGAGGAAAACGGGCCGGGTGCCCTGGGGGCAGCAGGCCAGACAGGCAGGGACGCGACTGCCTCCCACCAGCCTCACTGTTCACTGCTGGGCTGGAAGAAGCAAACCCCCAGACGCCCCCAGTGGGCAGCGTGCCATGCCACCGAGACATGGACGAGGCCCACCAGACTCCCAGAAGCACCGCGCCGGCTCTGTCAGCTAGAGCTCACCTGGAAGGCCCCGAGCCCAGGGAGCGCCGCTCCCAGAGGGGCTGGAGCAGCCAAGATGGCTCCTGCGGCTCCTGCCACCCTTTGCCGGTGGCAAAGAAGACACATAGGGTCCATAGTCCAAGATGACACACAATGAACCCCAAGCCCAGAGTGGAACCTTCAGCAGCACACATTTGGGGAACAGCTCTCCGGTCAGGCTGCCTCCTGCGGGACTGTGCCTGCTGCCTTGCAGGCTAAGTCCGGACCCTTCCGCCACTGTCCTGCAGAATGCTGCCATCTCACAGGATGACATTTGCCATGTTTCCAAATTTTCCCACAATCACCACCTCCAGAACCCCCCAAAGTCAGACTCAAATTCTAGACGTCCAAGACCTACTTCTTTCTGAGACTGCTTCATTCTGAACCAAAAAGGAGAGCTCTCCGGGGTCCTCAGTAGTTTCTGAGAGTAGAAAGGAGTTCTGGGACCAAACTGTTTGAGAGCCACAGCACGGACCATCTGCTGGGGCTCCGTGCTCTCCGAGAAGCCACGGGGAGAACCCGGCACAGCCATTGGCTGGAACCAGTCCTTCCAACAGTAAAAAACTACAGAGGACCATGAGTCCAGAAACGAACCCTCACATGTAACTGATTTTCCCCAAAGGGCCAAGACACTTCGGCGGAAGCTCAGTGTCTGTACCAAACGGTGCTGCGGGGCCTTCTGGGTCTGGCTGGTGGTAAACTCACATGGACCCCAAAGCTGATGGGGGTTCCACTCCTGGGATTGTCACCCACGGCCCTGCCTGTCCCTGGCCAGCAGCTGTGTTCATAGCACAAGGAAGAAGGCGGTGGGAAGCAGGGACAAGGGCGAATTCCACAGACACGAGGGGCGAGGAGGTCTCAGGCATCTCACCTCGGGCCAGTGACTGACCCAGGTCAGGCCTCAGCACCGAAACCAAGGGCTCCCCAGGCGCCGGGGCACAGTCGGACAGGACACCCTCCCGAGCACGTGCAGACTCCTGAGAGTCACTCTACCTTCAGCTGTCCTGCAAACCAGCGGTTCCTGGCAGCATCGTAGAAGTACAGGTCGTTGAAGAAGTCACCCTCCAGGCGCTCCTCCTCTTCCTCGTCACAGACACCCCCGAAGAGCAGTGTCTGGTGATTTGGTGCCATGGCCACCGAAAAGCCAGACCTTGGAGTGGGCTTGACTCCCGCAGGGTTGATCCGGGACCACTCCCACCTGCCTGTCAAGGAAGGGGCCCTGAGAGCTGGCCAGGGACAGCTGAGGACCCCCAGCCCTCCCCTGGTGACAGAACGAATGAAAAAACACAAGACTGGCCGGGAGCGGTGGCTCACGCCTGCAATCCTAGCACTCTGGGAGGCCGAGGTGGGAGGATTGC